>WMHX01000107.1:0-274724 GCA_013420875.1 Thelonectria rubi
GGTGACGATTGGGGAATCCTCGCTGTTGTATGTTTTTTTTTTTTTTTGGTCTTCCTTTTGGCTCGTACCTCTCTGTATCTACTTCTTCGTTTGATTTGCCGTGGACGCGCGTTGCTTGGAACCACCAATAACTAAATATCCTTGCCTCTCAAGTTCAGCTTTGCACATCTTATGTCTCAAATAACTAGAGCAACGAGGTACCGCCTGGACACTCATAACACCGCATCAAATGGTACATGTTTTCCCGCCTGTATATGCAGAGAGTACAGTTATCTTACAAAGCCACATCCGTCCGCTCTACCCATTGCCCAGCGCCGCCACTCCAGCATCTTCCGACTCTTTTTTCTCTTCATGCCGCCCTGGCCTGTTCCCCAGCCGTCTTCATCTCGGCCCGCAGAACTCCCGACCGCTGCGTCACCCTCTCCCAGTCGATGAGGTTCCACCACGACTCGGCAAAGCCCAGCTTGCCGCCCTGGCCGCCGGCCCCGACGCCCCAGTCCAGGAGCCAGGCGTGCTCCCACGTGTTGAGGCACAGGAGGGGCTCGAGGTCGATGCCGCCGGGGGCGATGTCGGCGCCGGTCCGCTTGCGGGCGCCGTGGATGTGGTTCCGGAAGAAGTTCTTGGCCGAGCCGTCCTTGCCGAGCGTGTTCATGTCGGCGCCCTGGGACCGCCAGTGCGCGCCGGGGTACGGGGAGCCGGCGAGGTAGGTGGGCAGGAGCCGGTAGTCGCCGGGGCCGGCCTTGACGAGCCAGATGAAGCCCGGGCCGAACATGGCCGACGCCGTGATGACGAATTCGCGCCGGAGCGTCTCGATGGACGAGAAGGAGGCCTCGAGATCGGTGCGCAGCATGTCGGGCATGGGCGAGCCCGTGGGGGAGATGCCCTGGAAGAAGAAGTGGTTGTTGTGCGCCATGGAGGCGTAGTTGAAGACGGGGGCCTGGTTGGGTTCGCGGGCGGTCATGAGGGCGATCGTCTTGGTGTCCTTGTCCTCGAGCTCGGTGCCTAGAGAGTGGCATGGTTAGTGGTTGGAAGGGACCATGGCGAAGCTTCAACCAGTTGCACCACTTCGACGAGCCCTGCGCCGGAGGTCCGCCAGGGTCGATTGGGGCGCCAATTGGCAAAGGAGCCGGTACATACCAACAGTCAAAGCATTGAGCTTCTCAATGGTGAACTTCATGTACTCGGTCCAGGCCAAGTTGAAGCCGCCGGGGCTCATCAGGTTGGGGACGCCCTGGGAGTAGTCGTGCGGCAGCTCGGGGACGTGGTGGATGGAGCGGCGGGCATTGACGGTGCTGCGCAGGCCGAGGCCAAAGGCCAGGCGAGGAGCCCTTAATCTAGGACGAATCATGGTTTGTGAGAGGTGGTTGACCACGAGGACGGGATGGCGGTGGTCTTGTCGTGGGCTTTCCTGCGACGATGAGCGTCGACTTTTTTGGCGGCGCTTCGGGATTGGCCTGAGTTGTGAGGCTGCGGAGGCAAGGTACGTACCGCAGGGTGGGCTGCCAGCACGTTCGCGGCCCAGACCCTTCGGATGACGGAGCTACTTTATGCCGGAGCCCCCGCTTCAATCGCATTGTTTGCTGACTTGAAAGCTGACGTGTGGCTGTGCTTCCTAACCTCACCTGTGGCTTGGCGTATGCAGCTTCGCCACTAACAACGCATCTCTCCTGCAAGTGTGCTCCCCCCCCCGGCCCCATCCTCCTATCGGCTCCATGGTCTGGTGATCCCTCCAATCTGCCCCAGGAGTCAGCCACAAATCCGCCCCGTTCCCAGGCGCTCAGCAGATCAGCCCCGGACGGCCTCTCCATCGTCATGATTCTTGTTGCCATCCGCTTGACTTTGCCTGCCTCGCTCTAGGCATCATCGTTCCTAGGCTTGTCCCTCGTCAGGATTTTTATTTCAATTTTAGTTTTTCGGGATTTCCTCTTTTTGTTTTTGACAGATCACCCCCGGGCCACTTTCTCGCTCTGGTAGTGCCGCTCCGTTAACTCATCTCTTCTCAGCCACGGCCATCTCTCCTCCGTCTGGATACTCTGAAACACCACTCGCTCTTCCAACCCCCCGACTCCAACAACGACCGCGCCTAAAGCCTCCTATTCTCCCTTCATTCTCTCACCTCCTCAGCCATTCCCTCCGCGCAGCCTACGGAACATACACACGAGACGTACAGGGAAACCTCGCGTTTCCGCCCCTCTCTCCCATGCTCCCTCCCTCAGGACTCGCCTCCTTCACCTCAGCCGCCATCGACAATGCCGCCTCGGTAACCTCCATCCTCGCCATGGCGCCCACTGCCGCCGCCCCCGCATCCCCCGACCCCACGGCCTCGTCGTCCTCGCAGACCATCTACGAGCAGCCCCCCTCCGACTGCCAGCTCCTCGGCTCCTTCGCCCTCCTCGTCCAGGCCGCGCTCGGCGCCCTGGCCCTGCTGTCGCTCGTGTATAAGCGCTGGCGGGAACGCCCTCAGCGGCCCGTCAAGATCTGGTTCTTCGACGTCTCCAAGCAGGTCTTTGGCTCCGTGCTCGTGCACATTGCCAACATCTTCATGTCCATGTTGACCAGCGGTCGCTTCTCCGTCCAGGTGGACCCCTCTGCGAGCTCGACTCGCTCCGAGGATAGCTACACTCCGAACCCGTGCTCCTTTTACCTCCTCAACCTCGCCATTGATGTATGTACTCCTGATTCTACGCGATATCAAGACTAACCCCGCCTCCAGACCACACTCGGTATCCCTATCCTCATCATCCTCCTACGTATTCTGACGGGCCTCGTCCGCTACACCCCTCTCGGCTCACCCCCCGAGTCCGTCCAGTCAGGCTACTACGGCCACCCGCCCAACGCCTGGTGGTGGCTGAAGCAGTCCGTCATCTACTTCTGCGGCCTGTTTGGCATGAAGATCTGCGTCCTCATCATCTTCATCATGATGCCCTGGATATCAAAAGTCGGCGATTGGGCGCTGGGTTGGACCGAAGGCAACGAGAAGCTCCAGATTGCCTTTGTCATGATGATCTTCCCCCTCATCATGAACGCCATGCAGTATTACATTATCGACTCCTTCATCAAGAGGGCCGAACCCGACCACGAGTGCTTACCTACCGAGGACCCCGACGCCGACGCCCGTCGGTACGACGACAGCGGGGACGAGACGTCGAGGGTCCGACTGGTCGACGCGACCGACACGGAAAGCGAGGACGAGGAAGCCGCAAAGCTACCCCTGAGACCTCAGAGCAAAGACACAGAGTACAACCCAGAGGTGGACGGCGACGACGACCGCACCATCGCGGGAAGCGGCTCCAGCGCGCGCAACTCCCCGGGCAAGATTACCCCGGAATTATACCCCAAGGAGTAGACCCCCCTCTCAGCCGAGTTGTGTGCTGGGATTGTGATTTTCGCAGTTATCGTGTATCTTGTTTTTGTCGTTGCTTACACCGGTCGGTCGAGGAATAAGAGCCGGGCTTGGCTTGGGTATATCGGTCGTTTTCGCTGCGAGCCTTTTTTTCGAGGGAGGCTTCTTTTTTGGTATATTTTCGGGCAGAATGCCACGGGCGTTTCTTATGATGGGCATTTTCCCATCTCGCAAGGGGTTCACGGGATCAATAGTGTTTATACATGGACTGGATTTGGGCTTGCAGTGTCAACCCATGCGTCCAGGCGTCGTCACTCTCCGCGTAATCGTCCCACTTGCATGACGAGGCTCGTGGCACGAAGCCCGGATGAGGTCCTCTTCCCCACGTGCGGCCCATCTGATCTAGGAACCGGACGAAGAGCCCAAATAAGACGGATGTGTCTGCTGGAACCAGAATTCATCTTAACTTTATCATGTTTATTCATCTGTTTCAAATGGCGACGGACCGCCGACGCTGAGAATCCCCCCTTGTCCAGCTCCTCCCCACTGCTATTTTAACCAACACCGACCTTCCGAAACCTCGTCCGTCTGAACCACAAGCCACGCCCGAATTGGCTTCGTCCGATCCCGTGTCTCGCTCATGGCCCGTGGATAGACTATCGAAAGGTACCACAGAAGCAATACATGTGCCCTTAGAGGGAAAAAAAGGGGATCTAGTAATACCGTCCGTGGCAACACCGAAATCGCCCATGGCCATATCCAACTGGGATAGCACCAAATCGAGAAAAGAACATCAAAAAAAGGAGAAAACACCAGAGAATCCAATGCCGCCCAGCGTGGATATCTCAACCCCCCAACGCCGTGACCAAACCTGGACTCCTAAACAAGAAGCCAGAAACTATCGTGCAAGATGTGTGCCGAACTGATGATGGTACAAAATCCTCGAGCAGTGCGTGGAACTGCAAGAAGTTGCATCACTAAGCTGGTACTCATGGCTGGTACGCCTTGTACCCAGGGTACGACTCCTTGGTTGGTGATGGATCAGCTCGCGCAAAGCCCGAGTTGTAGTCAAGGTCCGCGTTGTTGACTGGCGAGCGTGGTGGATCCTGCTGGGGATATTGCCTCTGAGGCACCGGCCGAGGGCCGTAGTGAGGCTCGGGAGCAGGAGAGTACGCTCGGTTACCGTAGGCCTGCTCGCTCTGGTAGCCGTAGCTGTCCTGAATCGCCGGCGTCTTTCTGGCCGACGAGAGATAGTCGTCAAAGGCAGCTTGAGGAGCGGGAGAACGTGAAGGAGCAACTCCGTATCCATATCCGTTGAGCTCGGGAGCTGGCGTTCGGGTTGGGGCAGGAGGAGCTTGTCTCGTACCGTAACCTTGGTTCACGTTGTCGTACTCTCCATAACTATCGTGAGGCTGCTCGTACCCACGATCGGGGGTCTGATTGTACCCATTGTAGTTGCCAGGCGAATGTCGGCCCATCGGCGAAGCACCGACACCCGCACCATACTGATCATAGCTGTAACCATCACCCTGGTTGTTGTGATAGCCGTAACCCTTGTCGATGGGGGAATATGGATCAGGAGCCTGGCCGGGGTTGAAGTATCCGCTGTTGCTGCCCTGCTGTTGGCCGTATACTGGGCTCCGTCCCTGAGGCATGGCGGATGGTGTGCCGTTCATCATTCCATACTGCTGCTCTTGGACGGGCGACTTTTTGAGCTGGTCCAGTTCAACATCATCGTGCAGGCCGACCTTGGTGGTGACTTCGGCCTTCTCTATGGTGGGCATTTCGGGAAGAGCATCATCGTCATGCTTAGCGCCGCGCACCTCGAACTCGGCATATTTCGGGGGCTCCTTTTGCCAACTTTGGGCCGGGGGAGCGAATTGGGCACCCAAGGTTTGGCCTGAGGTTTGGCCTGCGGCGTGATCTGCGGTTTGACCAAAGCTTGGGTTCATGGGCGGTTCTGATCGGTAGGCGTCGTGGCCCGTCGAGGGGGCGTACGGGTCGTCGAGATGCTTGTGCTTGCGGCCTCCTGGAGGATCGCAGCATCCGCAGCAGTCGCCACAGCACTTGAGGCACTGACAGCAACTGCAGCAGCATGAAAGACCGCAGCAGCAGCACCGGATGATGCACCAGACGATACTGAAGATGATGAGACCTCCCACAACAATAATAGCAATCACGGGCCATCTAAAGACGGTTAGCAAAGGAGAGATTGGGGGACTGAATGAACATACTTGCACCACGTGAAGCTCATGCAGTTGTCCCAACTGGACAGCGCCGTCTTGATGTCGCTGACCTTGTCTTGGGTTTCGGCTATAACTCCTCGCTCGGCCAGACCAGCAGTAATGCTCCTCGCGAGAACGTCTTTCACAGCTTCCAAAGCGCTCGGCCGAACGCTGCGAGCCATGGCGACGTCGATTGAAGGCATCGTATCGCCTTGCGGTCCTCGGACCTTTCAAAAATTATCTGTACTTTGTTGTGACTTTGTATGTTTTTGTACGGTAAGAAGGCGGAATAAAAGGGCTGCTATTAAATCGTCGGCGTATTGGGTGACGCAAAGTGTTCGGGAGGGTTATGCGTTTCAGGTGTCGGCTGGGCCTTGTTATCGCACGTTCCAACGGAATGGAATTATGTTTGGTGACACGTTGGACGATGTGATTCTCGCAAGTGGCGGGTATCTGTAGAGACGGATGAGACCTTTGTGCGAGCGTCTGCTGGAGTGGTTGTTCGTTGGAATGAATGGACGCGACAAGGCGAGGGTGGTTGTTCAGGCGACGCAAACGGGGGAGTATTCGTAGGTAGATGGAAATAAAGAAAGTTGATGATCAAAAGTTTGACGCTCGCGCCAATAGACACTGCGAGTGGAAGAAATAAAGACAGGACGCCGTTGGATGACGGCTCTCAGAACGACGCCTTCGGAGGCTTGGGGTTTTTGAGTGCAGCGCTGGAGAACAGAGGAGGTTGAAGAGCAAGAGCGATGGAAGGGAAGGAACGCCATGAGGGGGGCGCCTCCCCCCCGCCAATAGCGCTGCAGAGGTCCCTGGGAGCACGCCGGGGCCAGGGGAAATTGACCCGCCGAATCGCCCTGGAGCTAGGCGAGCTAACCCCCATCGGTAGCGCTGAAACAGCTGAGACAATTGGCCGTGCCTGCCTCGCATGGAGGCGACCTGCAGACGGCAGCTGCCCTCTGGTCCACTTCGCTATCGGGTTTGTGGGCTTGCGGTGCTCCTTCCCCTTCTTCGGTGGCTTCGATGGCTTCGACGGCTTCGACTTTTGAGGGCGCAGCATGTCATGGGCGAGAGCCGGACGCTACTTTGGCTTTTGGAGCTCTCCACCTTTTTTAATGACAGGTCGAGGCTGGGAACGACAATGACGAGCGATAAGAGAACTGCGAAGGGGCCGATCAGCCGTGCAATGACGGGAGACCAACGAGTTCAAACGCCCAAGTTTCTTTGGGGGCCAAGCGCTTTGAGAGAGGAGCGAATCTATGGACTGTGACCCTCGGACTGTAACACAGCCCTCTCTACCTGAGTGTCTTCCGGCGAATGATTGATGAGACGTGAGACAGCGCAATATCAATCCTTGACAAGGGCTTCATCTGAGCGAAAAGCCATCCCTTTCAGAGGATATGGTCTGAGGGTAATGGACAAGCCCTTTACTCCCAAGAGTTGTGGTTGTTTGCCCTCTGATCTCGATCGGCACCTCTTCTGCGTCCAGGAAATTGCCCGTGACGGAATTCTCCCTGAAGATCACCTTACGGAAGACCTAGGAGACTTACTTATTGCTCCTAGTCTTTTTAACTTTTTTCTTGCCATGGAAGTTAACTCAACGCAAGTCAGGGAGGCGTCGACGTCCTTGGCTCGTCGCGAGAAGCATTTCCCGAAATGACAGGGTCATCGATCCCAATTGCTGGGAGGGCGAAGTTCATACAACTTTGTTGAGCGGCCGGGTCCTATTTTCCCCGCGCGCAAGGCCCTCGCCGAAGCAGGCCACTCGAGCGACCAGCCGAAGAGGCCGCAATTGCGACGGCGATTCCAATTCTAATTCTTGGGGGACAACCCAACAAAGATTCTCGCCGAAGGCGACGGGAAATGTTCGCCAATCATCTATTTATAACGAGCACATGCCGACCGATTGATGCGACATCGTTGGCCGGTGGGAAAGTTTGCATGTGGGATGCTCCGAGGTGGTTTCAAGAGACGCCAGGAGTCTAAACGCCCAAAAAAGAGCCCGCTCATGCAACAACACCCATCCGTAGATGGTCGACGAGGCTGTAACCAAGATTACATCGGCTCTTATCGGAGTGCCGTCCTTGACAATGCCGCAACGGCTATCGTGTCAGCCTCGTCTCATTTATATATGCATTACTCCGTGGCGACCCAGAGCATCATGGCTTATCATCAATGTAGATTACTATTTTATGGACGTAGAAACGGCGTTTCAGTAAAAGATGTACATCTTAAAAACTCGCATCCACCCCTTCCAAGTGGTTGCCATTCTTTCAGTAGCTCATCCGACCTCTCAAGAATGGCGGCCTTTAATTCATAAATCAGTCGTGGAATCCGTTACGCGCAGATGCATATCCCAGGCACGATGCCCCCATAGCCGAAAACGCCTCATTACCCGCCGTCTCCCGAATCTTCCCAGCATCAAGACATTTGCAGTACTCGACGTCCGCCCATTCCTTTACTTGCCGGGAGGAGGTCCCTGAGGCGGCGCATAGTCCTCGCCGCGCTGATACGTGCCCTGGGGAGGCTGGACGCCCCCGGTCGCCGCGGTGCCGTAGTAGCCGTCATTGGGGTTGAACGTCGTGCCCGTGTACTGGGGCTGCTGCTGGTGCTGGCCGTATGCCGGAGGGGGAGGCGGCGCGGGGTATCCGCCGTAGGCCGGCTGCTGCTGGAAGTTGCCGCCCGGGGGAGGGTAGTTGTTCATCTGGTACTGGTTCGGGTATTTGCCCGGAGGGGGAGCCATCCAGCCAGTGCCGTAGACGGGCTGGGCGCCGCGACGACGGCGACGACGAGCGACGCTTCTGGGCGATCGGTGTTAGCATGGCTGCGCAAATGGGTCCGCAGAGGGCCGCGGGGACGGTCGCGATGGGATACTCACAGGCAGGAGAGGAGGACGATGAGGAAGAGACCGATGGCGAGGGCCAAGACAACCCAGCGACCCCAGGACGACCATCTTGAAGAATAGCAGCGACCATTGTATGAAGAGTCGCACACCACGTAGCGCGCGAAGAGATCCCCCACAGGCGCCATGATGCGATTTCGTAGGTAGTTTCGGAGCGGAATATGCGATGGAGTAGGATGTTGGGTTGTTGATGGAGGAGGGAGAAAGCAACGAAGTAGAGTTGGGTTTTAAGGGTGCAGATCACGTTTGTCGAAAGCGGGAGAGAGTAAGCAAGTTGCTGCCCAGCCTGTCAAGCTAGCGCGAGTCGGCGTAATGGGTTTCTCGGGACGGTCGCGAAGAGGACGTAATAAAGTGGTGGATCCTTTGGTTTTTGGCCTCGAAATGCGGTCTGGAGGTGGAATTGAAAAAGAGTTGGGAGGGGAGGCAGCCAGTGACGAAGGACGGGGCTTAATATCTGGACGGGAACAATGCAAGCAAACGCAGCGAGTGACTTGTCGAGTACCGTCGCATTGCCTCGCGGGTGACGGGGACACACCGCGCGGCGCGGGTCCCAGGCATGTCTCGGCATTGATCAGTCGATTCCAAATGTCCCCGTGGCTGTGCTGTGAAGTGGTTGGCAAAAAAAATCAGCGGCTTGGCTGCATTCGCTCTTGCTTGGCAAGCCGAGAGGAGACTTTTTGTTTGATGCACCCGTAATTCCTCTTCATCAGCATGTGTTCCTGTGTCCAAAAGTACCTTCGCTTCAATTCATTTCAAGCTTCGCGCGCAACGCCTCCCGCGCCCAGACACGCCGAGTCTCACAAATCGTCATCGTCATCGGCCAACAAGTCGTCGCCTCATGTCACTGCCCTCTCTTTCCCCTTCCCTTGCGCGATGGAAACCTCCCGCCCTCGGTCTTGGCAGCCAAGATCAATATCGAGTCACGATACGGAGTACGCCCGGTCATAAGCCCAACAAAACCCGCAAGCGTATTCTGCTCGATTGAGCAGTTCCCGTGATACCTCTGTTGCGTAACGAAACGCTGAGCCTCACACATCGTCATCGTCCTCCCCCCACATGGCGCCCAGCTCCGCCTCTCCGAACCTGCCACTGACAAAAACCTTCGCATACCTCCCCCCCTCTCGCTTCATCGCGCTCGTATGAACGTGAGGTGAGAAGAAAACGGGCATTATTACAGTGAGTGAGCAGGGAACAAGCTCCCCGTGGCCCACCCCCGGGCCTCAGTGTCGTCACTGGATCGCACCCACTGCGGGAATGCGAGCACCGGATCCCGGAAGCGGCCAAAGCCCGTGGTTCGTGGGGTGAAAATGGATTCCCGGTCTGATTTCGTCAAGCTGGTGGCGAACAAGTGTCATGATGAACGACCAGCTACCGATTCGCAAAATAAATATTTGTCCCTCCGATTTTGTTCATTTCTGAGCCTCCAAGTCATCGTCTTTCCAAACTTTGAGGCGTTGAGCAGGTGCTCGTCAATCCAGGCACAACACTGAACGAAATGGTCTGGGATCGATCTTATTTGCGTCCTTCAATCTCGTTAACAGAAAGAAGCTGGGTTATGCACCCCCAGAAACCTGCATCTGTCGTTTTAAGAATTCGTCGCGATGGGATTAATAATTATGGAAACATTAACAGGGTTAATTGTATTGTTGCGTAGGGTATCGTGGTCGAAAAGAAGTGACAATTAAGACGAGGAAGGCATGTGTATTAACAACGTGCAACGTACAGCTCGTCCCAATTATTGGCATCATCTCCTTATTGTTCAAGTTCCTGGGCATGTCCGACGCCCGTCCCGTGTCTTCGAATGTCAAACCCGTCCTGCCGTGCCGTACAAGAAAGAAATCCCGCGCTGGTGAGCCAAGGTACGCCGACCTATTGTCACACTCCCATTTTCCCCGAGTTCGTCAAATAATACCTAGGCGTGTGAGGATATATCTTCCACCGTAACGGCAACGCTTTCTTTTCCTTCCAGAACGCCAAATAAATCAAAGTGTGGAAACCGTCAAACTCCCCTCCCTAATCGTTGCGCTGAGGAACAGTCGTCATTCGTTGTTATAGTGGTGAGGTTCGTAAATTTGTGAGTGGGTAGGGGGGGTTGCTTAGAGCCCGGGCTTGGGAAAGGAATAGCGGTTGCGGCGGAGTTGATCGGAAGCCTTCATGTTGAGTTCGGCGGCCTGTTGAGCCTTCTGCTTGGCAGCTATGGCATTGATCTTTTCACGAGCCTTGATGAGGCTGCTGTTGTCCTGCTGCTTGAGCTTGGCGCGGATATCGTAGAGGGCGATGAGGGTCGCGGCTCGTTCAGCGTCATCCTCGTACTGGTTCATCATATCAGCACAAGTCCCACGCTATGCAATAGCGGTCGACTCACGTCTGAATCTCCTCGCCGCGGGGTGCCAGGGATAGAGTTGGCGGCGGAGCCAGAGCGAGAACCGGGAGTCAGAATGCGGCGACCGAACATGTCAAACTTTCCCTCGGACAGGGCACGTTGGAGGCCCGAGGGGCGAAGTTGGGAGGGAACGGAAGAGGCTGGAGCGGGGGGTAGGTGTTCGTCGGTTCTGGATCGTGTCATCTGGACGACGGGTGTGTTGTTGGCTTTGACGATGGCGGCTGCGACTTCGGGTTCCTGGAGAGTGTGAGTTCTGGACAAGTAGGGGGTGATATGGGCCAGGGCAACCATAACATACAGCGGCGCCAAGGTTACTAAGGTCGGCGAGGACCTGAGAAAGTTGGAGGCTCTCCATGGTGAGAGTGGTCGAGTTGGTTGGTCGTGTGGTGGTCTTCTACTTGTGGTGATAGCGATGAGATCGGGGTCGACGAGGTCTTCGTAGCGGGCTCATGAGAAGTCGAATGGGTATTGTGGGAGAGGCAGTCGCGCGGAGAATAAGAGGGCGATGGTGGAGGAGGGAAGGAGAATTAAAGGGCACGAGAGAAGGTGGTGGTGGTGGCGGATGGATTTTTTTTGGGTTCCATCCAAGGGCACTGCATCAACAGACTTCGCAGTGGTGCGGTCAACAGCCAGGAGTGGGGTGGGGAGCTTCCCGGCAGTGGTCACACAATTCGAATCCAGGCGTCATTTCTCGCGCCTCTGTTTGGACATTCGCGATTGAGGTCTGGATCCATCGGTTTCCACCGGCCGGCCGGGGAAGGGCAGTCGGTGGGGTTACCGCATCGCCGGATATCAGCGATGGACATGGATGGGAGTGCTGTACATGTCAGGGCATTTGCTCGTCTATCTCGCCACGGGTGCCATGATGGTTGCACCACGGTCAGTCATTTAGAATCAGACAGCCAGAGCAATGCGCGAGCTGTCCATCGACGTGAAAAGGGAACAAGCCACTTGGAAAAGCTCGAATGCAAGAAAGGACAAGGCCAGCGTGAGGGTTGCAACTAACATTAGCCCTCACTTGCTTCCGGGCGCCGGTCCGCCGGATTGCTCTTCTCGTGAGTTGAGAGTCAAGAGGAAATTTTGTTCAATTTGCCCCGTCGCTACATGCATTGCTCTGTACAATTACTTTTGGCCAGAGAGTAATAAAACCACAAGTCAACCCCTCCTCGTCTTGGTGCATGACGGTGTGTAAATTTAAGCGCCTTGGTTCTCCTGTCACTCCCGCTCCAGTAATAAACAAAGTGACCTCATCAGCCATCTCCTCACTGACGTTTAAGCTGTGCGCCATCAATTCCAGTCCCTTGTTGACTCATTGCCAAGTCCTCTGCCACGACACGCTGACCGCTTGGAGCCTTCACCGCAGTCTTCACCGAGCGCCGTAACGAGTGTGTGAGGCTTCCCACCCTCTTCTGTTGGCGGTGCCCTGGATGGGCATGGCTCGTTGCATCATGCTGCTGCCTTGGGGCTTGCATCCGGGCAGGGGGAAACCTGGCGCATTCGAATTTTGCATTGTCCAGCAGATTCTTGGCTCGGGGGAAAGGCATAGAAAGGGCTCCCATCCCGGCTGCACCCTGGATCTGCGTGTTCGCGTACATCTGGCCAACGACGGCTTTAGCTGCGTCATTCCTCCATCAGACACCTGGACGGCAGATATCATCCTCCCAAGGTTCCTCTCTGTAAGCCTCCTCCGAATCCATCCGATATCGCTGGCCACATGATCAACTTCTTTGAGGCATCATTTGCAACAGCTTCCTTTCGCATACCCACTTCCCCGCAAAGACGGACGGAGGCGGTTCCACCCCCGATCTCACCGTCGCAATTGATGGTTGATCGTCCACCAAGCCTTGCTTTCTTCGCTTTTCCTTGCCTCTGCTGTATCTAACCAAGTCCGAAACGCCGAACTTGTTGCGACTGGGCCATAAATCCGAGGGTGTGCGTGCTCGTCTTCCGTCCCCCGGTCTGCCTACACCATCTTTTCTCGGACCTGCCCGCCCAACTCTCCATGTAGATAGTTCCCTTTTGTGAACAAGAAGTCAAGTTTCCACCTCCGCAAAATGTCGCGTGCAGTTGAGACGCCGGCTTCGCTTCACTCGTCACACCCCCCGCCCCCGCGTTCGTCGGGTCCGGCTCCGCCACGGCTCCGTCCTGTCCCGGCCCGGTCGTCGGAAGCCGTAGAAAGGGGAATTGTATTCGACTGTTTGATATTACATGATTGAATCAGTAATTACTCCAGCACTGAAGCCGTGGACTAATGGCATTAGGCAAAGCTACCAGGGGCGAGTGGTTGATAAATGAACGGGGGGAAGCTACTGATACAGCCGGCCATCATTCACGTTCCCAATCACTTAAGTTCCATGTCGTTAGTTAGAGAGTGTTCCGGTAGACATGTATTGGAGTATCATCTTTTTCACTTGAAGCAAACAGCTCTTTGACAACCTCATCCCGGTTGTCCCTAAGGTAGCTCTATCAAGCTCGCCCGTACATACAGTCATCGGCTTCAGATGTGCATCCCCAGTGCCCCGTTCATCATGTAAAACAAGAAAGAGTACCCACCTTGTTCTCCGAGGCAACGCCAACTGGGAACCTCTTCGGCCTCGTCTTAGTCTTCTTCACGAGCGTGACTTCATCTTCCACATCCTTCCCCTCCTCCCTTGCTGCCGCCATGACATCGCTTCACGTCAGGCGGACTATGACTTCCACGTATCGGTATTCGTTCCCATTTCCATCAATGAGGTAGGGTCCAAATAAACAAACCCTCAAATAAACTTCCTTTGTGCTTATCCTACTGTTTACATTTAGAGGATGACGGAACGCAACGGGAAAAAGTTTTGCGACTGACGAGTAGCAAAGTATTTCCATTTCCACTTCCGTTACTTCATCCCGACCATGACCACCTCCAAACGCAACACTACCAAACTATGATTGATGACCGGGGAAAAGAAATGTGCTAAGTTGAAAAGTCTGCTCTGGGCAAGCGAAGCAGTGTGCATTTGCCAGTCGAGTTTCTCCTCATGTGTTTGTCGGTCTCACTTAGTCTACTTGGGAACCGAACCACCTCGAACAACCATGCCTAGTTCTCCTCGATCTGCGTCTGGATGGCTCGAGGCCCAGTTCTCGTCAAGTGCGGCTTGTTCTTCCCTTTGGTCCCGCACGCGGTACGAGAAGTGGCCGATATTGGGGGTAGAGACCCCAAAGGGCCAGTGGAATTATATGCTTTCCCCCCCAACCACACCGGAAATGCTAGGTCACAAGGTAGGAGGGCCCAAAAACGAGTGGAATTGATGAAATAGGTCCCCTACTGGGATCGAGAGATGGATTTTCTGTGGTGTGTGGTGTGTAAAGGCCTGGGTTGCTGACCCCTCCTGGGCCGGTCATATACTTGAGAAGTAGCCTCCTGCCCAACCCCCAAAATCCCTTCCCTTTGTGTGGAAGAAGCCCTCTTGGCCCCTTCCCTACCTCCCTCGACCAACATAAGGTTCCTTTTCAGGGGATGTCCTCAACACTCCCATCGTACTGAGGCCAAGTCGATGGGTCCGATGAGTCAACTGCATCCAGGAAGAAAGCGCCGGGATGCTTTGCGTACACACGTTTTACGCCGGCCCAGATGGTCAGTAGTTGGGGCGCTCGCAAGTGTGCTTCTCCCCGTTGTTGAAGGCACATTCAGCTGTACTGGCGGACATTCCTTACGTCTACTGAGGACTGAATACTTAAATGGCCTTATACAAGTTTGTATACTGTACGTAATAACGGAACCGTTGCTTGAAAAAAAGCCTGCCATAAATTCCATTTTTAGGGACAATTTAGAACCCAGATCCCCATAGAAAGACTTTATCAAATACTTGGGCGATGGGTGATATATAAAAGGCTCCCCTGATGGAAAGGCTTCGGACTACTAGACGACGAAAGCAGCCGCATACATTCACCGGTAATATGACAGGACCACAATGAACTTAGCCCTTGCAAATGAACGAATTAAGCAACTAGAGGCTCTAATTTAGCAATTGAGGCAGGTCCGGAAGAACCCAAATGACACGTTCATCGAGATCAAAGAGGTCAGGAAGGTGCAAATGCACTACACTAAGGTTCTCGACGCCGAGGCGGCTTCTCAAGCCGCTCAATTGGCCCAATTTGACTCAATTCTATATGAGTTCCAACCAGAGGTCCCAAATACGAGCCAATAGCTAGCTATCTTATGTTGTTAATAGATATCTAGAAATCAATTTGTTGAGTCATGCCGTGTAAGCGGGTTTTCGTATGTCGGAAACCCCCGTGATGTCGGAAAGTCCCCAATTGCCGCCTACCGCTTCACCATGGAACATTTAAAGCAGGCAGTTGGGCAGTGTCACTCATGCGTAAGCCCGTCAATTCCAGCCTTAAGATCACGGACAACTCGTTTGGGCGTGAGCCGGCATCAACTGACGAGGCGAATCCAACCATGAGCCTCTTGAGCGTCGGCAGAGCTGACACGGTGGTTCAACTGACCAGATGCGTCGAGTCCAATGACAAGAAATGATGATTATAGTGACAACGATGATCAAGAGGTGACGAGGCTACCTCTCCCTAACATGCCCCGTCAAGAGAGGCTTTATTCTTCATGTCCTTCCTGCCAAAAAGCCCGTATCTTGACATCCGTCCCTAATGTGCCTTCGCCTTGTCGACTACCGCCCGCGACTGTTTGAATCATATCACTGCTTCCACATTGCAGCCTTTCCATTGTCTAGCAAGGCTACTTCGTCTGCTTTGCAGCCGACGTCCTCAACGCCCGATGAGGCAAGGACCTCCAGTTGCCAGAGAGCTCAGGGGTCGTCAGTTCGGTCATCGAGGATGTGCTGTGGGTGTTTTAGCTCTCTGGTTCCGTGAGCACGAATGAGTTATTGGAGTTCTGGCGCAATGGTCCGGTCAAAGGGAAGTTGTTGTGAGTGTCCTCCCGTTCGCCGAGGAAACCTACTAATACTTATTCGTCGTAGCCGTATCTTCGGTCGAAGAAAGGGGCTATTCGCTGGGGTTGCGCCTGGCGCATCTCCTTAGTAGTTGAATCGGTAAACCGTTACGGGTTCTTGCTATATTTGGCCGTTACCAGCTGGGGTTTAAGGATGGCCCATTGCCCACAGATGGGCTCCAGAACCATGTGAGTATTTATAAGTGTTTTTCGTCGAAGAGGCCCAGGTACATATATGGTACTCCCAGGTCCGCGTCCAGCTTATAGTACGCATTACTGTAGTGCTCATAGGTAAATTCGTGACTTACACGCTAGAGATCGTCACTCGCGTTTCTTCGATGTGGCACCGACGTGAACCGCATCGCGCATCCTCTCCCCTTCCTCGCCGAGTCTGGTGCACAGAAAGAAGATCCACGGATGAGGGATGTTTGGCGCGGAGAGCTGTTTGTGCCTGCGTTGGACCCAGGATCGAGGAAGCCCCAACATGGACACAACAGACACCACAGATTTCCCATCGTCTGTCTCAGTCCTGTCGCTGGCGCTTTCGTGAGTCTAGCTCGGTATTTCCGTCCATATCCTGCTTGATCTCTTTGAGGGCTGCCTGCAACACGGTGCGGGTCTCCACGACCGCGGTCTGGGAAGCCGTCGTCTCGATCTGTTTCTGTATCATGTCCAGCTTTGCGAGGAGTTGCAGGTTATCGTTTGCCCGTTCCGCGCGCTCCTTGTCCAGTCTCTGTCGCAAAACCTTCATCTCCGCGAGCAGTTGTCGATTCTCTTTTGCCCGCTCCTCGTTCTGCTTCGCGAGCTCTTGCGTATAGCACGTCATCTGTAGACGGCATTTGGTGTCTGCCTTGGCGACGATCTTGGCGTGTCTGGCCCAGGCCACGGCCTTGTACACGATCTCTTCACCTTCCTCACCGAGTCATGTACAGACGAAGAAGATCCAGGGATGGGGGACACTTGGCGCGGAGAACCGCTTGGGTTTGTGCTCGACCCGGAAAGCCGGTGTCAGGTGTTGGAAGGTCGGTGTCATCATTGGAGCAACATCGGTGACCAGATGGAGGAGAGCGCTTGAATATTTGATTGTTGAATGCTAACTATCCTCAGCTCGATGTCTTCCCTTCAAGCGGTGCTCTCAATCCGTCCAAGGGTGCCCGGGCGACCTTGCCAGGAGAAGGCAGTAAGAGCCATCTCATCAAAATGAAAGCTACTCGTCACAATAATAAAGTCTTGTCCTAGATTATATGTAAAGCACAAGACAGAACTTCCACTGTATACACATACTAGTTGCGGACGCGCTGTCTTTTTACTAAAACACCGGGTGTAGGCGGATAAAGGACTAATGCAACTGATTGACTTCAGGACGACGGCAAGCTTCAAACAAGGAATAGTCATTGCCTTTTCCAGAAAGCGTACCTGAATAGATTGCATTTATGGACGAACCGTGGTGGGGGAACGGAGGTGGATGTCCGGGTGAGCGTGTATGCTGCAACGACGATAGTGAAGCCTTGCCATCACGCCACAAAAAGGTGGTGATAGTGACACGGGCCCGTCCTGCGTCGGCATATGCTGGTCCCCTTTCACGCAAATACAGGCATCCACGGACAATTTGGGCGTGCTGATATCAGGATGCACGTCTCGGCACACTTGGCCAGCAGACGTGCGCCCGATTACCGAGTGCCGATTAGCGACGAGGAAAGGAGGGAGTGGTGATGGAGGATGAAGGGGCCATCCCGGCGTGTTCCCCCGAAGCAGCAACGGTTGGGCTGCATATATGTCGTGAAACTAGGGTTGGTGAGGATTAAATGGCAACCATGCATAATCGGATTTAGCTAGGCTTGTAGGAGGGTAGATGGGGTGTTGGAGGAGTATATTCCAGAAAGAAGCACAATAAAACGATGCCTACCACCTGAGGGATTCTCTCGACAGAGTAGCAAGCAGTCAACCACCCGCACTTGCCATCTGAAGCCCGCAGTCAAGTGACGCCTCCCAAAAGGGTCAATTTAGCGCATGGTACTTCGTACATGGCTCGTTATTCCCAATGGAAGGCGCAGCCCATAATTAATTGCGCCAACTGCAACAAACATCCAACCGCCCGATCGTCGACACATTCGCAAAAAGACAGAGCCGCGCGCCGGGGGTTCTATTCCGCTTTTGACTGGGGGCCGACATTCCGCCTGCAGCTTCGAACAAGGCGCCTTGGACACTGCAGCTGCCGAGCGGCCTTCCGTCTCCCGTTTTGCCGAGTCATGGAGGAGACGCAGACGCCCTTGGGCGAGTCCATCAAGATATCGTGAGTGCTCACGTTAAACCCCTCGTAAACGAGACGATTCCCCACCACGAGACGGGCTGACCGCGAATCCAGCTGTGAACGCTGCCGCCGCCGCAAGGTACTTGACAAGGCCTATGATTCACTCAGAAGCATGCTAAACTCCCCGTCAGATCAAATGCGACCGCAAACGCCCGTGCTCGAGATGCGTCAAGGCCGGCACCGAGTGCATCCTCAGCGGGAGCGGCGAGAAGCAACGCCCCATCTCCAAGAGCTACGTGCAGGCTCTCGAGGGCCAGGTCGCCTCGCTCGAGCTGCTCCTCCGCAAGCTCGCCGTGGCCGACAGCACCGAGCGGGACGAGATCCTCTCGGAGCTGGCCATGTCCCCTCCGGCCTCGGCCAGCCTCTCGTCGGCCAACAAGCCCGTCTCGGAGCAAAAGGCCAATGCCGATCCCAAGGTCGTCGCCGCCCAGGTGCGCTCCGGCCAGCTGCGCCGTCCTCGCTCCAGCAACGCCACCCAGTTCTTCGGCGGCACCAGCGCCTACCACATCCACCTCTCGCACGAGGCCTCGATATCGCCCAGCGACGGGGGCTCGCCCCTCGAGCTCTCGTCGGCTCCTCCCGCCATGAGCTCGGGGCTGTCCGAGAACAACAGCGTCATGAGCTCCTCAGAGCACAGCTTCCTATACGCCCCGCACGACGAGACGTCGCAGATGTGCATGGCCGCCTACTTCAAGTACCAGTACCACTTCCACATGCTCGTCTACAGGGAGTACTTCTTGCGCGACTACGACGTCGGCTCCGGTACGTACTACTCGGACGCCCTGCTCTTCTCCATCTGCTCCCTAGGCGCCATGCAGCTCGACGACTCCCGAAACGTGTCCGACATTTTTGCGAACCAGGCCCAGACCCTCATCTACTCGACCCTCGACAGCCCGGACCTGACGACGCTGCAGGCCCTCGCCCTGCTGGGCTACCGTGAGATCGGCGTCGGACACACGTCCAAGGGATGGCTGTTCTGCGGCATGGCCTTCCGCCTGGCCCACGAGATGGGCCTTCACCTGGACCCGAACAACTGGGACGCCGCTGCCGAGCCGTCGACCAACCGGGCGACGGAGCTGGCCGTCCGCGACACGGAGATCCTGCGCCGTGTCTACTGGGCCATCTTCATCGCCGACAAGCAGCTCAGCCTGTACTTTGGACGTCCGCCGGCGCTACACCCTAGCGAGTCGGACGTGCGCAACACGATCCGGCTGCAGTACCCGCCCGACTGGGAGGGCCTCTTGGACATTTACATCTGCAAGGGCGCGTCGGCCACCGAGTTCGAGGACGGCGTGGCGCTGGTCGGATCCTTCATCTACCAGGCCGAGCTGTGCAAGATTGTCCACGTCATGATCACGGAGCTGTTCGAGAACCGCCGCGGGAACGTCGACGACACGGTCGCGGCGGCGAGGTCGCGGCAGATCCACGTCTCGCTGACCAAGTGGCTGTCCAGCCTCCCGGGCACCCTGCACTGGAACCAGTGGACCGTCGGCCTGGTGCAGCCGTCGGTGCTTCGCATGCAGTGAGTATAGTCTGCCCACTGTCTAAGTTTATGTGCTAACTCGTCAACAGCATGCTCTTCCACACCGTCATGATCATCCTCCATCGACCCCCGTCGCACCTCTTTGAGAAGCCGGGCATCGCCGACAGCGAGGACGTCGAGATCTGCTACGAGTCGCTGCAGGCCATCTTGCGGCTGATGCGCACCTACTCGCGGCACTACCGGTTCCGGTCCCTCTCGCTCGACTTCGTGCAGACGCTCTCGACGGCGGCCGGCACGGTGATGATGAAGCGCTTCTTCCAGGGGGCGTCGTGGGACGACCCGGACATCTCGCGATCGCTGGCGACGATCCTCGACGCCATGGAGGAGGTGCAGCACACGTGGCCGTGCGTGGGCGAGATCAAGGACTATGTGGTGCGCGCCCGCAGCGCGCAGGTGGTGATGCCGCCCGAGGACCCCCTCAACGTGCCGGACCTGATGAACGGGCTCGAGCTGAACCACGCCGTCACGTCGGACCTGATGGCCCAGTGGGGGGACGAGCTGGGCACCCTCGTGACGGACGAGTTCTTGAGCATGCAGCTGCAGGCCACCGAGCAGGGCATACACGCCGCCTTTGACTTTAACCAGCCGCCGAGTTTGGGGTGAGATGGGTGAGGGAGGTGTGTTTCAGCGTATGGAGTTTTGATGGAAAATTTGCATGTGTCAGTTCATCCTGTTAGAGGCGAGGCGAGAGAGATTATGAGGTGTATATATGAAAAAGACTTGTAGAGGGTGCGATTGGATATCAAGAAATGAATCGGGGGGTTTTAAAGAGTTATTGACATTAAATGAACAGTCATATTTTGTTGCGAATAAATAGCAAACAAGTCAATTGATCAACTTTTCACATCTAATGTCATGTAAACACTTTAACATCATGCCTTTACTAAGCTCCTCAGCTATCGACTGAGGTACACATGTGGACCCGGGGAAGCGAACCAACCGACCAACCCCGGCCAACTTCCCGAGGACACTCCGCCGTCCCGAGGCTCAATCGCCCGTCATCCATCCAAAACCACACCTCTTCAACAACGCGCCGCGAAACGTCCTTGTCGCTCTCAACCCACGACACATTAATTTCCCTTTAGCGATGCCATTCTAACGATACCCTGCACATAACCAACCGCCCATCCTCCCCCGGCCACGCGCCGCCACCTGCCTGCCTCTCTCCAACTCACTCACTCACAATGGCCTCCCCCTCGCCCTCACCGTCCCCCTACCCCTTCGCCTCGGCGCCCGACATCATCCGCTCGCACCAAAAGGACGCCTACTTCACCGGCCGCCTGACCCACGACGCCGCCGACCTCTTCCGCCGCCTGCGCGGCGCCCGCGCCGCCCACGCCCGCGCCCCCGAGCTCCGCGTCGGCGCCACCTTGCTCTACTACCTCCTCACCACGCTCCCCGGCAACCGCACCCTCGGCGAGGAGTACTGCGACCTCGTCCAGGTCGACTCCTCCTCTTCTTCCTCGTCCCTCCGCCTCCCCGCCGTCGGCCGCCGCGCCGCCTACGTCGCCTCCTCGGTGCTCCTCCCCTACCTCGCGTCCCGCCTCCTCCCCTCCCTGCGCGCCCGCATCCGCGCCCTCATCGACGGCCGCCTCGCGACCCTCCGCGCCCGCGCCCGCGGCGACGACCCGTCCCTCTCCCCGTCGCGCGAGGCCCGCCTCTGGACCTACGCGTCCCGGCACCTCGCGCCGCTCCTCGCGTCGTCGACGCCGCTGCAGGCCGCCGTCCTCGCCCTCTTCTACTTCACGGGCACCTACTACGAGCTCGCCAAGCGCCTCCTCTCCCTCCGCTACGTCTTCACCCGCACCGTGCCCGACTCCCCCGACCGCGCCGGCTACGAGCTCCTCGGCGTGCTGCTCGTCGTCCAGCTCGCCGTCCAGGGCTACCTGCACGTGCGCGACACCCTCGCCGAGGCCGAGGCCTCGACCCCCCGCGACCGCTCCGCCTTTGGCTCCGGCCCAGACGTCTCGCTCGACCACGAGGGCTCCTACAACAACAACAACGACCTCCTCCTGTCGGGCGGCCACGGGTCGCACGCGCGCATCGACGTGGCCGCCTCGACGCACACGCCCGCCGGCGCCGGCGCCGTCCCACGCTTCCAGCTCGCCGACGAGGACGTCATGGCCTTCATCAAGGGGACCCAGCAGCGCAAGTGCACCCTGTGCCTGGAGGAGATGAAGGACCCTGCCGCGACGCAGTGCGGCCACGTCTTTTGCTGGGAGTGCATAGGGGACTGGGTGAGGGAAAAGCCCGAGTGCCCGCTGTGCAGGCGAGAGGCCATGGCGCAGCATATATTGCCGTTGCGCGTCATGTAGTTCACATGTATACAATATCAAACATGAATGCAATCAAACAATGACGTCTTGTTTCTCCAGCAAAATCGCAAGCTGAAAGACCTGCAGCTAATCAAAACTTCCCTTGGTATCCTCACTATCACGTACAATGCCCCAGCGTGTTCGTTCCCCAAGCATAGGCTGAATCAAAAGAAGAAAAAGGAAAAGGAGAGAAAAAAGAGAAATCCACAGAAAATAAGAAAAGAACCGTCCCTTCATCGACCGGAAGCCATCCCCATCCCTTCATTCACACTGCATTACCCGCGAGGCCTTCCCGGAGGAATCCATCCTCGCTGTCAACGGCACACCGACCGGAGACCCCATCCATTTACCCATCCGTCCCAGACCTTGTACACAGATTGAAGACATGTCCCGTCCAGGTATCGTAGATTGTTGTTCCCAAAGCATCCATCCATCCCCTCATAACTCCTTTGTGTGCCTGTGTTTGTGTGTGTGTGTGTGTCCCTTAAATGATGTCCGTTCCGTTGTTGCCATGGGTTGCCCACTGTTGTTTCTTCCTTTGGGTGCCATTGTCCCATCACATGGAGAACAGGACAATCTCACCTCGGTCGTTCTCGCGTAATCGCAGCGATCGGAAGAGCTCCTTCTCCTCCACGCCCTTGGCCAAATCGCTGCCCATCGCCTGGCGCTGCCGGTGGAATCGCTTTAGCACCTTGTTCATGCTGCACCCCTTCGCGCTTTCGGGCCCCTTGTTGACGAAGCTGAGGAACACATCGGCGCAGGGCTTGAAGAGAATCACCTGGCTGTCGCCGGCTACCTCCTTTCCGTCTTTGGACGTGGGTCGGTACTCGATGAGCCGAGGTGCCTTCTTCTCCTTGTGCGACTTCTTCTTCGATGACGCCTTGGCCTTCTTACTCTTGCTGCTCTTCGTCTTGACCTTGGTCTTGGTCCTGGATCCTGCAATCATACCGAACAGGCCGTTGCTGCCGTGCTTTGAATGCTTCTTGGAGTGCTTGCTCTTCTTCAAAGGGCTGGCCGGGGAGACCTCGGGGGCATCGCCACCGGAATAGTCGGGGGAAGGAGGGAAGACGGGCTTCATCATGCGGCTGAGTCCACCGGTAAGGCCGCTATGCAAGACTGGGGGCGCATCCGTCATCTCCTGGTCGGTGGGGACATCAACGTGCAAGCGCTTGCGCTTCTTGTCCTTCTTCTCACTGCCTTCCTTGCTCTTGCGTCGCTCATGCTTGGGGGCAGGGGTAACGAACTCGGGAGGGGGCATGGCATGATACGTGGGCATCCCGTCCTTCAGAAACTCGGCCGAGTCCAAGAAGTCATCGTCATCCTCCTCGGGAGGTTCATACCGGACAAGCGAGGTGCTTGGAGCGACAGCGGGGGCCTGAGCCGTGATGTTCATCTTGGAAGAGTTGGGCGTCTGGCTGGCGCCCACCAAAAACTCGAAGACATCAACATGCTCGTCGTGGTCGGCGGAAGGAGGGGTAGGAGCCTCTGGCGGGGGCTCCGAGGCGGTGCTCTCATCATCGGAATCGGACTGTTCTTCGTAGTCGGCCCAGTCATACTCGCGGTCCTCGCCGCAGTCCTCGACGTAAGCATTGTGGGCCATTTCGGTGTTTTCGTGTTGTGTGACTTGGTTCTGGTTTTGGAATGGGTTCGGGTGCTGGTACGAGTTGGGGTTGTTGATGTTCTTCTGCTTCTTCGACTTGTCCTTATATAGTGCGCCCTGGTACTTTTGGTCCTCGGTCATGCAACTCTGAATGATGTCAGAAGACGAGCTGGCAATGCAAGTGAGGGGGGGACAAGGTGGGATGGGACTCTCGACGGAGTGGCACATACGGTATGAGTTCGGTATTGGACGCCCGGGAAGTGAACCATGCAATCGATGCAAGTAAAGGTGGCGCCCTGGCAGCGGTTTCGATGGGGATCGAGCTTCTTCTTGGTGAGGACGTCACCACACGACTACAAGAATTCGAGGTTAGAGAGAGACGAGGGAATAGTTGGATGCAAGACAATGGAGACTGGCAGATGTGGCGGGGTGGTGTGCTGGGGATATTTGAAGGAAGACTGAGGAGGCGATGGAAGTAACGAGACGGAAGGGAGCGTGTGGGCCATCAGATCGGCATTCCCAAGGAAGGGGAACCCCGGAAGGAGGCTGTTCGCGATGAGGTGGTGTGGAAGGTGATGTCAGGCGTGGGTGTTGTCTTGGGGGGGCGTGTGAGTGGGCTTGGGGGAGGGGCTCCCGCGAGAGCTGCAGAGTTGGAGCTGAGAGGGAGGGACGAGGAGGCGCCAGAAGGAGCAATAGGAATGGCCGG
This sequence comes from Thelonectria rubi, assembly GCA_013420875.1. Lineage (NCBI taxonomy): Eukaryota > Fungi > Ascomycota > Sordariomycetes > Hypocreales > Nectriaceae > Thelonectria > Thelonectria rubi. The sequence continues at coordinate 24,271 of WMHX01000107.1, forward strand.
ACAGGGAGGTTGGCAACCTACCTCGCAGGAAAAGGAAACCATGATGGCGGCAGCGACACCCGAGTGCCAACGATTGGACGTGGGAGGGCGAGGGAAAGGTGTAGAGCTGAGGAACTCGCGGTATTTAACGGAGAAGGTTCAGCGGATTTGCGAGGGCGAGACAGATTCGGAGCAGGTCGCAAGGAGGGCCTCGAGGACGGGCTGAAGAGGATTCGGTCGAGGGAGGACGGAGTTGTGGTTGGAGGCGGAGGTTGAAAGTAGACGACAAATCGGAGGCGGTGCGGGTGCAGATGCAGGCGCAGGTGCAGATGCAGTGGCTAGTCGGCGATGCAAAAGCAGAAGCAGAAGCAGACGAGGAGTGCGTTGGTGAGCTGAGGAAGATGGTTCCTGGCGGCTTAAGAGGCCCGGCAAGGAGAGCGACAAGGGGTGGGATTTGTTGTTTGGGCTGATGAGGAATGCGTCTCAGACTCGCCGATACACAATACGAATACCGCAAGAGTCGACAGGTCTCGAGAAGAGGGGCGCGACAACAGGGCGGGACGGGCGATGGAAGGATGGAGGGATGGAGGGGTGGCCAGCAGCGACTGTAAGATGAGCACCAGAGTCAGGTGGGAGCGTTTGCGAGCAAGGTTGCAAGGGTCCGTCCGGCGGCGGCGGCGGGCACGGTCGCGATGCGGAAGCGGAAGATATGCTGCTGGTGCCGTGGTGGTGTTTCTGGGCGGGCTGGCCTGGGCTGGCTGGGCTGGCTGATGATGGAGGCGCGGGTAGCGTCAGGTTTTGGGTTTGGGGGGGGGCGTGAAGGATGGAAATTACGGGTAGAGAGATGTGATATGTGATATGCGGGGGAGGGGGAGGGAGGGGAGAAGAGGGAAAAGAAAGGAAAGGGAGAGAGAGAAGGAGGAGAGATGGTGGTGGTGGTGGTGGTATTATTATTATGACTACGGCCGACGGTTTGTTGACATTGATGTGTGTGCCCGGGAGAAAAGAAAAAAAAAGATTTTGAGGCTGCTTTTGGGCGTCAGTTGTGGATGCCCAGTCTTGAAACCTGCAGCGAGCTAGCAAAACTGCTCCGTAACCAAGTACACCACATGCGACGACTCCCAAGAAGCCCGACGAGGCCATCCATCGATATCAAGGGCAGGGACGACGCCAGCCAATCACGCGGGCCCGCGCGTGCTGATTATGGCGCTGTCGGAGCCGGATCCATCGCTACGACGACGCCGTCGCCGAACAACACACCCACGCCAACCAACCTCGACGCACTCCCCCCCCCGGGGCAACCAAGCAACACAGGGACTGAAGAACGCAGACAGGCATTCAAAACTCGTCTGAGGCGACGTCACCATTGGTTCGAACCACGGCAGGACATGGCTCAATGCCGCTGCGGTGGAGTCACATTCGCTCAGAGCGTTCGTGGTCTGATGGGCCCTTTCCTGTCTCATGTTGCCGAACATGGCTCAAGATGCTGTGGCGGCGTCGTCACTGAGAGAGGGAGAGGAGAGGGGAGAGGGGAGGGGGACCGAGATGCAGAGAGGGTGCCTCTAGTAGCCGCCAGAGTCAACAACAGCAACCACCACCACCAACCATGGCGTCTGTCTCTTATTATGCACATCTCCATCATCATTATTATGCGCCCTCCCTCTCCTCTCCTTCAACTCCCGCACACCAGCCATTCGTCATCCAACCTCGCCAAACACGCGTCCCGTCGTGGTGCATATCGCACAGCTGAATGGCCGACGGCCATGGATGCCCAAAGGCCCTACGAATACGGCCGACACAGCGCACACACACAGACACACACGCACCGCAGTAGTACGCTGGCGGCTGCCCCCAAGACGTTCCCGTCCCACTCTGACAACCTGGGAGGCTCGTGGCTCGGGCTCGACTGCAGGGCTAGCCTCTCAACGAGCTCCTCGGTTGACGTGCGGGGCGATAAAGGGCGAGAAGAGGAGGAGGGACAATGGACATGCACGAGAAGCAGAGAAGAGAAAAAAAATCCTGTCCCGGATAGGGCCTGTCAAAGACCTGTCAAAGACCCGATGGGACATGGCAGTTTATCTCGCAGACGTCCAGACGGGCGAGAGACGAGCCAAATACTCCCACGTCCACTCGCCAGTGAGGCACCCCCTCCCTCTCCTGTGAGTTAGCCGCCGCCACAGCCATTGATGGCGTTCCTTCATAATTCACAAGCCGCCGTCTGTATACTTCGCAAGTGTCAGCCAACCACGCTCCTCGACGCTCCATTGGCATCCTGGCGTTTAACGCGCATTAACCTCCCTTGGGACGGGATCTGGTCGTCTCCCCTTGCAAAGATGAGAGATCCTTGAAAACCTAATATCACTCCCAGGCTATAGCCGTGTTAGCAGAAGCCCTTTTTCGTCTCGATCGACTTGTGGTCTCACATTCGCAAAAGGCAAAAAAAGCAAACAAGAAGCATCCATCACATCCCTCGCCAGCAAGCTCAAAGCCCCACAGCCCACGATAACCCCTCTGGACTACGGTAATTTCCCCCTCCCTCGTCCACGTCGTCTTCTCCTCGCAGGGCCTCGCGGGACGAGGCTGGCCTGATTCTCGTCTCCCTCTTCTCCCGGCTCGGGCCCCATACGTCGAACGTCCAGCCGTCGAATGGGCGTTGTTACCAAGCGGTCTCGTGCCCGCCGTAGCGTAAGCAGGGCGACCAGAGACAAACGACTTATGATTCTGCGCCGCGGGGACGAGGGGGGGGCGTATGGAGTCTTTTGAAGTGGGCTGCCGGAAGCAGGGCGAGACGGGTGTCAGGGGCCATCCCTGAATCGGAGCGTGTCTGACTCTTGGGCCTTTCGTTCCTGGAACGCTGATCTCGCAAAGGGCGAAAAGCTTCCCTCGTCCGCCGATGATGCGAAAGCCGAGGAATGCGAATCGTGATTCGTGAGTCCCCCTCCACGGCGGGGGATGCTCGCGGAACAACCGGGGAGACGGGGACGGCGGGAGCGACAGCAATGACGGCCGGAGGCTCTACTGCATGCCAATGGCTGTCTTTCCGGGATATTTAGATGCCATGCATCTTATCAGTCCCCCGTCTTTGTCAAGATTCCGTATCCGTATCCTCCCCCCCGCCACGACACAACGCTCGTCAACAACGCAACGCCAGTCTGCCAGCACGACGATGACTCCCGACCACGAACACAGCACACAATGGCCACGAGATGCCGTGCATTCCTGACAGAGAGGGGGCGTCCGTCTCGAATACAGCACAATTCCTTCAGCTAGATTGGACCTGGTCACAGAAGCTGGCCTCCCGCGGGACGGCTGGCTTGGGCTGGCTGGGCAGAACTTGGGGAAAGAAGGGCGACTATTCTCGTCCCTTATGCAGGTCCCCAAGGGTGGTCAACTCCGGAGGGCCGGCGTCAAAAAGTAAAAATAACGAGGAAAATGCGTCCTCAGGAATGAAGGGGAAATGGTCCAATGGTGGGCTAGTGAGTTCCAAGAATACTCGGGTACAGCCACGACCAACTCGGACAAGCTGACCATGTGTGGCCGTGTAAGAGGCCCGTCCAAATCCAGGAACCAGAACTCGCTCTTCCTCCCTCACTCCCTCACTCCCTCACTCCCTCTCTCTCTCTCAGGGGAAACAGGTTACGCACATCCGCAGCACGTGGCACCCTGAACCCAAGGCCCAAGGGGTGAGATCTCCCGGGACGAGCGGCCGGTGAAGTTGGACCACGATGGTTCATGTGAGATTGTGAGGCAATAGACATTGTCGGTGCTAGTTGAGCATTTATTGGACTTGGCCCCTCTGGAACCTCTGGCTACCCAACCCTGGACTCAAATCGATGGTCACGCGGTCACGCATCGCGGCGGGAGAAGCTGCCAAGACGCTTCGGTGCAGGGAGAAGCTTCCTAAACGGGTAAATGGCGTTTTGGCCTCATTTCCACCGACATCATCGTCATGCCCTCATCAACTCATCAACTGCAGTGCCATGAACATTGCGTCGGCGCGTGAGTTGGCTTGCATAAGCTGCACGGCTTCGGTGTTGTCTGATCGGCTTCAATCTCCCCGTTTCCGCCTCTTGTCGCCATAATTGCGTATCAATCTTGCCCTTCTGTCTCGCATTCCCTCGTGCGCCAAACTCGTTCGTCCACGGCAGCTCGACGCTCGTGATCCCTGCTCTCTTCACGCAATTGCCATTGAGCCGTTGGACGTTTTTTTTTTGTTTGGCGTGCCTGGCCAGGTTTCATTTGAGGGCGGCCGAGTACATCCGTCATCTCGCGCCCGAGGTATCGCCTCTGAAAGAGCAGGCGCAGGCGATACCTCCGGATGCACGTCAGCTTGTGTACCATCATCTCATGAAGTGGGGAGAAGGGGGCCACCCAAAGTTGGTTCGATTGTCCGGCGTGTGGGCCAACGGAGGGGGAGAGGGACGTTTTTCTTGGGTGCGAATTGATTGAGCTCTCTGAAGCTGGCGAGCTTTCGCATTGAACGTTGAGCGTACTGTTGAGCTTCGGCGACGAGCTTGGCCAGTGACAGCTCTGTGCGAACTGCAAAAGTAAGCAGAGTAGTGAGCAGCTTGGACATGGAGGCGGCCGTGAAATGGAACCTCACATGAAATTGCACCGATAACAGCGAGGAAGGAACCTCCCGTCAACCGTCATTGCCTCATCAATTGCATTCCTATCCCCTCCAATCCTATCCTCCTCCCTCTTCTCTCCTCCTCTCCTCCTCTCCTCCTCTCCCCTCCTCTCCCCTCCTCTCCCCCGTGATCACCAGTCCACCAGTCCACCAGTCCACCAGTCCACCAGTCCACCAGTCCACCAGTCCACCACCGCCGTCCTTCGCCGTATTCTGCTACCGCCTCCGTCTGCAAGGGACCAGCGCTGCTCCTTGTCCCCCCGTCTCCGCACCATCGTCCCATCCCATCTCCATCTCACACGCTTGCTCCTCCAGGCCGCTCCAGCAATCAAGACGGCACGCAGCAGCAGTCGCGCTGCTCGACAAAGCACGGCTCCGGCTCAGCCTCGGCTCTCCCGACGCTCCAAGTTCCAAACTGACCAACACACGTCCTCCTCCTCCGTACCCCTTCGTCCTGCATGATGCTCCCGTAAAAGGGATCGCTCCCGAGACAATCGCCAAGGGTCCTTCCAGCAACAAGCTTGTCCTCCGCGCTCCATAGTCCAGAGAGACGTTGCGTCCGGAAACTATCGATTCGAATTTCGCCTGCTTCCGTTTTCCTCGATCCGCCTTCAGGTTGGTTACCTTTTCGATTCTTCGATCCTTTCGTTCACTTTTCGATGCAAGATACAATTGTCGGCGACCAAAAGATCTGAGCTCGATAGTCCCTCATCCGTCGGTCCGTCCACTCGCTTGATGCAACACAACATCCGATACACATCACTCCCGGTCCCGTTGGCTTGGTTCATACAGTTCGGATACCTGCTCCTGCACCTCCTCCCGCTGCTGCCACCCGCTGCCGATTGCCCATTGCTACAGCAGCTGGGCTGGTTCCGGCTCGTCTCCCTGTAACCCGTTGCCTCTTCGTTCGGGCCAGCGTTGGGTCACCGCATTTTGGTCCCCTCGCCTACCATACCCCAGCCTTCATACCTACTAGATGCCCAGCAAATCCCATCGGTCAACCATGTCTTCTACTAACCCTCCCTCTCCGCCAACCACCACGAGCTACTTAGAGCAGACTGTCTCGCTCCTCAGCTCCGTCGCCAGCTACATGCGTCTGCCTGCAATTGCTTCAACGGTACGTTGCTGTCGTCACCACATGTCCAGTTACATTTGCAGGCACCAGCGCGCACAGCCGATGCATAAGGTCCCCCCCAATCCACCAGAGATGCAGCCAGGTCTCAGTCTTCATTTTCGCTTCCGACAAGCTAACCGAGCCATGTGTACACAGGGCATCGCCGCCATCCTCACTTCTCTCCTCTACTTCAAGCAAAAGTCCGTCTCTCCCACGTCCACGTCCACGGCCACGTCCACGGCCTCGCGCCTCGCGCCTCGCCGTTGTCTCCCGTGTGACCCGCTCCGTTTCCCCGCTAACACTTGCATTAGGGCACTGATTTATCCGAGCCACATTCCCGCAAACTCACGCAACGACGTTCCCAGACCCTCCGACTTTGGCATCAAAGACTTCGAAGAGCTGGTCATCCCTACCGACGATGGCGAGAAGCTCTCGGCATACTATATCCGCGGCCCCCGCGGGGGCAAGAACACGGGCGTCACCTTCTTGATGTTCCATGGAAACGCGGGAAATATCGGTCATCGCTTACCCATCGCCCGCATGCTCGTCAACTTCATCGGGTGCAACGTCTTCATGCTCGAGTACAGAGGATACGGCGCCTCCACCGGCGAGCCCGACGAGTCGGGACTGAACATGGATGCCCAGACCGGGCTCGACTACCTCCGCCAGCGCGCCGAGACGCGAGATCACAAGCTCATCGTCTACGGCCAGAGCCTGGGCGGTGCCGTCAGCGTCAAGCTGGTGGCCAAGAACCAGGAACGCGGCGACATTGCCGGCTTGATCCTGGAGAACACCTTCCTCTCCATGCGGAAGCTCATCCCCTCCGTCGTGCCCCCGGCCAAGTACCTGACCCTGCTATGCCACCAGGTGTGGCCCAGTGACTCTATCCTGCCAAACATCACCAAGGTCCCGACGCTATTCCTCAGTGGCTTGCAGGACGAGATCGTGCCGTGAGTGCCCCCTCAGCCCCCGTTCCCTTCCCCCGTATTGGATCTTGTGATGAGCAAATTTGCATCACCCACAAAATATGAACTCTTCTCGAAGAGTCTGGATTTAAAAGCGAATATTCCCTGATGATCAACAATGGCCCATTCGTCTCGATAGCAACTTTACGTGGCGAGGCCTATGCTAATGACCTGCAGGCCACGACATATGCGCCAGCTCTTCGAAATCTCCACCGCCCCCATTAAACGCTGGAAGCCCCTCCCTGGTGGTGACCACAACTCGAGCGTCCTCGAGGAGGGTTACTTTGAGGCCGTTGCCGACTTCGTTGCCGAGGTGACGACCGAGAAACCGCGAGAGCAGACTCGGTTATAGAGCATGTGGTGTAAAACCCACAGCATAGACTCCCCCCGGCCAACGATTTAATGATACCCGCGCTTCCCATAATGCCCTTTAATTTCCCCGCCTAGACTATTATTTTTGCATATACACAGCCAGAGGGGGGGGGGGGGGGGGGGGTGGAAAAAAANNGGGGGGGGGGGGGGGGGGGGGGGGGCTGGAAACAAACACCCGGGACATAAAAAATGATGAGATTACGATGATTTCAACCCTTGCCGGCACGTCTGCTTGTCTCGGGCTTTGTGGGGTGCTTTTCCTCATGTGATGCTCGCCGCTATCGCGAGGTGTGTGTCCCCGTGATGTCCAATTTCGTATTTGAGTGACATATTGTCTCAGAAGGCAACCACTCTATTTTTACAAGTCCAGCTTTCCGGTCTTGGCACTATTTGTCGTTCATGCGTGCTATCGGTAGATGACTAGAGCTGAGCTACACGTGTGGCGTCTTGCTCTGGATATTATGACATGCTTAATGTTACATCCGATGTCATTGCAGAACACGAGTCATGATTTGCGATGGAATCTATCCTAAGTCTAGCTATGCTATCTCAAGGTGCGCGTGCTCTTTCCGTCCGAATGCCCAGTCCGAATGCCCTAGTCCAAGGATGTAGCGATACAAAACAGCACGGAACAAAGGTGCTCCAGCAACACGCGCTACAGCACTTGGTCAACCAGTGGAGTGTTCTTCTAGCACTCGACGTCCCCGTCCAGCGCCGCCCACAGCTTTCCGGCCTCGGGCGTCTGGGGCTTCTTCTTCTTCAGCAGGCTGACGAAGCGACGGCCGGGGGCCCTGGCCGCCGCCGCCGCCGCCTCCTCGTCGCCCTCGGCGGCGCCGGCCTTTGACGAGGAGGCCCGGCCGGCCACGGCGCTCCAGCCGCCGGCGCCGGGACGTCGGAGCAGCTCGCGGCGGGTGACGGCGCCGGCGGCGTCGGCGTGGCAGAGCAGCACGGCGTCGGCGAGCTTCTCGCGGCGAAGCGTCAGCTCGAGGCGGGGCTTGAGGCCGGCGAGGCTGGCCTCGACCGACGAAGAGGTGAGGAAGGCGGCGTACTGGGCGGTGGCCTTGACGAGCACCTCGTCGTTGGGCTCGACGTGGGTGACGAAGTCGACCTTGAAGTGGAAGGACGGGAGGGTGGCCAGGTCGACGTCGAGGACGGCCAGCACCTCGTCGACGGTGACGCCGAAGCGCGGCGCGGTGAGGACGAAGCCGTTGAAGGGCTCCGTGCCGAGGGCGGGCGGGCTCGGGGGCCGGAGGGCGGCTTCGGCGGCGGCCTGGGCGGCCTGGGCGGCCCGGATCTTGACGCACTGGGCGAGCGTCTTGGTCGGGGCGGCGACGAAGCGGTCCGACTTCCAGACGACGACGGAGCGGTAGGGGTCGATGTCCTCGCCCTTGCTCTCCAGGCCAAAGTCCTCTGCGAGCAAGTGCAGAAACTGCCGAGACTGGTTGCGCATGGGTTCGTAGCGCAAGCGCACCTCGTCCGGGTTGGCAGCGAAGACGCGGAACTGGCTCTCCTGGCGGTCAGCCCACGCGGACAGCTCCTTGTAGAGCTTCAACGTGTTGTCCGAGTAGGGGACGTGGTCGTTTGTGTGGGCCGCGGGGTCGATGTTGAGGGCCGCGGCGAGACGACGGTTGCGGTCGAGACGCTCGCACTCTTCGTCGCATCTGAGCTCGGGGCGGGTGGGTTCCGTGTTCTGCGAGCTGGCGAGGCACTTGAAGTCCTTCTTGTAGTTGCCGCAGGGACAAGCCACAAACATCTTTACCTGGCATGCGGTTGACTCTTTGCAGGCTGGGGAGGGTTAGCATTGTTCTCGTGTGCAAGAAGGCAACGATGGACTTACGGGTTTGGCCGTGGCAAGGGTTCTGGCAGGCATGGTTACAGAAGAGCTTCGTTTTCCCGCAGATTTGCTCGCACTTGTTCTGAGCACCGCCGCATTCGCCGGGCTGATGGCAGAGCTTCTTGCATTCGTGTAGTCTGCATTTGTCAGTCATCGTTCCCTTGCAGCGTACGAAGAAGTACTTACCCGCACTGAAGCTTCCGACCACAAGTCTCGCCGCAGCGAGCGAGCTGAAGATGACATGGCTTGTTGGCAACTGTATTCTTGCCACAGGCACAACGCTTCTCCGTCAGGTAAGGGCATGGCGGGCAGTCGACATCGTCAGGGTGGCACCGATGGTCGACCACCGGATGGCCGCACGCCGGCCGTCGCGTACACTTGGATGGGCACCAGGGCTCCCGAGTTCCGCACGGCTGAGGGGGCTGCAGAACCGTCTGGCCGCAGCCGCAGCTGATTTCCTCCCAGACTGCCTCTGGGCAGGTAGAGCAAGGTCCGCGGTGGCAAAGCTTCTCGCAGAGATGCGTGCCGCACTTCAAAGGCCGGCCGCAGACCTGGAGACAGAGATGTTCGGCCTCGACCGGGATGCTGTCGGGCCCCAGACGTTGCTTCCGTTGCTGTGTAATTCGCTGCTGCGCCTTCTTCTCGCCGGGGCAGCAGCGTTCGCCGCATCGGTGGCGTCCACAGTTCCGAGTGGCCTGGCACGCCTTGAAGCACCACGGGTTCTGGACACCTCCTTGGTGGCAGATGGTCTGGGTCGTGACTCTGCCACAGCGGCAGTCAATATCCATGGTCTCGCCGCATGGGCTGCAGTCGCCAATGTGGCAGAGCGAGGTACACAGGTGTCCGCATGGGAGCAGCTTCTCGCATGGCTTCTCGCAATGTGGTATCTCGTCTTCGCAAGACTGTCGTGAATGGTCCATAAGCTCGTCGAGGGGTGTCTTCCCGCAAGGGCAATGCGTGACCACATCCGGGGCCAGGGGGCAATGAGCTGGTAGCTCATCTTGGGCATGGCAAGTCTGTTCACACTTGTGAATACCGCAATCATACGCTCTTCCACATATGCTTCCGCAGTGAAAAGAACCAGTGAAGCAAGAGTCGTTGGTTACATCATAGGAATCAACTGCGTCGTCCCGGAAACAGCACTTAATCTCCTTCTCGACCTTTCCGCAATAACACTTGGCGTTGACTATAACTGAACAGTCTCCGCAAAAGCCTTCGTGGCAGGCTTTCTCGCAGCCATGCTCTCCGCACGACATGATATCGCCGCAAGGTTCCTGGCAGCTCCAGCCGTTGTTGTAGTCGGTTTCCCTGCAGGGTTTCCGGTTCTCGTGTTTCCCGCAATAGCAAGGCTCGGGCGGGCTCAACACCGCACACGGAGTGCAAGGACCGGCGTGGCATTGCAGAGTGCAGGGGTGAGGACAAGTAGATTGAGGCTTCGAGCAAGTCTGTCCGCAGGAATGAGGCGGGAGAAAGTTGCTCGTCTGGCTTGGACTGGCTTCCTTCCCACACCAGCAGTGGTAGGAGCTGGGCCCCTCGGACAGCTGAGAGTTGCAACCGGGGCAACGCCAGACAGGGGCCTCGGTGTCCTTGTCAATCTTCATGGATGTGTTATACCAATTCTGGGCGCACTTGAGGTGAACAACGCCCCAGCAGGTCGCGCAAGACCAAACTTGACATTCTCGAGTGACCTCTTCGGTACATACTCGACATTCGTAGTTGAAGTTGGCGATATCTTCCTGAATCCTCTGCCAGAGCTCCGAAGCGGTGGATTTGGGCAGATCAGGCCGAGGCTGCTTTGCCTTGGGACGGTTTCTTTTTTGGTATTTATACCCCAGCCGGGGTGCTGGAGGAGGCTGGAGGCTAGATTACAAGTTAGCATGTTTGCAAGTTCGTCAGCGTTGAGGTCGGTATGGGTGGCAGTACCTTCTGGGCTCGACAGGCTGGCCAGGCACAAACTCGGCGGCAGTGGCACTCAGTGATGGCCCTGCCTCCGTGTCCGCCTGGCTGGCATCGTCGGCTTCCGTGGTCAAACGCCCGCCGAATTGTCGTTGAGATCCCACGCGGAACGACGATCGAGGCTGGGCCTCGGAGCTACCGCCCCGGCCGCCTCGTCCAGATCTCCTGCGTCTCGAGCCTCTTGAGCTCCCGGGGGCAGACGATGCATCCGTTTGGGCCGGACGACCGGCGGGCTGGGAATCTGGCTGGCTTGACGGCTGAGGCTGAGCGGCAGAGTCGGACTCGGCGACGGCGTTTCCACTGGCACTACCATGGCTGCGTCCTCTCCCGGCCCTGCGGCGTCGACCTCCTCGCTTAGGTTGGCCTTGGACCTGGGGCGAAGGTCGTGATGCCTCTCCTCCTTCAGGCATGGTGGCAATACCAGCAAAGTTTGATGGCGACAGGTTTGTTTGTGATGAAATGGTGGATGAACTTGGTGCGCTTTGATAAATACAGCGTCTTCGTAGGTAGAAATGGTCAAGGGTGAGAGTTGGGAAAGTAGCAGGGTCGCAGGCGGGCTGTGATGGAGAGGTGTCAAGGTGAGGAGTTGATGCGAGGGAACGGAGAGAGCTACGAGCCTCTTTTTGATATCAAGCCGCAAGGGCAGAATAATTGGCTTTGCCAAAAATGACGGGTAGAGGCGCTCACCAAGTGGAGCCCAAGGCAGCGGCAAAGCCAAAGAAGGGCAGTGCCAGCGGATTTACGCACTGTTCCGAGGCGTGATTCGAGCTGACAAACAGACTCAGAATGACTCACCCAATCTGCCAGCCGCTTTAGTCTGTGACCAGCCCACTTGATTCGTGCATATTTCACGAAGACGATGGGAGTAGGAGTCATAAGATGGTGATTGACCAGCCCAGACTCATCTTGATAGTTCCCCAATCAGCAAGGCACGAGGCATAGAAGACTCACACAGGGGGCTGAGGTGATAGTACAGTGTAGGACTGTTGATTCTCTCGCACTGTGGTCAACCGTTAGGTTGGGTTTAGGGTAACTTGAAGAAAAGGCAAATACCTAATTGTGTAAACAATTCAACCAGTTCCCTAGGAAACAAAGAGTCATTCGTAATTGTCGTCGAGGCTAGTTGTCTTTTTTCCGTGCGTGGAGGCCATATTCTGCCTGGTTGCCTGGTGGGTAGAGGGTTAATTCTGGATGTGACTACTGGTACAATGTTGGACGTCACCGATGAATGAGCTCACGAGAGAGCATCCGCACGACAGCGCAAACATCCGGCGAGAGTTTGAATTGCTGCCGATTGTCCAACAAGCTCGAATAGATGAGCACAGGATGTCCATCGAACGACCAACCACTCAGGTCAGAGACGCTGCCGACGCAGAGCAAAGTTCCCAAAGCAAACACAGGCGAAGCCGGATCAACAACCAATAGTTGATAGTCGTGCTGCTCACCGACGTTTGTACGCCCTCGTGCCGTCATATCCTCTGAAACGGGAAAAGACGTGGTAATCAATGCTTGGACCAAACGGATGTGAGGGATCGTCGGGAGGGAGCATCGCCACGGGCTCCAATCTTAGTGTGACGCAACAAAAAATACGAGTCGGCCGCCGCATGGAAAATTGCGTCGGGAGGCATGTGGTCCATGCCGGCGTTGTTCACTCGGGTTGAGAAGGAGTGAATCCCATCAGGCCCTCGACAAGGTGCATCCGCCAAAGGGTGAAAACCGAGACCGGCATCACAGACGGTCATTACAGGCGGTCGTCAAAGACGGTCTGTCCGTCTTGGCCATGTCTCAGCCACGTCCAAATCCCGCCTAAAATTCACCAGCAGTTCGTCTTCCCGCAATTTGTCTCGGCGCCACCCTCATCTTCAAGTGGGTGCAGCGCAGGGCTGTCTGTCTGGGGTTGACGAGACTTGGCAAAAGAGCAGCTTTCGATCTGATTCCCTGCACACGACAGAAGAACTTCTTTCCGTTGTCCGTTTAACTCTAATTTAAACGCGAGCGTCTCGTTGGCTTGGAGCCGACGTAAAACAATCGTGCCATGCTCATCCTGCAAGTATGCTGTCAGCCTTCCCCCCCCCGTCTCATCCAAACTGATGAAATCCATTGATGAGCACGGATACGGATAGAGAAATGAAGACTAGAAATGACATTCTGTGGCTCAAATCCCAAATTCGCCCCTGTCCGAGTGCCGACCACCCGAATAAACGAAACGGGCAGCCCCATTGCCCGTGCGGATTGGCTGGAATTGCCTTTCCTCCCCCTGTTTCGAGAACAGGGCCGGGCCTTCCATTTCAAGCTTCTTTTTTTGGGCTCGGCCTTGTCGGGGCCGCCAGGGGCAAGGGGGGAACGAATTATGTGAGTGAGTCGTTTTTGAGGAGAGAGGAGGAGAGAAGAAGGAGAAGAGAGAAGTGAGGTCTCAATACAGACCGATTCGAGCGAGAGTGACCCGATGTCGCATCTGAGACTCCTCGAACCCGGTCTGAAACGTTGGAAACCTGGAACAAGCGCCAACGCACTTCATGTCACTTTGCACCCCCGAGCCACAACTCTCAAAGCCAGCGGTTAAAATAGGTTCCATTGATTTAATCCGCCCGCCCAACGCTATACGAAACCCGCCGGGCTAAAAGCAATCCCATCCCTCATCCCATGACTCGGCGTTCCCACTTCAATTTTGCTCAGCCTCAAGCTCCTCGTTTCTGGGAACGCTGGGAACAAGACGAAAAGGCCATTCCTAGGAACCGGGATCCAGGAACATCGGGGGGGGAGGGGGGCTTGTTCTTTCGAGACGTTGCATCCAAAACAAACGATTCCCCCGCAGCTGTTAGCCTTGAACCTTGCTTTCCCGTTCTCCTTTTGTTGGTTCTTCTTCTTCCTCTGCCACCCTTTTTTCCCTAAACCTTGCATTGTCACTGACATCACTCTCGTTCGTTCTTAACCAGCCGTATTTGATGTTGTAGCATCTGTCGTCGTGAGTTCGCCCACCCCATCCATTGCCTTGATCTGTATGCATAACGTGAATGCTGATGCCCCCCAGTTTTGTTGCTTGTATCTGTAAACGCAGCCGCCCGTTGGTCATGTATACATCCGTCTCAGCGCACTGAGCTTCCTCCTCGCCTGCCTCCCGGCAACCTCATCGACCATGAGGCCCGTCATCATCACAAACGTGGCCCTGGCCATCATCTGGCTCTGTCTGTTCCGATACTGCCAGAAGCACTCATTCCACGACCCGTCGACCCTGTTCTACGACCCGAACCGAGCATACGCCCAGGAATACTCCGCCATCCGGGAAGCCGAAGCCCGGGAGTTCCTCACCAAGGCCGCCTCGACCCCGGCCACGGCAGCCAGGCCCGTTCTCTACGGCGCCGGCAACGAGACGTCGGGGGACGCCCCGCAGCCCGGAGGAATCAAGCTTTGTATCGGGATACCCAGCGTTCGACGAGACAGGGAAATCTTCGTCGGCAAGACTCTCGCCTCGCTGGCTGACACGTTGAGCATCGAGGAGCGGAAGAGGGTCAGCCTGAAGGTCCTCCTAGGCGAGCATGTGCCCTCGAGCCATCCTGTGTACGGTCAGGACTGGCTCCCAAACATTGCCGACGAAGTCCTCGTCTACGGTGAGGAGGGATCGAACCCCATCAAAGAATACCGTCTCATCACCAACTCCTCCTTCCGATGGCTCCCCGAGGACTCGCGAAACAAGCGCGTGCAGCTGGACTATGCGAACTTGATTTCGAGATGTCGAAACCAAGGGGCCGACTACTTCGTCCTCGTCGAGGACGACGTCGTCGCCTCTCGGGACTGGTTCAAGCGACTGACCAGATCCCTCGAGGAAGTCGAGTCGCGCAGCAACGGACAGGACTGGCTCTACCTCCGCCTCTTTTATACAGAAACTTACCTGGGCTGGAACTCGGAGGAGTGGCGGACCTATCTCGGCAACAGCCTCGTCCTTTTCCTGGTAGTCACAGGGACATTCCTCTTTGTCCGATGGAGATCGCCCGCCATGAGGCCGCTCAAGGCCACCGACATGATCAAGGCGAACCTCGAGCTGGTATCCCTCATCGCCTTTTGGATGGCCGCGTACATCGGACTGTACTTTATGGCGGGACGGTTGCTGGTGAGCCCATACCGTTTTGGCGTCCACGAGATGCCGCAGTACGGGTGCTGTGCTCAGGGTCTGGCCATGCCGCATCGACACCTGGGAAAGCTCGAGCAAGGCCTCAGGGAACCCGGGTACGAGCTCGCCGGAGACTCCTTCATCGACCTGGTGGCTGAGAGAAACGGGCTGAAGAAGTGGGTGATGGTTCCTAGCGTGTTGCAGCACATTGGCATCAGAGGCTCGTCGGATCAGGGATACCTCAAGACGACGTGGAACTTCAGCTTCGAGAAGGGACCGTGGCCGCTGAGATAGGGGATAAGGAAAAAAGAGGAAGAAGAATAAGATACCCTGGAAATAGGAATGGAAATGTTTTTTCGCACCAAGAGAATCAGCTGCGGAGTCAAACCTGGGGTTGCATCTCGTGGCTCAAACGACTAGCCACGAAAAGTCAAGAACCCAGGCGACCCCATCAAACTGCTTCTGAACTGGACTCACACCCCTCGAGAGTCGTCAATTCGAAGCACTTCCGGCTGGTTGCTTTATCGGGGACCCGAGAGAGCCCGTAGACGAAACCCCCGGAGGGGAGTGTGTGATAACTCGGCATCGCGACCGCCCGGGTGAGGCTCGGTGAGAATCCGTTTTCGTACACCAAGGTGAAAGAATGCCGGCTGGAAGTACATCTCCAGAAGAGCCATGCAAGGCAGGCGGTGTCGAAAAAACCTCGGCAATGGCCGCGTTCAATTTGATTCCAGCAAGGGCATTGGAGGGTATCCGTTTCCAAGAGAGAGAAAACCACGGCAACTCCTTCCCGAAGCAAAGCGTCCGTATGGATGGGGTGCCTTCGGGAGACTCCGGGACATGTTTCCGGCTCCGAAGGGCCGTTCGGGATGTTTTCGATGTCGACACGAAAGTGGTTGTTGTCGAGCTAGAAAGCCCCCCCCCCCCCCCCCCCCCNNAAAACCCCCCCCCCCCCCCCCCCTCGGCCAGTCTTCTCTCGGTGTTCTTTCGTTCCCCCCTTGCCAGTGACGATGCGGGCGTCGGGGAAAGCTGGAGAAGAGCTGATGCGCCTTGTTTCCGGTGGATCTCGCTGCTAGTTCCCCCGGGGCAGCGGAGGGAGCGGGCGGTCTGGCATGCCGAAGCCTTCGGGAGGTTGTTGACACAGGGGCGTTGGCTCCGAATAGCATCAATAAACGTTCTCCCCCCTAGTCGCCCGCTGCGATGGACTCTTCGCGCAGGCCCTGGCTGTCGTTGGCTGAGGAAATCAATGCGAGCACTCGACAGCACCCGCAAGCTCGTAAGCTGTCGCATGCCTGCTGTGGCGCCCCCAAGTCGACGAGAATACCCCGTGCCGCCCGCGCACTTGGGGATTCCCGCCCCCCACCATCGGAACGCTGGGTGTGGCGTCAGCTCTGATCCATCCGGTGCCTGGATAGGCCGGTTCCATGGAAAAGCTCAATCAGCTCAATCAGCTGGCCGTTCAAAAGGGTGCGGCTCCGTCGCAGGTCCTACCCTTGGGGGAAAAAAAAGAGGCGGCTATTATTGGACGGTCAGGATCACACCTGCAAGAAAGCCGAAGATGAAGTCGCGAGCTTCAAGTCCATGCCTGATATTCCGTACTCGCAACGCCTCGTGGTTGTCGCACAAGGTGCGCCCGGACTCTGCTCATCAGTCAGATGTTGGGGAGGGTCATGGAGCGCCGCGCACGTGACCTCTCCCAACGCCGTCCCGTCCGCCAGTTTTCGGCGCCCATCGCTGAGAGTTTTTGAGAGAGGGGGTGGGCAAAAAAACGTTCGAGCTCTTCACCACCTCTCGCTCTCTCAACGAAACCGTCGTGTGCTACACCGAGTGCAAGCTTCCAGACCTTCCCCTTCTCCTCTGCAAAAATGGCTGCTGTCATCAAGGCTATCAACACCAAGATTCGCTCGAATCCGGTGTCGGATTACCTCTGCTCGACCCGTACGTTTTTCTCCATGACTCCCCTATGACACCTGAGCACCCAGCAAGAAAGACGGCGCCCTTTTTTTGCCTCGGCGTGTCAGACCTCCGAAGTGCCCGCCGACCACGCAAGACCTGTCCATCCAAATACTACAGCTTAGAGAAGCTACACGAGCGCCGAACGATGCGACATCTCGAAAGAATACGTTTTTACAGAGGTTTTGCGGGTTGCGGGACATGTTCGGTCGTGCTGGCCGCTTCGGGCGCCGGAACGAAGCCGAGATGCCGAGGGGTCATGATGTTCTGCTTTGACATGGTCAAACACCATCAAGCACAACACCAGGCTGACAAGAAGTCGTCTAGATTTCTGGGGCCCCGCGTCCAACTTTGGTATCCCCATCGCGGCCATCATGGATACTCAGAAGAGCCCTGAGATGTGAGCAGACTCCCGTTCCCTCCCCCGCCTCTCCCGCGGTTTCCCCAGACGCTCGGTTCGCTGACTCACCGGACCTCGCAGGATCTCTGGACAGATGACGGGCGCCCTCATCATCTACGCCGGCACCTTCATGCGCTACTCGATGGCCGTGCAGCCCCGAAACTGGCTCCTGTTCGCCTGCCACTTCGTCAACGAGGGCGCGCAGCTGACGCAGGGATACCGATACATGAACTACCACTACTGGGGTGGCAAGGAGCAGATGCAGCAGGCCGCCGAGGTCGCAAAGGGCAAGATCGAGCAGGCCACCGAGAAGGCTGTGGACGCTGTTAGCAAGTAGAGGAGCGTTCTGTCGCAAAGGTGGCAGCTGGAAAGCAGTAGCGACGTTTCGTCGAGCGTGCGTCGGGGTGGTGGTTGATAACTACAAGGGAGGGAGCGCCCTCGGGGTTCTGTAGCTCGGGGTTCGGAGAGTGTGAGGGTGGCCAAACACACCGATACACGCAAGGCAAAAAAAAAACCCACGCCATCATGCAGCTGCGAGATGGTCGATTGGTCTCCATGCCCATCTAGATTGCACCATGGCCTGGGTACCTGCAGTTGCCCGTGCCCCCCAGGCCGTGTCAGGGAACGGCGATGTTTTGTTTTGCTTGTTTTTTCCGGTTCTAGAGAAATCCATCACCTGTTTAGAGCATGGCTGGGTGAGAAAGTGCCACACACGCCAATATGCGGTTTGGTGTGAGTGAATTGAGCGAGTGAGCATGAGGCATGGAACCCCCGCAAAGTTGCTCCAGTCGTTTCGCCATGTGTGAGCCCGGAAGAGCTACGTTGGACGTCGGCTAACAGCCCAAGCCGCTCCCATTGGCGTGAGGCTGGGAGCGGTGCAGGACATGTTGCCGCCTTTGCCTCAGATATGGGACGCGAAACCCCACAGCTGCGGTTCGAAGGAATCCCATAGGTCGAGGGGCGTGGGAAGCCATTTCCGTCGACTCTAACCCGGGACCAACACCAGTCGGACTTGTTGAGGAGAGCTGGACAACGGTGGCAGCGCGAGAATCTCGGGATGAGGAGGGGAGATCTGGCCCATGTGGGTCCGGCTGGACACCCCGATCTTGCTTGACGAGAGACCGCGTGCGAGCTTGTGGAAGCCAATGGCAAGCGGACGAGCAACCTTGAGGTCACAGCGCCGAGTCGCAACGGAGGAGGCGGCGTGGAACCCCGGCCGTTCTCCAGAACGTCTTGTACGTGCGCTGCTGCAACGATGGAATGCTGTGCTACAACACTCGAGGTTTCAATGCCATCCTCTTCCGTGCACATGGACGAAGGGGAGCAGGCATCCACATCCCAAGATTGCAGAGTCCGCTTGTACCCTTGGTTAGCCGCTCCTCCCAGGTTGCAGTCGCACACAGGCTGTCTCCCCTCCCTGGTCCGGATCCCACATGATGCGCGCCATCTGCAGCACGTCACGGCACTCGTCCTCTAGAGGTTAAGGGTGATGAGAAGCACGCTGTCCATCGCTGAACTCCGGCCGAGATAAGGGAGCCAAAAAATGTCTCAGGGCGAGCCTTCGTTGTTGGGCCGGCACGACTTTCCTGGGGTGCAGCGGACCTAGGCAGCAGCATGTTGGGGAACCGAGTGGCTGGATTGCAGGTTGCCGGAAGGAAAGTCCATCATCGTCCGGCTGGCATGCATTGTTTTGGACGAGGAGGGAGGGAAAAGGCAAAACCTCCATGACGATGGCCATGAGACTTCCGGACACCGGAAATGCAAAGCGACGTCGGGTGCCTTGCCATGGAACTTGGGTGGTATGGGAGGTGGCCCTTGAAGCGGGAGGCGGGAGGTCCCTGAGCAGGTCCCTGGGAACGGACTGGGCCCGGCGTTGCCTCCAAGGCTTTGGGAGCCCTGTACCGCGCAATTGTCGGGATCAGCGTCCAGCGACGTGGACGCCTGTCAGGACATCGAGATACCCTCTTCGGCATTCACCAGCCTACACCGAAACGTCATCCGCCCAATCGGCCTGGCTCTTCCTCGACTCTTCCCAGCTTAATCTTATTGACCGTCACCGCCTGCTCAAAAGTTGGGGCAGACCGTACACCGAAAGCCGAGGTCGGAGCTAGGCTTCTCCGGACAGGAGGCCGGCGTAAACTTCCTCATGGAAAAGGTCCCAAAGGTGGTGGGAGGTCGGTCACTTCTGCGACATGTGCCGGTGGAGGAGGGGGGGGGGGGGGGGGGGAGNNGGGGGGGGGGGGGGGGGGGGGGGGGGGGGGGGGGGGAAAAGAGAAATGCGCACCAATGGAATAGCCGCCTTAGTCATGGGCTAATTGCGATTTGCAACGAGCCGGCCGTTCTGCCACAGCTTTGATGCGACTTCCATTGTTATGCGCCACTACGGATGCGAGCAATTGTCTTTTCAAACAAGATGATAAAGAAGGGGGCGTGAATGGCTGAAACAATTGGGGGATATGGAGGGCGTGGGTAGATCCCCCAACCTCGAGAAGCCCCGTGGGTGCTGGACGTGGATGTCGACGTGGACGAGAGCGATGCGAATGCCCAACTGAACGGGATGCAAACCCCGCGAGACACGGAACACGGGGGTGTGGGAGCTTCGCGAGGGAGATGCAACGCCTCCAAGCTCTCGTCTGTTTGTCGGCCTTCAACCTCCGTGGGGGTGGGGTCAGGATGGGAATAAACAATGTGTGCGTGTGGGCGGGAATGAGGGTCCTTGGAGCCACGGATGGAGATCATCCAGGCGAGAGGGACGGACACAGCCCAGGTCATTTCGTTACCAACGACGGGAAGTCACCGAGCCCCATGATGGCTTTGGACGCCAGCATCGTCGAATCCGTGGCGGACGGGCCGGTTCCCAGGTCAAAGAGGAGAGTTGCATCGAACCCCCGTCAATTGAGTCCGTCTGCGTGCTCGAAAGGGTGTGCCTCGAATGTATATGTACGGGACTATGTACGAAGTATGCGGCAGCAGGTTGTGGTGGGCGATGGACGGCCTTGGTGGTTGATGGGAGACAGAGCCGGCCGGCGAGCGGCGAGCCGCGCGTGTGTGCTTCGACCTCAGTCGAGGGATGGGGGCACCGCGGCGACGGCGACGGAGGACTGCACCCCGCACTCGTCCACCGAGCTGGGGCTCGGACCTGGGAGCTCGGAGCTCGAGCTGCGAAGCTGGAGATGGCGGTGGTGGTCGGCGTAAAAGGATAGATCGTCTGCCGGGCCTGGACGTGGCTTGACTGGTGCCGTGGGCCTGGGGGTCGTCGCTGACGGCTCCTGGACCAGTCCCCGAGAGATTCGCCTGCGAGATGCATGCGCCGGCACACGCAACACCACATGCTGAGGCTCTGTGTGTGTGGGAGAGCTGCGGGACAGGGATCAAGGACTGGGCGCTTTCCTCAGGGTCGAGGAAGATGAGCAGGCTGGTACATCCTCGGCATTAAGGAACAGAGCAAACGTGGATCCTCGACTGGCCTTCCCTTTGTCCATGACATGGTAAGCCATGGCGAAACCACACAATGTGGCCGCAACGCCGGCTTCAGGCGTGTGGGACGTCTCGACCTCTAGAGGTAAGGTGTGGTGCAGACAACCTCTAGAGGCAAGGTGCGGTGCGGACGACCTCTAGAGGTAAAGTGTGAGTGCCGACAACCTCTAGAGGTAAGGCGCCGAGCGGTAGGGTGTTGTTGGCCTACGTGGACGAAATACGAACCAAGGATTGTTGAGGAGGAGGAAGAGGAGGAAGAGATGAGGAAAATTTTCAAGTCATTTGGCCACACCATCAAGGCTCGAGCGGCCAGCGATGACGGGAGACGGCCGGTGAGCGGTGTAACGGTCGGCGATTGAGGGCGGCGTTAACCTTGATATTGAAGCTTCGACGAGACTTATTTATTAAGAAAAAAAAAGCGATACGAACAGATAGGGCCAGGAAAGTTGTTGTCAGTGGTTGAGCTGATATGAGTGAGACAAAAGAAACAAGCCAGGGAGGGGAAGGGCCGCGGCCGACTATCGGCGCCATCTGATTGGCCAATGGCTCGATTGTCTGTCGGGCCTTCCCTGGCAGTTGCGTCAAGGGCGCTATTCGTCGCAAACAAGGCCGAGATGCGCCTTCCAAATAGTCCAGGTCCCAGTTCGACGGCGGATGCCGTTGACGGGATGCGTCGTCCGTCTCGTCTGGTCTGCAGCCACAGCAGGTATGATAGGCACGCACGCCAATGGCTCTCTTGCTTCTCCCTGCCTCGTCCGAACAAAGCACGTTTCCGCCCCTCCCCAGCCGGTCCTGGTGACCGCAACCACATCCCACTCACACCTGCTTTCCCTTCATATCTCACACGCCCCCCATGTCCTTCTATTTTTTCCTTCTTTTCTTTTCCTGTCATCTTCCCCATGCCCACTGGTCCGTGCAATTTTGCCTGTTCCCGGGAGAGGCGCGGCAGTGAAGTCTATCTCGTCCATTTGCTGCAGCGGCGTTGCTGATGCGACTGCTCGCGCTGCACCTCCGCCCTCCGCCCTCCGCCCTCCACCATTATGACGCTTCTTCGCTCCCCCGGCACGCGGCTGTTGCTTTGCTCGCCCTGCAGCATGTCCGATGCTGCAGCAAAGCAGGACGTGACCGGCCCGGTCGAGCCTGCCTGGCGATTTCCATAGATCCGCGAATCCCAGATGAACCACCCCCCTTGCCCTGCTGTTCAAGAACGGCTGGCAAGGGCGCGAGGTCACAAGACAGACGGAGAGATTGCTTTTGGCGAGAGGCGTCCATGTCGCCCTGGACGGCAGCGAGGTGCCAAGTCCCACCCCCAGCTGCCCATGACATTACCTTGGGAGAAAAACCACGTAAAATCCATCTCCAGCACCTGGGATGCCTAGGTGCGAATAACAAATCACCGGGCTACTAGGGACCTGCCTCACCTCAATGGTGTGGAGGTAGAAATCACGGCTGGGTCACTCTGCACTCTGGGATGCTGTTTTTTTCTGCCTTGGCCACCAACAAAAGAAAAAAAAAGTGGCAACCTGACGCTTGAGAAGCATGCTGCTGGAGGACCGACCCAGTTCCCCATCCGCAAGAGGCACGGTTAACCGCCCAGTAGCGGCCTGCTTCTTGCTGGGACGACGCTGCTGAGACGGGCTGGGGGGCGTGCGAGATGAAGCCTGGAAGGCTCACGTAGGAGGTGCGTGGATAGAGGCGGCACCCATCCATTCCCATTCATTCCCCCGGCCGGGCGCCGGGTGTGTCACCGAGTCTCTCGAGTCCTCAACCCGCAGCGGAAGCAGAGCTTGGCCCAAAGCCCGTCCTACAAAACCCCATCGCCCTCCTGCTTTTTCCCTCCTCTCCTTCTCTCCCCTCTAAGCCCCAACCTCCGTATCCTTTTGCAACCCGTCCCTACTACCCCCAAGCCGCCCGTGTCCTGTGCTTCTGGGAAACATCGTGGTCAATTCGTGAGCCGGAAGAGCTGTCGCGGTATCTTCATACCGAACAAGCGTGCTCGTTACCCCACCACTCCCAAGGACCCCGCCAACGCCGACAAAGCTCCCCCGCCAGAGCTCCCTTCCTCGCCCTTCTGCCTCCATCACCATCATCAATTGCTCCCGCAAACAACCGCCCAACATGGTCGCTCCCGGTACCCCCCAGCAGCCCCTCACCTTCAACGATGTCTTCGAGGATGAGGAGGTCGATGAGCCCAAGGCCGCCAACACGGTCCACCACATCCGTGCCAACTCCAGCATCATGCACGTCAAGAAGATTCTTGGTGAGTCACGACGGTCCTTGCCGAGCTTCTGGGATGTCAACCCGAGCTCAATTGGCTTCCAAGAGCATGCGCTGACTCGATGATTTGTTCGCGACAGTCGCCAACCGTGGTGAAATTCGTAAGTCTCCCGTGACCCGTCAAGGGCCCGCAATCGCTAACATGTGAATAGCCATTCGTGTATGACTTCCCGTCCTTCCATCCATCCGACCACCCTGTGAGAACGTCGAGCTGACCCACCACGGTTGTACAGATCTTCAGAACGGTGAGTTGGATCTTGTCTACAAGCAGTCGTGAAACAGGAGCTGACCAGTTGCCATTGTATAGGCTCACGAGCTGTCACTGCACACGGTCGCAGTCTTCAGTTATGAGGACCGTCTGAGCATGCACCGACAGAGTACGAAACGTCCCACCCGACTCTCCCGGTGATTGGTTGTACTGACTCTCTCGCAGAGGCCGACGAGGCCTACGTCATTGGCAAGCGTGGACAGTACACCCCTGTCGGCGCCTACCTTGCTGGCGACGAGATCATCAAGATTGCCGTCCAGCACGGTGTGCAGATGATCCATCCCGGTACGTCGGACAATGCTCCCAGAAAGCGTGTCGACGCCGCTGACCAGACTTCGCAGGCTACGGTTTCCTGTCCGAGAACGCCGACTTCGCTCGCAACGTTGAGAAGGCTGGCCTTATCGTAAGTCCAGCGCGGCCCCACCAGTTTCTCCGGTACCTGTGCACTGACCCCCACCCCAGTTCGTCGGTCCCTCCCCCGATGTCATCGATTCCCTCGGTGACAAGGTTTCCGCCCGAAAGCTCGCCAACGCCGCCAACGTCCCCGTCGTTCCTGGCACCCCTGGTGCCGTCGAGAGGTTTGAGGAGGTCAAGGCCTTCACCGACCAGTATGGCTTCCCCATCATCATCAAGGCTGCCTTTGGTGGTGGTGGCCGAGGCATGCGTGTCGTCCGCGACCAGGAGAGCCTGCAGGAGAACTTCGAGCGTGCCACCTCGGAGGCCAAGACGGCCTTTGGCAACGGCACCGTCTTCGTCGAGCGCTTCCTCGACAAGCCCAAGCACATTGAGGTCCAGCTCCTCGGTGACAACCACGGCAACATTGTCCACCTGTACGAGCGTGACTGCTCCGTCCAGCGACGACACCAGAAGGTGGTTGAGATTGCTCCCGCCAAGGACCTCCCCGCCGACGTCCGCGACAACATCCTGGCTGATGCTGTCCGCCTGGCCAAGACTGCCAAGTACCGCAATGCCGGTACTGCCGAGTTCCTGGTTGACCAGATGAACCGCCACTACTTCATTGAGATCAACCCCCGTATCCAGGTCGAGCACACCATCACCGAGGAGATTACCGGCATCGACATCGTTGCCGCTCAGATCCAGATTGCTGCTGGTGCCACGCTCCAGCAGCTTGGTCTCACCCAGGACCGCATCTCTACCCGTGGTTTCGCCATCCAGTGCCGTATCACCACTGAGGATCCCGCCCAGGGCTTCCAGCCCGACACTGGCAAGATTGAGGTCTACCGTTCCTCTGGAGGTAACGGTGTCCGTCTGGATGGAGGTAACGGTTTTGCCGGTGCCGTCATCACGCGTAAGTCCAAGTCCCATTTCATCTCCACTCATTCTCCACTATTCCCCACCGCCAGAAACACCATGAAAACCATCACCACCACCCTTTTTGAGCCTCAAATACCACTCTCCACTGGTCATATAACGATTGAACTTGATTGCTAACCAAACCAGCCTTCTACGATTCTCTTCTCACAAAGGTTCGTACCCCATTCTCCTGTTATCCCGTTTCTTGCTGACACCTTCCAGTGTACCTGCCATGGTTCCACCTACGAAATCGCCCGCAGAAAGGTTCTCCGAGCTCTTATCGAGTTCCGAGTCCGAGGTGTCAAGACCAACATTCCCTTCATCGCCTCTCTCTTGACCCACCCCGTCTTCATTGACGGCAACTGCTGGACTACGTTCATCGACGACACCCCGGCCCTGTTCGACCTCATTGGTAGCCAGAACAGAGCTCAGAAGATGCTCAGCTACTTGGGAGACGTTGCCGTGAACGGCAGCAGCATCAAGGGCCAGATCGGCGAGCCCAAGCTCCGCTCCGAGATCAACGTGCCCGAGATCTTTGCTTCCGACGGCACCCAGGTCGATGTCACCCTGCCTTGCAGGAAGGGATGGCGCAACGTCATCCTCGAGCAGGGCCCCAAGGCCTTCGCCAAGGCCGTCCGCGACTACAAGGGCTGCTTGCTCATGGACACCACCTGGCGTGATGCCCACCAGTCTCTCTTGGCCACTCGTGTCCGAACTGTTGATCTGCTCGGAATTGCCAAGGAGACTAGCCACGCTCTCTCCAACCTCTACTCACTCGAGTGCTGGGGTGGTGCCACCTTTGACGTCGCCATGCGCTTCCTCTACGAGGATCCTTGGGACCGACTTCGCAAGATGCGAAAGCTGATCCCCAACATTCCCTTCCAGATGTTGCTCCGTGGTGCCAACGGTGTCGCCTACGCTTCGCTTCCTGACAATGCCATTGACCACTTCGTCGACCAGGCCAAGAAGAACGGTGTCGATATCTTCCGAGTTTTCGATGCCCTGAACGATGTCGACCAGCTCGAGGTCGGTATCAAGGCCGTTCACAAGGCCGGTGGTGTTGTGGAAGCTACCGTGTGCTACTCCGGAGATATGCTGGTATGTTACCTTGTTATTGTCTTGGCTTCCCTGCACATCTATATCCTATCTTTCCTTGCAAGCTATGAGAGTAGCTTTTGCGAGCAGCAAAGCTCTCCAACCTTGCAAGACCGACAAGTATTATGATGGCAGAACGGAGCTCGGCTCATTCGCCTAACTTTCACGACATTAGCTAACACCCGAACTAGAACCCTAAGAAGAAGTACAACCTCGAGTACTACCTCGCTCTCGTTGACAAGCTTGTGGCCCTCGACATTCACGTGCTCGGCATCAAGGACATGGCCGGTGTCCTCAAGCCCCACGCTGCCACACTTCTCATCGGCGGTATCCGCAAGAAGTACCCCGACCTCCCCATCCACGTTCACACCCACGACTCTGCCGGTACCGGTGTTGCCTCGATGGTTGCTTGCGCCAAGGCCGGTGCCGATGCCGTCGATGCCGCCACTGACAGTCTGTCTGGCATGACGTCGCAGCCCAGCATCAACGCCATCATCGCTTCGCTCGAGGGCAGTGAGCTCGACCCCGGTCTGGACCCCCGCCAGGTCCGCGCCCTCGACGTTTACTGGTCTCAGCTCCGTCTCCTCTACTCTCCTTTCGAGGCTCACCTTGCCGGTCCCGACCCCGAGGTGTACGAGCACGAGATTCCCGGTGGTCAGCTGACCAACATGATGTTCCAGGCATCTCAGCTGGGTCTCGGATCTCAGTGGCTCGAGACCAAGAAGGCTTACGAGCATGCCAACGACCTTCTTGGCGACATTGTCAAGGTCACTCCCACCTCCAAGGTGGTGGGCGATCTTGCCCAGTTCATGGTCTCCAACGGCCTCTCCCCGGAGGACGTCAAGGCGCGTGCTGCTGAGCTCGATTTCCCCGGCTCCGTCCTCGAGTTTCTTGAGGGTATGATGGGCCAGCCCTTCGGTGGCTTCCCCGAGCCTCTGCGCACCAACGCTCTCCGTGGGCGTCGCAAGCTTGACAAGCGCCCTGGTCTGTCCCTCGACCCCATCGACTTCGCCAAGACCAAGCGCGAGCTCGGAAAGAAGTATGGTGGCCCCGTCACCGAGTGCGACATTGCCTCGTATATCATGTACCCCAAGGTCTTTGAGGACTACAAGAAGTTCTGCGAGCAGTACGGTGATCTCTCCGTCCTGCCTACTCGCTACTTCCTCACCCGACCTGAGATTGGGGAGGAGTTCCATGTCGAGCTCGAGAAGGGCAAGACGCTCATCCTGAAGCTTCTTGCCGTCGGTCCTCTCTCCGAGAACACTGGCCAGCGCGAGGTCTTCTTCGAGATGAACGGTGAGGTCCGACAGATCACCGTCGTCGACAAGAAGGCTGCCGTCGACAACGTCAGCCGCCCCAAGGCCGATGCTGGCGACTCGAGCCAGGTCGGTGCTCCCATGGCTGGTGTCCTGGTTGAGCTCCGAGTCCACGAAGGCTCCGAGGTCAAGAAGGGCGATCCTATTGCCGTCCTGTCTGCCATGAAGATGGTAAGTTTGCTTGTCCAAGTTGTTTTTGGTATGATTGCTAATCATGTCGTAGGAAATGATCATTTCCGCTCCCCACAACGGAAAGGTTGCCAGCCTCCAGGTCCGCGAGGGCGACTCGGTCGACGGCTCCGACTTGGTTTGCCGAATTGAGAAGGCTTAATGGCTTTGCAGCGAAACAAAATGAAGGATGGATACCACGATGTTAGCAGGTTACGGCTTTGGTTAAATTGCTAGGAAACTGGCTCCTGGGAAGCAATGGTTTTGGCGCGGGCGATGATGTCCTATGATTATTCGTTTAGGAAAGGTCTATTGAATATTAGTACCTTTGAATTTCGTAACTGTTGAGATGTGAGAATGCGCGGACTGGGATAGAGTTGACGAACGAGGTTAGGGATCAAGTCTCAGGAACTTCATCGTCACGAGTCTAGGTATTGGCTTTGGCCGATCTCGTTGCTTATGGTGGATGGCGAGGAAGCCGCGCTCGCAGTGTAGCGACTTACTCGAGTGTAGGTTAGGCCTGGTTAGCCTACTACTTAGTGACTCTTTCACTACCTACTAGTAAGTAGGGCACTAAACCCCGGGATAGTCAGAAAACCTCAGGATAGGTATTTCCCCTTGGAATTACGAAGAATATATGCTTTTTCTGAACTTATTTCTTAAATAATTGTCCAACTAAAAGGCTTATAAAAAAAAGGAATAAAATGTTTATACTCTTTAGATTTTAGTTGATTTAAAGGACCTTTTTCTTTCTCTTTTTTTTCCCTAGCTTTCTTTTCTTAGGCTTTATAAAGCATTCTATCCCAGGGTGTTATGCCCTACTTAGTGAAGGAGTCACTAAGTAGTAGGTACTAGGTAAGTACTTAGGTAAACCCCAGGCCTAACCTACGAGTATTAAGTATGGAATGCAAACTACGGGGAGACGCCCATCTTGACGGATAATGTTCTCATACTTTTATTCCAATATCTAAAACACAAGGCAGAACCAATGGCAGCCTACACCTACTTTTATTCCAATGTCTGGACCACACAAAGAAGAAGCAATCGCCGCCTACACCTCATCATGAAACCTCACCTCGCGTTCCCGCGGGACAGGCGTCGTCGTCCCCGACGGGGCGTCGGAAGGCTGAGGCACCTCGGCGGCCCTGACCTCGGCGACGGTCCTCGGACCAAACGGGCGGGGGTCCGAGATGACGAGGGGGTACTGGATGTTGCGGGGGGCCTCCTCCTGCTCGGGGCCTCGCTTCTCGACGACGAGGTACTTGCCGAGGATGGGGATGCGTCGTCGGGCGGCGACGGCCTGGGGCTCGTCGCTGAGGCTCTGGCTGAGGACGCGGCCCAGCGTCACGGGGCCCAGATAGCCGATTTTGCCGAGGGGGATGCTGAGTCCGTGGACGACCTGGGGGCATGAGCTATGCGAAGGCAGTTTGAGGGGACTGGGGGTTACTTACCACGCTGCACACGGCGAGGAACCAGACGACGACGCGGACCGTCTCGCCGAGCTGGGCCACGTCGGACCTCGGGACGCCGTCTTCGTCGCTCAAGTGCTCCTTGATAAAGTCGAGGGTGATGAAGAGGTAGAAGACGGCGGAGACGCCAATGGGGCCGAAGAAGCCGACAAAGACGGCCTGCTTGGCCTCGTCGATCTGGTGGATCCAGTGGTGCATGGCGAAGACCCAGGGCAGGCGGCGCAGCAGCAGCACGCCGAGGCCGAGGACGACGAGGCGCCAGGTGGGCATGGGGCCGTCGGGGCCGAAGCTGGCCCACGGGAGCGAGGCGCCGTACCAGAGGAAGACGGTGACGTTGAGGAGCATGTCGATGGTGGGCTGGAGCGAGTCGTCCTTTGTCTCGAGGCGGAACCAGTCGTCCCAGGTAAAGGTGTTGCCGGCGATGAAGCAGGCGAGCACGTCGTCGGTGCCGACCAGGCCGCAGGTGCCGAGGACGAAGAGGGCCAGGGCGATGGCGAAGACGAGGAAGCTCTCGCGGTCGACGTAGTTGCGCTCCTCGGCCCAGTGCAGGAGCTCCTTGGCGGCCCAGCCGACGACGGCGCCGTACAGCACGCTCAGGAGGATGGTGTAGGCCCAGGTGTGGGCGAACCAGAGGCCCATGGCGTCGCCGGCGCCCCCGTCAGTGGCGCCCGCGCCGACGTACTTGAGCAGGTACAGGGCGAAGAAGAGGAAGGGGTAGCCGAGCCCGTCGTTGGCGCCCGACTCGGCGGTGATGAGGTCCTGCAGGTCCTTGGGGATGTTCTGGTCGGCAAACTTGCCCTTGACGATGACGGCGGACAGCACGGGGTCGGTGGGGGTGACGCAGGCGCCGACGGCGAGGGCGTGCAGGAAGCTGGGCCGGCCGGCCACGGCCCAGACGAGGAGGCTCGTGGCCAGCCACATGGCCGTCATGCCCGGGCCGACGAGGAGGAGGACCGGCTTCCACTCGCGCCGGAGGTACTTGCTGGGCAGCTGCACGCCCGCGAGCACCAGCTGCACGCCGAGCACGAGCCGGGAGAAGTTGAGCGTGACGGCGTCGACATTGGCGGCGCACTCGGCGGCCGAGAGGCCGGAGCACTGGGCGTAGCGGGACGGCTGGATGAAGCCGGCGCCGTGCGGGCCAAAGGCCACGCCGGTGAGGAGGGCGATGACTGGGAGGAGCGAGTAGCGTTAGCTTGGAGGCATCTGACGCGGGCTACGACGTTGACTTGCGGGCTTCCGAGAGGTAGTAGCGCTCCTTGACGAGGTACGACACGAGGCCGAAGAGCGAGATGAAGCCGCCGAGGAAGGCGACGACAATGTTGAAGTTTGTCAGCTGCAGGGGGATGGCCCAGATTTTGGACGCCATTGCGAGGGCCGGTACGAGCACGGGGGAGTTCAATTGAGTATTTTTGGAGTTTTTGGTCAAGTTTTGGGTTGACGCAATCTCGAGTGAAGCTGTGGGGAAGTGGCGGTTTTGTCGGCGGGTTCCGATGTTTTAGAGTGGGCGAAAATACGCAGCAGCATTGATAGATGGCAGGTAATCAAGGCGATGATATTCTCAATGTCAGTAAAATTGGTCTATGCATTTCAGTCTTGAATCTAGTAACAACCCGAGTCCTGGGCCCTAGAAAGATGACGGGCCATACCGTCGATGCCGTGAAGGGGGTAAAGGGGTGAAGTTGGTTGCACTCATATGGATACGCTCACAGTGGACGAACTTGGGGTTGATGAGGCCGCATCGAGTACGATCCCGTGACAAGCCGGCGTGTGAGATTACCCTGGAGGAGCTAGCTTTCCGATCTCCGAAGAGCGCACCAGCTCCCGTGACACCGGTCTGCCTCGTGGACTTGGGCTTCAACACACGACACGGGCTGTTGTGCCTTGCTCACGGCCCACTGCGGGAGTCTTTCGATTTGCATCCCAACCTCGTGTACATGGCTTCATTCTCTACAGAGACGAAGGAGCTGAAGACGGGAGTGTGTGCCTCGGAGTCGGATACGGCCATACGAGGTCGCTTGCCTCGTCCCACGTCTCTCACAAGCGAAGGAGGAGGCATCATGGGAGACCTGTAGAAGCGAGACCCATTACCTACTCGATGCAAAGTGCAGAGTAAACCATTGGTCGAACCCGTTTCTTGGCCCTCGTTGCCTGAAGAGTGAAAACACACACACACACAACACAGACTCGTTCGATGCCAGGGCCACGGTCCTATCTCTTGGCGCTCAGGTGGAGGAGGAGAGAGGCTCTCTGACCCTTTCTTTCGGCCTCGGGAACTTCTACATGCGGGTTCGCGCAAATGCAAGGCGCACCTGCGGAAAACCAACCGACGAGTGAGCCTGGGGGGCTGTTTACGAGGGCGACAGACAATCTGCGGCCGCTCACTCGGTCTTTTTATCGTCGAGAGTTGAGCAAGTTGGAATGTTTTACCCATCTCACACTGATTTGACGAGACGGTCTTCTTCTAGCCTTGGCTTGGGCTCGGGGAAGGTCCTTCTGGTGTCCGTCGCAGGCCGTCACTCGCCGATCTAGCACGGAAGAGAGATGGTCGTTTCTCGGCGGCGGCGGCACGGCAATGGAGGATGGGGGAGGAGGATTCGCAGGGCTGAGGCGCGATCCTGTCGTTGCAGCACTGCCACAACGGCACCATTTGGAACCGGGCATTTCCTGATTTAAACAGGCCGGGGGGGATAGGATAGGATCAAGTTTCGCCGATGCGTAGGGGCATGGGTGTCACGAGTTGACAACGGGGAACGGGTGAGAGATGCGAGAAATGTATCCGCACTTCGTAGCCAAAGCTGTGGCTGGTTTACTAATTAAGTCTGGTAAGCACCAAATGGCGTATTTCTTTCCGCTCTTTCTCACATGCTCGATCTATTATGACCACGTTTTTTTTCTTATCGGGTCCTTTTTTTTTTTTTTTTTTTGGTGGCTTGTGTTTCGGAATACGGCAGCCGAACCAACGGGGACTTTTCCCCTCCCTCTTGAGTCGTTTTGGTGCTACGGATACGGATACACGCTTCGGATACGCGGCAACACGAGGGGAGATTAAACAAGATGGAGGGATGCGGATGCGGATGCGGATGCACACTTCGAACTGACTTTTCTCTCATCTGGGGTCTGGGGAAAAAAATAAAGAAAAAGAGGCAAAGATGAGCTGCTGCTGACCACACAGCCATGACGCCGTAGATGACTTCATTGGAACGTTCCATGACCAGGACACACGCGCCCGGCTTGAGCGGGATGTGGGTGTGGGCAGATCTTCAGAATTAGTTTCCGGGGGGGGGGCAGCTCAGCCTCAAAAAAATGAGTGAGATGATGTGAAAGAAGGACGAGATTGCAAGACGGGGAAGCGAAGCAGAAAGAAGAAGAAGGGCTCCGAAATGCAACGTTTTGTGAATGCCCTCATTTCAAACGCGCCGCACGTGGCAGGCCAATTCTTCATCCATTTTGTCCTAGGCGCTCCTTCAGCCACACCAACACACACTCACACTTCATGCGCAAGGCCTATCTTTAAGCTATTGACAATTTTATTGCCTGCATGACGACCTGTGAGAGAGAGCCTTCGCCAAGAAAACGGGACTTTTTTGTCAGCACATCAAACGAACAGTCGCCGCGGTCTAGACCTAAGCCAGCCTAGAGCCGTACCTAGTAGGCAATGCCCGGCCGGGGATTTTTCATATCCCTTGTATTTTTTTTTCCCTTCTCTCTTTGCCAAGCCGTTGAGCTGACCATTGGCGAGTTGCCACCTGGGTCTTTGGGTCTTGGGTCGGGCTTGGTGCTGTGCCGAGAAGCCGCTGGATTTCTTTGGAGGAATCGCCCACTTTTTTTTTTTTTTTAATCATTGGATTGGTATTTGCCAAGACACAAACTAGGTGAGACGGAGGAAGGCAGAGAGCGAGGCGTTGACGGGGTGAGCCTGGGCATGGTTGAAGGGAGAGAGTGTGCTTGAGTGAGAGAGTGAGAGAGTGAACGTTTGAGTGTTTGACTGAGTGAGTGACTGAGAGTGAGAGAGCGAGTGAGACAGCGTGAGCCAAGTGAGAGAAACACGCAGAGATATCGACGGATAGACCACCACTAACCCCCCCGGCCTACCCGAAACGACTCAAGCCCCAACACCTCTCTCTCCAAGATGCCGTCCTCTCCGTCTGACAGGTCCCGCCCAGATAACTGCTCTCCTAGCTCCTAGTTCTCCCCCTCCTGCGTGCGCCCCCTGACATGAGCCCTCCCTTGATCTCTTCGGGCTTGGCCTGTTTCTCCTCAGTTCCCCGTCGTATAGGCTACCGGGCTATCGAGCCTCGTCTTATTATATCGTCATCCGCGCCCCTCCTCGCCAGCCCAATTTCTTCCTCTCTCTCTGGGCTTACGTCTTTTTCTTGTCTGCTTTTGTCTTCTCTTGTCGTTGCAATTGGGGTTTCGATTTGCCTTCTTCTTGCTTTGGATTTCTTGTCACCCTTTTTCAGCCCCCCCCCCCCCCTTATTATCTTGTCTGCTACCAACCCAATTGATGCTCACTTACACCACCTGGATGCATTCCCTCACACCAAGCTGACAAGCTTGTCCACCACGTCTCCCTCGCAATGGACTCCATCCCCCACACGAGGCTGCGCAGCTCGTCCGAGTCGTCGACGGCCTCGCGCGCCAGCTCCGCCTCGGCCACGTCCACGACGGCCATGACCAGGAAGAAGAAGAAGACGACGACGATTCCCGGCCTCGACGGGGACTCGGACTCGGACTCGGACTCGGACGACCACCACCTCGACGGCGCCTACCATGATGACGCCCTCCACGACGACGACGACGGCTCCGGCTCCGGCGACGCCCCCCGCCTGGCCGACCTCTCCCCGGACGACGTGCTCGGCCCGCCCCTCGCCCCGGGGAAGGCCTCGCGGGATTGGAGGCGCATCCTGCTCTTCGTCGTGCCGCCTGTCTTTGTCATTGTAGCTCTTGCCCTGTCGCTGGGCTTGTACTTTGGCCTGCGCAAGGTAAAAGATAGCCCCTTCCCCTGGACCCAGAAACGTAGACTTACACGCGCCTCCAGCACGACGACTCCAACCTCTTGCCCGGCCCCGAGGTCGACCTGGGCTACTCAAAGTACCGGGGCCTCGTGCTCGACAACGGCGTCAACCAGTTCCTGGGCGTGCGCTACGCCCGTCCTCCGCTGGGGGACCTGCGCTGGCGGGCTCCCCTCGCCCCGGACCACACGACCAAGACGCAGAATGCTCAGGTGGTAGGTCGCTCACTCACACGCTCACTCTTCTTTCTAACTCTCCCAGTGGGGATCCTTCTGCCTGGGCATCTATCAGACACCTCACACCCTCGCCGACGAGGACTGCCTCTTCGTCAACGTGTGGTCCCCCGGCAACGCCACCCGCGCCTCGGCCCTGCCCGTCGTCGTCTTCATCCAGGGCGGCGGCTACCTCATCAACTCCAACCCCTACGCCAACGGCTCGCAGCTGGTGCAGAACTCGGGCCGGAACCTGGTCGTCGTCAGCCTCAACTACCGCGTCGGCGCCTGGGGCTTCCTGCCCGGTGAGGCCGTCAAGGAGGACGGCGTGCTCAACGCGGGGCTGCTGGACCAGCGGCGGGTGCTGCACTGGGTGCAGGAGAATATCGAAGCGGTGGGTACCCCTGGCTTACTTTCGTCTCGATACTGTTCGTGTCGATGCTAACTCCCCCCCCCAGTTCGGAGGCGACAAGAACCACGTCGTCATCCACGGCGCCTCGGCCGGCGCCGGCAGCGTCAGCCTGCACCTCTCGGCCTACGGCGGCCGCGACGACGGCCTCTTCGTCGGGGCCATTGCCGAGTCGGCCTTTTGGCCCGGCCAGTTCGGCTACCGCGACGTCGGCTACCAGTACGACCGCGTCGTCAACGCCACCGGCTGCGCCGACCACGACGACGGCGAGATGGCCTGCCTGCGCGCAAAGAGCGTCGAGGACGTGCAGGAGACCAACGTCGACGGCGCCTTTGAGGGCCGCGTCGGCCATCCCAACTTTTACTGGGGGCCCGTGACGGACGGGGACTTTTTGCACGACACGCCCTACAACATGTTTTCGCGGGGGGACTTTGTCAAGGTGCCTCTTTTGTTTGGATCCAACACCAACGGTATGTTCCCCCCTATTCCAAACCTCCCCCCTATTCCAACCCCCCCCCAACCCCCCCCTTACCAATGCTAACTCCCCCCCAGAAGGCACCATCTTCACCCCAAACATCACAGACGCCTACTGGTTCGAATCCTTCATGCACAACCAGTTCCCGCACATGAACGACACCGACCTCCTCAAAATGGTGCACCGCTACCCCGTCGACCGCGAACCGCCCTTCCCCACGCGCGCCGACTGGTTCGGCCCGGCCGCCCGCGCCATGGGCGACGCCATGTTCACCTGCCCCGTCTCCTACATCGTCGACGCCATGCACCACGCCCTCGCCAACTCTTCCTCTTCCGCACCCCCCGTCTTCTCCTACCGCTACAACCTCTACGACGACGTCTTCGTCTCCTCGGGCCGCGGCGTCCCCCACAGCTTCCAGGCCGCCGCCGTCTTCGGCCCCTTCCACTCCGCCACCAGCGCCAGCTACCTCTCCTACAACGCCCCCATCGTCCCCATCGTCCAAAACTACTGGATCAGCTTCGTCCGCGACCTCGACCCAAACACCTACCGCTACCACGACGCCCCCGAGTGGCTGCCCTGGGGCCACGACCGCCAGCGCCTCCTCCTGCAGCTCCCAAACACCACCATGGAGGCCATCTTCCCCAACGAGACGCTGCACTGCGACTGGTGGCGGAGCATCAACGCCACCACCGATCAGTAATCTCTCTCCCTCCTTCATGACTCCCAAGTCATCTTGTGTAACGATTTCTTCCATCTTCTCATGATACCCACATAGACGTACAAATATAGACACGATACATCAACCTGAGCCATCATGTTCGATATCTCTTCACTCGACTCGCTCTAGCATCTACATCATGAATTCCACTAACCATGCCCCTTACACCTCATCATAATTTACCCTGATACAACCATGCACCTCCAACTCATCCGTCCAATAATACAAACTTTCCTCCAAACACCAAACCCGCGCCCGTACCAACTGACCAGCTCGCCTAACCATTACTTACTTGAACGGCTCGACCGATCCAACCTCTTCACACATGATCTCACCACTCGCCTTGCCTCGAATGCCCATTTGCGGACGCTGCGAGCTCGCTTCTTAGACCCTGCCTTGAGCTTGTGCTGACCTTCTGTCCCACTCTTAACCAGCCCTTTCCCGCCAGCCTTATGCGACGATGACGACGATCTCTCGTGGCTTCCAGAAAGATTCGAAGACCGTCTGCGTCTCTTGGATTGCGATTTCGGTGGAGGCGGCCCAGTCACCCGGAGCCGGAGCAGAGAAACCTTTTGCCGCAGACCACGTCGCCCGGTTGAACCCGACACGCACATCGTCTTCGCGTCGTCTTCAGCACTCTGCCCGTGGCCCGAACCGCCAGACATGATAATCTTCTTATCCCTTAGTGTCCGAGGATAAGCAATGTCGAACTGCTCTGATGGCATTGGCGAAGACTCGAACCCAACCACCTTATTGATCGCCTTCAGCCCGCCATTCTCGGGTCCCGTATAAGGCTTGCTCGTAGACCCTCCGTCAAGACTGCAGCGGCCCGTAAAGGGGTCCTGCTTCGGACAGCCCCTAAGCTCAGACAGGGAGCTGCACATTTTTAATTCCGGACTGTGTATAACTGTTCCACTTGGAGGCGGTTTTCCTTGTTTCATCTGGCTGCGAGACATCTTCAGCTTCAACCGGGGTCGCTTGTGATCGCCCGCTCGTTCAACAAACGCCGCCTCGTCCGAGTCGCCCGAGTCTTGAACGTTGTTGGGCTGGGATGCCTTCATCTTGATCCTGAATTTCGAAGATTTTGCCTTCCCTTCCTCCTGATCTTCATCGCAGCCTGTTTTCGGAGCCAGGAAACTCGAGTTATCCTCGCACTCAAATGGAACCAGGGATTTGGTCGGGCTTGTGAAGAGAAGGCGAGTTGACACCTCTGGTCCCGTCGAGGTACTTCCAGATGGCGACTCACACTGGTCGTCTGCCTCGGAAGGCAGCGGCGGCAAGGCCTTCATTAGTTGAGGGATACT
Organism: Thelonectria rubi; assembly: GCA_013420875.1. Lineage (NCBI taxonomy): Eukaryota > Fungi > Ascomycota > Sordariomycetes > Hypocreales > Nectriaceae > Thelonectria > Thelonectria rubi. The sequence goes on from WMHX01000107.1 coordinate 61,096, forward strand.
CCTGGTCAACTTCAACTGTTGGGTTGGTGAAATGGGGTTTGGGGATAAGAGAGGAGTGTCCGCCCTTGCAATTGAAAGATTTGGGTGCATGTTGTCGTCCAGAATGAGACGCCCCGAGAAGACGTTTGCTGGATTTCGCCGGTGTTTTCCTGGAGAGGTCCGTTTTCTTGGCCTATTGTAGGCTTCTTGGGCTTGAGATGGTAGGTTAGTAGATTCGCGAAGAACATCTGGCGATTTGTCTTCCTGTGGGCTGGATTGGCGGAAGGGAAAGTCTAAGGCCATTGCCTCGATGTTTTCATCCCTTGCTTTGGTCTCGAAATGCTCCCCAGTATTGATTTTGGCCGATGGTGCCTTCGGAGCCGACGCCTCGGCATCGCCGGGAGTCTGGCATGACTGAGAACTGCGCGTCGTGTGACCTTTCCCAGATTTTCCTTCCCGTGGCTTGAATGGCTGCCATTCTGTACACCACGACAGATCCGACAATCTTTCCGAGCTCGCTGCTGGACCCTGAAGTGCCGCTTGGCTCTCTTGAACTCCGACATCTTGAGGGTCAGGCGGAACCTCGTCTGGTGGACAGTCACTGACTGGAGATGGCGTATGCAGGCTTGGCTCACGGTCACCACGCGAAGTGTGGGCTTCCAAAGAAACACCCTCCGCCTCTGTCGTGTGGATCGAATCAGGGGTTGAGTCGTTGGACTTCAAATCATCATGCAAGAGGGTAGCTTCCACGATTTGGATTGTATCAACCGTATCATCTATGAATCATTAGTACGCCTGACTTACATCCTTCGTGATTCTTACCATGTGAGTCCTGCTTGTCATCTTCAGTCTGGATTATAGCCGGAATACCGTCAATGCGGTCTTGACCGTTTTCCCCAAGAACCGTAGGTCGTCTGAAGCTGTCTGCCCGTTGAGGGACCGGACAAAATGGGACCATGTAGCCAAGCTCCGGTTCAGGCGCTGGGTCGAATCCTTCAGAATAGTCGTAGTAAAAGGGCCCCGCGGAACGTAGGGGTGTGCCTGTTCTGCTGGGAGGGATAGGCCTCTGGTACATTTCCACGATGGAACTGAGACTTGCTGATCGAACGCTCTGATCACTCGAATCCTGTGGTCGACGCGAGGGTCTAGGAGCACCATAGGCCATAGAATTAGGAGTTCGAGAACGGATCGGGACATTTCCTTGATGGTATGGGCCAGGAGACACCCGCGACGGCAGAGATGATGTCGATCTGTTGTATTCAGGCCGCATGGAGAGAGGAGGCGGACGGCGTGGGCCCGTGTAGTGTGTTGGTCTGTAAGATCCATGAACAGTCCGCTTTGGCAAGTTAGTCAAGATCGCACGAGTCTTCATTGTACAACTGACATGAGATACTCTATCAAGCTCGACCATCCTACGGTAGTCAACACTGCCGCTTTCCGTCACGGCTGGAGAAGCTGGCCGAGCCCCAGGACGCTTCAGACGTGTTGGGTAAGGGAAAGGAGACCGAGGCCGTTGAAGACCACCGGCGCTGGAGACACTCTGCAGGGTACATGATGACTTTTGCGAAGGAAGTCGCCTGGAACTGCAAGTAGTGAGAGAGTAGGACCGTGGGCCATCGTCCATTGACGGAGAGAAGGATCTCGAGAAAGACGGCTGGGTCGAAGAGCCATACAGGGAGATGATCTCAGATGTTGTATCACGATAGGAAGGGAGTGCCTTGCGATCATCATGAACTGGCCCTTCCTCAATCCCTCGGGAGCGAGGGCGGAACAGCTGACTCTCATCCCCAAAGTTGGCTCTCGGACGGGCAGGGTGATGGTATGTTCCCAAAGGCGCTGCAGGTCCAATGGAAAACAGACCAATGTCTCCCGTCTCAGTCGTCGTCTTGAGCATGCTCTCCAACGGGCCGGGGGATCGCAGAAGCGCCGTGTTCCCAGTGACGCTGCGCAATGGCCTCCGCTGCTGAGGTGGCGGACGAGCTTGAGAGGCATGTCTCTGCTTCCCATGAGAGCGATGCTGGCTGTAATGAGAGTTTTGGCTGCCACATCTCTGCTGGGCTTCTTCAAGGTCCATGGTGATTAACTGCTCCTCGAGGAGCGAATAAGACTGGATTAAGTGCTGCGGAAATGATCACTGACGACCAAAAGAGAATCAAAACAGACCAAGAAACGTCGGAGGGCGATTACAGGCCAGCCGACAACCGTCACAACGAGGCTTCGGGGCGCATTCTGGGGACAGAGGATGGTGTTGGAGATGGAGGGAGAGGAGGAGAATCGACGACATCTGGCGGCTGCGAGGGGGCAGCGCTCGACGGCTGGGTGAATCAAGGGAAGGTGAAGCCATCACTGCTGCCGTATCTTTGCTTTGTTGGAAGGGGCTTGAGACTGAACAATTTGGCGACGCAAGGGAGGAAATGTTCCAAGTTGCGATTGGCTCGCGGGTGGCCAACTTTTACCACTTTTGGGAGTAGCGAGTGTAAACAAGAGAAGGAGCTCCATCTCAGCCGGCACAGCAGTCGCACTTGCCCACTCGACCCAGACACCTTCCGCGATGTGAACTTGGAAGCCCTCAGCTGAGTCCAGGCTTCGTCGCGTCCTTGCTACTCAGGCATCGATTTGCACCAGGTATGCCGTACCTACTACCTTAGTATCCGTACTTCGTACACTCTCCCCCAATTTCATCTGCGCACTCAACCTCAACGTATTTCCCTCATCACCTATACAGCTCAACACACGAGGGTGACGTCAATTTGTGTCGTATCATGCACGCTCAGGCGCATTCATTGTTGATGAGGTGGTTGCTATCTGTTTTCGCGACGGGTACGGTTCGGTTCGCGCTACCAATGCTACCTCAGCTCGCTCCTCGCGACGGCGGATGAATCGGAAACGTTCATCATGGGATTTAGAGTATGTTCCTGCGGATACGTGACGATCTGAACTCAACCTTGGCTATCCGCCCCCGACTGAACTCAGTCGCTCACAGGGGCGATGCATGCAAATCGACGACCGAGCATCGAGGTCCTCCCAAGTCCCGTTCTCCGCTCGCCACCCCGGAGGGGCGTTAGCCACGGCGTCTGTCAAACTTGTTGCCCTGCGAGTCAGATGATTTCAATCTCGCGCAAGACCAATCCCGACACCGCTCAATGGTCAATAACGTGACTCATTGCCCAGAGAGGACTGGGGGCCGGACCGGCTACCGTCAACAGACGGAGCAAGGGCTGCCACTGAAAAGTCGAGGATGGCCAGCGAAAGGGGGGATGATCGCCCGTCTGGCCGCACAACCGAACCGCTACCTTGACTCGGCAACAGGGTTTTATTAGCTGGCCAGCTATTCTGGAAGCGCATCCACAACAGTTGCCGTTCTTGTCGAAGCGGTTCCCGATGTGGCTTGCACCAGACTCGAGTCCGTCTCCGCCAGCAATCCACCGTCCATCCACCATCCCTCCACCATCCCTCCACTGTCGCAGCGTTTTCCGTCGATGGGTGTGGTCAAATCTTGCAAGTCGCGCCCGGCCTCCAACTCGACTGGTCACCGTCGTCCCCCAGAGTCCACTTGGCCTCGGCCACGAGGGAGCTTGTCGAAATCTAGTCAGGGGTCTACGGGACGACTTAGTCTTGTTCCGCCATGTTCATGTGGTTACCTGTTAAGCTTGCCCAGTACGCATGACCGAGCCACCGTTTCTTCGGGCCCTTGGAAGTAAAGTACGAAGTAGTAAAAAAGGAACCTCCCTCCGGCATTTGTGCTTGGTCAACAAACAGTAAACGGCCTGTCGCATCTTCCCGACCGAGACAAACTTTACCTCGTCTCCTATAAAACACTGCATCCCCCCGCGTCACCTGACCCCCAACACTTCTTCAACACCTTTGGCATCCATCCCTTGATACGTCTCCAAGAAACTCCCGCCTCACGATGGCTTCCCGAAAACCGAATTTGACCTTGCCACTCCCCGACAAGGAGCAGCCCGACTTCCAGCGCTCGACCCCTTCAACCACTTCGCTCCGAAGCCCGCGCTTCATCGAGAACTTTGATGCACCCTTCTCAGAAGCAATCATGAACGCCTCGACGGCAACCCTCGCCACAGACACCATGACTTTCCCGTCGACGTCGTCTTCCTCCAACGACCGGGCCAGCTTCGGAGACGAGAGCCGACCCCAACCGCCCTTCAGCAGACATAACTCGGGCATGGTGTCGCCGAGCCCCCTTCGCCAGCGCCACTCGACCTGGGAGTCGGAGACGAAGCGACGCGCCAAGCTCAACGATAGAATCCGAGAATGGGCCAGGAAATCGTGGGGCGCCGCCCGGGGCCGCCCCGATGCCAGGACCGGCTACTTTGACGGCAACCCCAAGAGCAAGAGCAGCGCGGCACTACCGTCGTCGCCGGGCGACGCCTCCCCCGTCGAGTCGGAGGGGTACGGGCGAGGGGCCGGATATGCTCGAGCCGCTGCGACCAGTACGACTCTGCCCAAATCGAATTCGGCCTGAGTTGGCCATGTTGGATGTGGGAATGATGAATATGAAGGGCTGTGTGACCCAGGAACCCTCCCCGCAGGCCTGGGACGAATATCCGGCACACAACGAGTACAAATGGCGTTGGCGGTCTCTGTCTTTCGGTTGGGAGGAGTACGCAAAACGTAATGTTTTGAATGATAGTATATGAATTGGCATGAGTCTGGTCAGAATACACCACCGCCAATAATGAAAAGGCGTTCTTCCTCGCGTTTAGCCCAATAAATAATCTTATTTGCCCCCTGCGTTATCGTGGCCCTCGACACGTTGGGCCCGGCCACGCAATAGAATTCGAAGACGGGCGTGATCCAGGCCAGCGATGTCACGTCGTCCCCTACACTGTGCAGAACCTTAAGATGCGAGTGTTTGCTGTGGATGGACGCGTGCAGCTCGTGGTACACCGTCATCAGCCTCCGCCGGTCGACGAGCTTCGTAAAGGTCGGGTCTAGCGATGACATGCAGAACTGGACGTTGGCCCGCGACTTGTAGAGGAAGTGGCTGACTTGACTTCCCGGCGCGAGCTCGTGCGCCTTGGGCCGGCCGGCTTGAGTGGCGAGCTGGATGATGGCGAGGGTGCCGTTCTTGGCCAGCTGCTTGGCGACATTGTCCCGCATCTGCTTGAGTTCAAAGAAGCTCTCCCGGTCGGTGCTAATCAGGATCATGGCGACTTCGTCGTCTGTTGAGCGTCCTACGGCGGCGGCCGGGGACGAAGCTTGCTCCCCAGACGTTCCCTCAAAGAAGCTGACGTACATGTAGAGGTAGCCCTTGTTGTTGAAGGCGGGCAGGCAGAGGGGAATCCAGTTTTCGCCGCCGCCGCCTTTGATGCCGTCGCTTTCGAAAAGCATGTTGAAGATGAGCTGCAGATCGCTGGGGTGGAGCGAATGTCGACGTGGCCGAATGACGCTGACGAGCTTCCCACCGGCCACGATGAGCCCGTACAGCAGCTTGTCTGATCTCAACTTAAGAAAGGTATTGTTGATTGCATGTCGCTGAGACTTTCGAAGCTTCAGGCATTCTAGGGAGCCGAGAAGAGCGGAAGGCGAGCCTTTGGTAAAGGTGTCGGCGAGGGACGACAGCAAAGACTCGGTGCCCTGAAGCGGTTTGCTCAGGTCCGTCGAAGGCCTGTGAGCAAAGATTGTCTTGAGCTTTGGCAGGGTGAGTGTGGAAAGAATTTGCATGTAGAGGGCCTCCAACTGCGCTCTCAGCTGAGAGTCGCTCTCCCCGAGCTTGCTGATGGCCACCAGGTACAGTGAACCCTGAGTCGCGATGACAAAGCGGGTGTCTCCGGCAGTGAAGCCTTGAAGGGGGTTCTTGGATCCTTCGTAGAATGATATGATGGTTTGGACGACGCCAATCGACGAGTTGATCAAGCTCAGATCGCCGTGACGGCTCCAGATGGGCTTCCCGGCCGATGACAAAATCAAGTAGTGCTTCAGCTTGGACTTCCACACATGGAGCTTCTCGTCGTCTTCGACATCCGTGTTCGACTCGTCTGGCAATGAGGTGAATTCCTGGTCGAACTCGGCGAGGTGATCCTCTGGGTCTATTCGCGACGCTTCGAACGGCTGTACCGCGGCCGACTGCGACTTTAGCATGTTCCACGCCGCGCTCTTCTTATGGAGCTCTCCGACGAGCAAGCTGGCAATGTCTCCGGCCGGTCTCATGGTGGGCGCGAAGCTCATGATGCTCGCCGTCTCGTCAGCCTCGCCGACAATGCTGCCCGCATGACGGCTGGGGGTCGCATGGCCGCTATCGGCAGGGCTGGGGACGGTATTGGGGCCAGGGGTTGGAAAGGTGCCCCGGGATCCGTCGGGGAAGGAGAGGGTTTGGATTTCCACGGGAGTTATTGCCGTCGTAGCTTGAGCCGGGAACGTCTTTGGGTCGGCGCCGGCGCTCGTGCCGGGTCGAGGAGGGAGAGGGGGACGATACTCGTCCTCTCCGGATGCTGGCTCCTGTCGCATAATGGCGGTGGGGGCGGGTGTCGCATTGCCAGATCAGCCGTGGCGGAGGAGGAGGAGGAGGAGGAAGGGGGGACTGGGAATCTTGAGGACGAAGCGATCCTGCGGGTTTGTACGGGTGTCGAGAGAGTCCATTATGCCATCTTCGCGGGGATTGGTGATGGTGGTGTTTGGCGGAGAAGGTCGCCGCACAGTCGTGGGCATCATTCACCGGTGGATCTAGCCTGATAGAGCCACCTCACAAGGCATGATTCGTCGGCCTCTCGTTCAAGGCGACGTGGTTCGAACCTAAAATGCGCGGTAAAAGGACGAATTGCTGCTGGGAGTGTCTGTTCAACGGGTATCAAGTTGTTTACGTCCGATCAGCCGTTTCGCGGCACACAGCTGTCGACACATGGACTCCAAGTCGTGGTGGTGATTGCGTACCGTTCGCCCAATGACGCAGCTACCCACAGCAAGAGCCCTGTCAGTGGAGGGGCTTCTGCAGCCTTGCGCGTCCCCGGGGCTGCTGGACCAATCAGCGCCTCCAGCTGTCCTCTGATTCCAGGTACTTCGGTACCTCCGTCGCACCCACAGGGGAAGCTGGGCGAAGCTGGTGGGTGAAACGTAGCCTTCTTGACGGCATTCGCAGCTTCGCCTCGCAGCTCTCCCCTTCGACAACGTTTCTTTTTGGCGCACTCGCTCCAAGCGATGCAATCCGCCGTCCTTGTCGCCAAGTAGAGATCCCCATGTTCTCGTTCCCATCGTCGACCCGAACACTCCCTTAACCATGGCGCTCGAGGCCGGGTCTGGCCGCCGGTCGATCTCTCCGGAGAGCTCTGGACGAGACTCGCCGATTCCACGACAATGGAGGAGCCAGCTCGGCGGAGGTGCGCCGGCTCCGTCGACCCCCTTGCTACTGTCGCTAATACTCGAACAGAAGACGCTCCCGTAAAAGACAAATCCTACCGAAAGTACGCTCAGGGCGTCGATCGAGCCCTCGTCTTATTCGAAACGGCCTTGGAGGAGTGGGCAGACTACATATCCTTCTTGAACAGGCTTCTAAAGGTTCGCATCCTTTGCGCTGCTCGAGACGAAGCATAGCACGCTGATGGCCATCCCAGGCTCTACAAGCTCGACCAAAATTGATAACCGCGATCCCATCCAAGGCAACCGTCGCAAAACGACTATCACAATGCCTCAACCCATCTCTCCCATCGGGCGTCCACCAGAAGACCCTCGAAGTATACAACTTTGTCTTCACCGTCATAGGCAGAGAGGGTTTGTCCAGGGACCTTCCTCTTTACCTCCCGGGTTTGGCGACCACCCTGTCCTTCGCATCGCTGTCCGTACGAGCGCCATATCTGGATATCCTCGAAGCCCATTTCCTGCGAATAGACCCTCGCTCCCTTCGGCCGGCCATGAAGTCCATAATTCTCGCCCTGCTCCCGGGATTGGAAGACGAGACAAGCGAGGACTTTGACCGGACCCTGCGCATGGTCGAAAGCTTCAAGCATACCATGCGGCCCATGGGCGCCGAGGAACTCGACGAGCGCCATTCGTCGGGGGACGCATTCTTCTGGCAGTGCTTCTTTCTGGCCTCCATCACCAGCCATAGCCGTCGTTCTGGAGCCCTTGCCTATCTGGTGAGATGCCTGCCTCCTTTGGGGTCCTCCAAAACGGAGAAGTCAGCGGCGGCAATCCAGAGTGAAGATGACTTGAAGAACAAGATTGCAGCCGTTGTCACATCTCCCGAGCCAGGACTGCTCTTGCGCTGCTTCGCTAGCGGCCTTTCGGACGAGCAGCTGCTCATTCAACGTGGTTTCTTAGATCTCCTCGTGTCCCACCTACCGCTTGATTCCCATGTCATTCAAAAACGCGTGAAACCCGGAGACCTAGAGCTGCTCCTCAAGGCTGCCGTTGGTGTGGTTACACGACGAGACATGAGCTTGAATAGACGCTTATGGGCCTGGCTTCTCGGACCAGAACCAGCCAGCTCAGAGTCAGAACAAGGTGCTGAACCGCTGAGCCCCTCGGATCACCGCCACCAAGCCTATCTCGCTGCCCGGACGAATTACTTTGAACGATATGGTATCCAGCCCCTCACTCGGGCGCTGCTACAAATGATCGAGGGCAATCACCAAAGTAGTGCCAGTGAACGAGCACGACCGTACCGGATTTGCCTCTCCCTCATGGACAGGTGGGAGATTGGTGGGCTCATCGTCCCAGAAGTCTTTCTACCCATTGTAGAGAGCGTGCGACAGGTTCAAAGCCGAGCGTCCACCAAGGCCGAGTTCACAGAAGTCTTGCGCAGTGCCAGTGTCTTCTTTGACGGCATCGAGAGTGGCCTCATCTACGGCGAAATCGTCAGTCTCCTAGCCCAAGCCATCGGCCCAGGAGCCGCCGGCGCAAAAGAACGAAGCGAAAAGTTGACGCTGGTGAGTTTCATCTTGGCCAATTTCAACGTTCGCGAGGAGGAAATGATCACAATTCATGCGCCGCTCTCTGCTCTTGCGGCGCTGTCAATGCTGGAGGACGCCGCCGAACGCCCGGCAGTACACGGGAATAGCGATGCATCATCTCTGTTAAACGAGGCTCTGAATATCGCAATTTCACTTCTCGACCTGGTTCCAGAGAGGGGATTCCCAGAGAGCCTCCCGGCAGGCAAACAGGCCAGTGGAAACCACTTGTCCATTGCCAACATTGAGGTGCTGAAGAAGATTCGGACCTTTTACGTGAACGAGCAAGGCAACATTGACGCAAGCCCTCCACCTTTCAACCCATTAGAAGTCGGAGAGTTGCTGCTCCAGAAGGTGGTCAAGTTCATTTGCATCGATCAGGACTCTTCGAGGTTTCCCGCCGACTTGGGGATTCGCATCCGCCTCCTCGTGCTCGCCCTGCACAAGATACCGACAGCATACAAGCTCGACGAGCGACAGCTTCTGAAGCACCTGCACGGGAAACTTCGGCAACCTCCACCACTGCCATACTCGGACTTTTCAGCAGTCCTTAACCTGGCTTCGCAGCTGTATAGTGCCGAGAGAATCGAGAGGAACGAGTTGTCGTCCTTGGTGGTTCCTCTTGTGCGACACGCTTGGGCATATCTATCCGCATCTGAACCAAAGTATCACGTCGAAGCGGTGAGGGGCCTTTGGCAACTGCAATCTACCTTGTCTCTTTCGAACCGGGACATTGAGGCGGCCCTCTCCAGCCTCATCATCTCTCACGACCCAAACTCTGTGGAAACTCCTGGCTTCGTCGATGCTGGGCGCACATTGAGCGTGCTCTGGTCACATACTTTACAAGACAACGTCTACGGCAACGACCGACGAGGTTCAAGGACGCCAATGCTTGACATCCGAGTGCCTCGGCTTTCAGGGATGGACAATTACGAAGTCATGTTGACACAGCCGACATTGCTGATTCTAGACGCACTGCAAGACGACCGAACTGAGCTGTACATGACGGTCAAGTCATGGCTCAACAGCATGCTTGGCATTGACAGGTATGGCGTACCGTCTGTCTCTGGAGCCTTGACAGAGCTAACATGCATCAGATTGTTTCTCATCCTTGCGACTAAGCTGACTGAAATCCCCTTTCTGTCGGGTATAGTCGAAACTGAGGAAAAGTCGATTGAAGAATCTGCAACGTTCTCTGGGGATGAAGATGTCGACCTCTGCTTGTACTACCTTCGGACACTGTCAAATGTCCTGACCTGCACCGGAGACACGTCGTGGTCGGTCTTATCCTCCAAGCATGTGGCGTTCCGAGAGCAGCAATTGCAGATCAGCAGTAAGAGTGCCCCTCCTCGTGAACCGCAGCAGACTAACCCATCTAGCCGGGGGAGATGACGAGATGACACTCCAAGAAGTCTTCATCCGTGTTTGCATCAAGTGCATCACCGGCAACCTCGCTACGGGCGCAGACAAGGAACTCGAATCCAGCATCAACCAACTCTACCGATACGCCCTCACAATCCTCCACAAATTCCTTCTCAGCCCCTACGCCGCCCCCATCTCCAACTTCCACCTTGAAAATGTCCTCCTCGATAGGCTGTTCAAAGCTCTCCAGGGCCCGGATCCCTACGTGCAGGTTCTCCTGCTTGATGTTGTATATGATACGCTCAAGCTCCGAGACGCTGCCCCAGCCGGACCCCCGACTTCGCCCGCCGCGTCTGAGAAGAGGCGGCCAAGCTTCGTCGACCCTGCCAGGGGGAGCAGGCTTTCGGTCACGACGGCAGACTCCCGCCCTCCAGTCTCGCCTCCCCCTCCGCTGTTGCTGAAGTGTCTCCAAGAAGGACTAAGCTCGCCCAGGAGTCGATCCGTGTTGGATAGCTGGGTCGCCTTTGTTGCCGAGTGTTTACCATTCTACACAGAATCCATCTTCCAGGTGTTGATTCCTCTTGTTGAAACGCTGTGTAAGGAGATTGGCACCACCTTTTCAAATCTGCGAGACACGTTCCAGTCGTCATCTCTCTCGAGCAGCAGCGACAAGGCTACTCCGGAATCTACCCTCATCTACCTGCTCAACGGCCTGGAACAGGTCTTGGCCCGAGCCCACGAGCAGCTACTCACGGAGGAGGCCCGGACGCAGATAAACAAGAGTCCTGACCAGCCGCAGTCATTGTTTGGCAGCATGGTCTCGGGCGTGTTTCAATCAGACACCCCCCAGGCTCGCAGTGCCACGGCCAATGATCGTCTGACCGTCCACTTGGCGTTCCAGGACGCCGTTCGCATCTGCTACAAGATTTGGACCTGGGGTATGGGCAAAGATTCCAACAAGCAAGACCAGAGCTCCTCGGCGTCCTTCAACTATACGTCGCTGCGCATGAGGAATCGAGCAAGGCGTCTGCTCGAGCATCTGTTCACGGCAGAGAACCTCGAGTGTCTCGAGACGGTCATCGATCTGTGGAAGAACTCCCCAGCCGAGTCACGGCCGTCTGAGGTATTCCATTTGCTCTCTGCCTTGGAGGCATCTCGTCCAAGACATAGTATACCGGCCTTGTTCAACGCCATCTACAGCCGGAGCAACCCTACGGCAATCGACCCTTCCCGCAAATCGACAATGACCATTTCTCTCTCCGACACCGACCTGGTCATCTTCCTGGTGCACTATGCCAGGTCGCTTGACGACGATGCCATGGACGAAATTTGGCAAGACTGCATGGCCTTCCTCAAGGACCTGCTGGCCAATCCCTTTCCGCACCGTCAAACCCTGCCAAACCTGCTCGAGTTTGCAGCCATTCTCGGCGAAAAGGTTGACAATACGAACTTTGGGGAGCAGAGGAGAATGCGTCGCGAGCTGGGTGTAAGTACCTCCCGTTGCCCCCCCCTGATTCAACTCCCATGCTCACACAGCATATAGGACCTCTTCCTGCGCCTCCTCGCAGCCCTGTTCACCACGAGGCCCATTGCCTTCACCGACTCGGTGCCTGCCGGCGGCCCTCAGGGCGGCGAGCTCGTTCGCCGAGGCACGACGAACGGGGCCACGGACGGCACCGACGACGTGGTCTCGATCCTCGCGTCCATCGTGCCCAGTCTGTCCAAGATCCTCCTCGAGCCCGACCGGGTGCTCGCGGCGGCCGGAACCATCTCGACCAGCGTGGTCGGGCCGAGCCTCCGCGCCAAGGCCTTCCCCGACACCTTTTCGAGGGGCACGCTGCGCCTCCTCGGCGAGCTCTCCCGGTTGCAGAACAACCAGAAGACGTGGAAGAAGGACGTGGGCGACGCCTTCAACGACGGCAAGTTCTTCGGCATGAAGCTCGACCTGGTCAAGGACGACTGGCTGCCCCTGCTGAGGCAATGGGCCCTGACGGACAAGGAGAGGGTGTCGGAGATGGTGGCCCGCATCGGCGCGCCCACGACGGCCGGCATCGTCTTTGGCGTGGGCGCCACGTCGGCGCGCCTCGAGGCCGATCGCAAGACGCAGCTCAACCTCCGCCGCATCGCCACGCTCGTCCTCGCCTCGGCCGACGACGCCTTCGTCACGGAGCTCACGGCCGTCTTCGACAAGCTCGTCGAGCTCCTCGCCGCGTCGTCGACGTCGTCGCCCTCGTCCACGACGCGCGCCGACATCTACATGGTGGTGCGCGCCCTCGCCATCAAGACCAGCGCCGTCCACCTCAGCCTGCTCTGGCCCGTCGTCAACGCCGAGCTGCACGCCGCCCTCGCCTCCGTCGTCGCCCCGGACAGCAGCCCCGCCTCGGACACGTACGCCAACCCGGCCGTCCTCCAGGCCTGCAAGCTGCTCGACCTGCTCGTCTGCGTCGCCCCCGACGACTTCCAGCTGCACGAGTGGCTCTTCGTCACCGACACCATCGACGCCGTCTACCGCCCCGCAAACTACCAGCCCGTCGCCCTCGTCGACGAAATCTCCGACGAGCTCGGCGCCTCGTCCTCGTCCCCCGCCGCCGCCCCGGCCCTGCAGACCGACTCGCCCGTCGCCAGCCTCGACGCCGGCGGCCGGCCGTCCCGGAGACCGCTCCTCGGCCCCGGCGGCATCGCCGACGACGTGAGCCTCGAGAGGAAGGACGAGCTGGTCGCAAAGGTGCTGCGCCCCTTCTTCGGCCAGCTCAGCATATTCGCCTTTGAGTCGACCTACGCCATGGGACGGTTGGACAGGGAGGCCTGCGTGACTGGGCTATTGAGAGACCTGTTTGACGAGCGGAGCATAGTCAAGGCGCTCTAACTATAATCAGGTGTTTTTGTTGTTGTTGTACGTCTCTTTTTCACGAATGTGGGAGTAAAATACTAGTTTGGGAGGAAAAACTTGTCATCGCTTGAGCGGGATAGACCTGGGGCATTTTCCGCCTCGACGAGAAAAAAAATTACATTGTTCAAAAAAGACGGTGTCTATTCTACAAGTTCAATCAAGAGTGAGTAGCGCTCTAGACGTTGCCAGAGCTCATGGCGCTCTGGTTGGTATTTTAATGTTCAAAATCTGCCGTGTCCGAAGTCGGCCGTGTTCAAACCCCGCCTGCATAGTCGCTCGCCAACGAAACAACTTCATAACCCATCATTCGTAACGCCCTTCTTCTTCGCGTGACATGTATATACTCCAAAGTCGGATATTTTTCTTCCGTCACTGGTCCTCCAAGCTAGGTACCCATGATGGAGGCCTGGCCCATCATATTCTCCAAGGTCGGTCCCAGGATCTTCCCGACGACACGCTCAAAGGCCTCCCTCTCCATGACGGCGCCAAACTCCAGACACTGCACGACGCCGTTGAGCTCGTAGCTCAAGCTATGGAGGAGCTGCGGGTTCATGAGCACATCCTTTGGATATCGAGCTGCGAGCTCGAACCAGGCCTGGACAGGGGTGAGCTCTATGTCGCCCGGGTTCAGCGACGACGCGAGGCCGTGCAGCGAGGAGAGAGAGATGCGTCTCGAGGGCCATTCGTAAAACAAAGCGGGGCTCTGCGCGTTCATGCCCAAGGCTCGCCGCGTACCGCACTCGGAGGCGTTGGAGATGTTTTTGCGACCCCGGTAGACGCACTGAGGAGCGCGGGCCATGCAAAAGGTCGAGGCCATGAGGGTGTGGCCCTTGAATTCGTCGTTTTCAACCTCGTGATGGGGATAGTCTCCGAGCCAGAAGTGATCCCAACAAATGTGTTCCATTCTATGCGTCACCTCGTGTCAGTTGGAATAAACATCTTGAGCGGCCTGGGTACTCACGCGAGGATGAAGTTGATGGCCATCTGCTCCTCATCCTTAGAGAGGTTGGAGTTGAAGATGCTCCTTCGCCGGGTCACCGCCAAGGCGCTTTCAGGGTTGGGGGCTTCATTTGACTCGCTCGAGCTGGATCGTACACTAAAGACAGGAGTGCTGAGTTCGTCGTCCTTCTTCAAAGTCACTATGATATCGTCAAGGTTGATGTTCCCAAACATGTCTGGCGCTTGTTGGGACTGTGGTGGCAATAGGTCGGCCTGGGGCGATACTTGTGCCGTCGACCAGTCCATGGCCTGGTCATCTTCTGAGGAGAGCATGCGATCCGTCTGCCCATCGGGGCTCTCGATTGGCGCAGGCAGCGTCTGGCCATGCTCGGGCGTCTTAACCGAGATGGTGATGCCAATGAGTTTCAACTGTGCCCTCATGGTCGAGTTCTCCTTGCTGAGTTGCGCGATCTCGTCCTCGGTGAGGGCAATGAGGTCGCGGAAGTGGGTGACGTCGAGTTCGAGCTGCTTGACGTACTCGACTTTGCGTTGTCGGTGCTGGATCTGGGCACGTCGAACCTGAGCACGCCTGATCTTTGCCTTCTCAGTTGGGCTTGGGGCCTTTGACGACGGACTGTCGCTCGGTCCTTCGGGAGCTAGATTGGCGGTTAGCTAGGTGCGGGATTCGAGGGGAGAAGCGCATCGTGTCGTGAAGATTGTGACGAAGACAAGAGGGATATATAGCCCTTCCATGAATACAACATCAACCACACCAAGCGACACATATCATTCGACAGCCACGGGACACTCACATTCACTACTGTGGTTGGCCTTCTTCCCGGGCCGCACAAACTCAACGCGGTTCCCGCTCAACCTTTGCTTCGTCTTCCTCCAAAACGAGGCAAACGACGGCCTCGGGGCGGCCTCGGACGGGGCTTCGGGCGATGGTGATGGCATGGTCGCTGAAGTATGAGATGATGTCATTGGCGCCCTCCGACGAGCTTCATGTGAGCGCCAGAGGGTAGAGGCGTGGGCGCGGAAGAGGGCAGCCGAGATTGGAGCGAGGGCGGCGGCCGGATTGCTGCGGGAAGGCGACCTGATACGTTGTGGTCCGGAGAAGGGGAAGGCAACGCTAATGATTTGCAGTAACGATGAATGACAGCAGGTTGAGATGTGTTTTCTCCTTCAATGCATGAAGAGAAGTTGGTTTGTTAGTGACAGCGGCCGCGGAGGGTTTTTTGGGGCGTGCTCCGCGTCCTGGAAGCGCAACCGTTCCTCCCCGGGTTTTCTTCTCCGCCGACACCGACACCGTGCCTTCCTTGTTGAACTTAACATCAACCGATACCTTACCGATAATTGCGGTACGTACCCAACTTGACACCGTCTCAGCCACAATGCCGCCAGGCACTTTAGGCAGTCGCGCGGCTCAAGGTTGCATTGGTAATCATCACATGAAACCACATGGAGTAAATCCGTTTTCGAACTTTTATTTCCGACATGAGACCTAACATTTCCATCCATGAAGCAGAAATAATCAATTGTAATCCCACCAGACGCCTCGCTCTAAACATCATAGCCCTTCTTTACACGCCAGGTTCCCGTTCCTCCTCCTATTCGTCAATGTCACCATCGCTGTCCGTCGCCGTCCCCTCGTCAATGTCCTCTTCATCCATGTCGTCCATGTCGTCACTGTCATCCTCGTCCTCGGCATTCAGCCCATGCACAGCCTTCCAATGCACGTAATCGTTTTCCAGCCACCGCTTACTGACCGGCAGCTGGTAAGGATCAAAGGGAAAGTACGGATCCAGCTGGTGATAGCTTTCGTCCTGTGTCTCGTACCCCGCGTCCCGGAGCGCGCCTCCGTTCGAGTACGTCGATGAGAGGTACTGGGTCAAGCGAATCCGCTTGTTTCCTTCCACCAGAGGATACACGTACATGAAGTTGAGCCGGTGCGCAATCTTTGCAAATTCTTCCACAATGACGGGCGCGCACACCTTGAGAGGGTTCAGCTTGCCAAAGATTTGCGTCCGAAGATCTTTGCTTGTCGTTCCGATCCACCCAAACTCGTGCCCGATATACGACGAAGCGTCATCGGGGTCAACATCCTCCGGCGCCTCCACAACCAAATCCTGCCACCGGAAGCAGAAGATATAGAGAACTGCTTGCACGAGGCTGTAGTAGGGGTGAAATCGCTTCAGGTCGGGCCCTCGGCACATGGGCTCGTACTTTTTGCGGTATTGCTCCAAGTGATGGATGAGGAGTACAAAGATGCTGCGGACGAGGTGGGAAGGGAGATGCGCTCCTCGGGCAACGAAGCTGGCCAAGTACGCCGCGGCAGCCTGTTTGAGGACGTTGGGCGTGTTGCTCTGGAACGCCGTTGCTATCAGCTGGCCGCAGAAGGCATCCGTAAGTCGCTCATGCATTTGCGCAAAGTGAAAGATGAGAAATTGAGTGTGTCTTGACTTGTATGTCGGCAGGACCATGTGGTCGAATTCGCGGAGGAGGATCGTAAACGCATCAAAGGCTGTGTCGGATCCGGGGTTCATGAAATATGGCGTGTAAACCGAGAAAAGCGTGTCCAGTGCAGCATCCATCTTCTCGACACTGCCCTTGATGGCCTTTATTCTGCCTGCATCTTCGTCGTAGTCGGGGTCGCCGCTATCGACAGATTCAGTGTCGCTCTCGTCGTCGTCGTCATCCTCCCACTGCATGTCGTCGGTGTGGTCTCGCAGAGCGTACATGACAGCCGCAGTGATATCGTCGTCCAAGTCTTCCAAGTCGAGTTGCATCTGAGAATCAATCTTCACGACGCGGTTGATGATGAGATCCAAGACGTCCTCACGCAGAGCAGGCACGTACTTCTTGATCCGCAACAGATTGTCGATGTAGGCCATGTGTATGCGCATGGACTCGTCGGGGAAGGGGAATTTGGTGCCGAGGAGCGTCTCCAATACCGGAATGGCAGATGGGAACATTTGAAGGAGGTATTGGACCGTCGAGTGCAGCCTATCCCGCATGGTCTCGCGGCTGACCTCGGGAAAGTCGGGCACGCACCACACGGACGGACGAGTATGGGAGAACTTTTCCACCATCATAGATAGGACGGGAGAGAGGTAGGAACCCTGGGCGCTGACCAGGGCGGCCAGGAAGTGGGTGAATACCTTGACGAAGGCGGCATCTCGCCCCAGCCAGGAGCACTTCAAAATGGTCTTGACGAGACCGTTGCAGGCCTTGTCTTTCAGAATGGGTATGCACCCCGTGAGGGCCATGACATAGACTTGAAGTTCATGGGGCTTGAGGGTGTCGTCCTCCTCGCCCACGACGGGAGGGAGATAACGCTGCCTATCGCTGGCAAAAAGCTCCTTGAGAGTATCGTACCGGCCATCATTGCCCCGCAGGTGCTCCTCCAGAGCGGTCCTGACCTCCAACTTCACCTCGGTCATCGTTCGCTTCCCGACCTCGTAAGTCACGTTTCGGATGTCGTCGAAGAAGACCTTGCGACGCTTGCTGGGGCTCTCGGGAGCTTCGAGCGGGTCACTGAGCCCTGCATATTCGGCCTTTCGCCTGCCCAGGACCGAGACAGGCTTGAGAATCGACCGAACGGGTGTCGAATTTTTCGAAGGGGTACCAGATATGGTTCTGGATGTCGAGGCGAAGGGTCTCATCGGGTTTTCGTCTCGTCGGCGATTGTGCGGGCGTCTCTAGGAATGTTGTTTGTTGTCTCAGGCAACAGCACGCGCTCTCGTGTCGTGAGGCGTCTCAGGAGAGCGGGGTGTTCAGGTTCTAAACATGAAGGGGGGACGATTCGGCGAGGAAGGGTTGAAAACACCGGCAATCATAATATCTATTTTCGATGCCGTCGCAGGATCTCTTCTGCAGCGAAGGGAGGGGAATAATCTCTGGCGGAGAGCTTGTAGGTGGCGGAAGAAAGGTGAAATCTGAAGCGCTGGTGGGCGGCAACTTTTTTTCGATGCCCAGTGTGGAAGTGGAAATTTCGAATGCAGGAGTGGGGAGCCACACGTGCCTCTCGTCTGTTCTTGCCGACTGTTTGGGTGGCCCGTGCGCGCGGCCCCCGCCATTCCGCTTTCGACTTGCACCTCATTGCGTCAGAGTGCCTTCACCACAGCACCAATAGAAGAAGACGGCAGCCAAGTCCACAAACAGGCATTCGAGAGCAGCAAGTTAGTTGCGTAAAGAATTCTGGTCAAACGAGAAAACTATTTTGTGCCCTATTTCAGGAACTCTATACATATCCAGACTCCACAACTCAGAGACTCGTCGGCTATCACTGACATGTTGTAGGTCGAGACACTCTCGAGCCGAGCTGTGAACAAAAGACATCGTTCAGACCTCTCTATCTCCCAAACAGAAAAAAACATATTGAGTTGTCGCACCTTTTTCTCTTTTCTCTCGGCGGTTATCAACTCGCCTCTGTTCCATGTTGACAATATACATCCGAAATCCTCTCCGTTGCCATCTAGTCGAATCCTTTCATATTGCTGCCGTTGTATTTATACACACTCAATGAGACACGCACTCCAGACCCAGATGTGACGTATTGTGCTTGGCGACCCCATGGCGAGTCCCACGGAACCTGAACCGGCAGTTCTACCAGTACCGAGGCTCCAACTTGACCTGTCGATTTAAACCGGGCTGGCTGTGGTATGACATCTAGTAGCCCTCACCCGTGGCGGTACCGTTGTGGCCAGGTTGGGAGCTGTACATGTAGTTCGGGTCGGCGTTGCCCTCGACGTTGGAACCTTCCGCGTTGCCGAACTCGCTGCTGACTTGAGCACCCTCGCCCTTGGTCTCGGCGAGCATGGCTCCTGGCCAGCCGGTGTTATCCAGGACCCTCTCTCGGTTGGACTGGTTCTGTTGCTACATTTGAGTGTTAGGATGAACAGATCGGCTCGGCTGGTCGGAAACGGGACTGGAAATACCTCGCGATACTTGGAGAGATACACCTTGAGGGCCTCGGCGTAGTTTTCAAAGCCGAGGGACGTCATGGCGAAGAGAATGTCCTCGCCGTTGACCGTCTTTCGCTTTTCCTGCTGACATTTCTCCGACGCTGTGCAAGCCCAGCAGGTCAGCGTGGTGCAGTTGAGAGACATGACTCGGATCGAGCCATGTCGTTGAGACGTCTAGGGGGCAGGGGGAAACAAGCACAACATACCCTCGCTCGTAATGAAGCTGATGAACTCGCTCACGCACTCCTGCATGCACTCCTTGGCCTCCTTTGC
Organism: Thelonectria rubi; assembly: GCA_013420875.1. Taxonomy (NCBI): domain Eukaryota; kingdom Fungi; phylum Ascomycota; class Sordariomycetes; order Hypocreales; family Nectriaceae; genus Thelonectria; species Thelonectria rubi. The sequence goes on from WMHX01000107.1 coordinate 80,409, forward strand.
AATCTTTGCGTTTTCTGGAAGAGCATTCTTCATAATTCGGGCCACTGGAGCAAAGTTTCGAATGTTAGCGTCGAGCTCATCAGGCTTGCCAGCCTTTGAGGCGCGAGGCGCCGCCGGTGACTGGGAGGACGAATCGCAAGACATTGAACGACCGAAATCTGCACGGCTGGCTGGCTTAGACGGCGAGACAGCTCATGCAGAAGGACGAACAAATCACGACGAAGCGCTGGGGGGGTAATGGAAGACGTACCATTGGCTATGGGCAACCATCGGTCCTGTTCTTTTACACCCTCAAACTCGTAGCTGGCGGTGCCGGCACCCTGTGGGTCATGTTGTTGCTCATTCATTTGTGCTTCCTCGTCGGGTGACGGTGCACCTTGGTCAACCTCCTTGGGAGGGGATTGGGGGGAATCCGACATATTTGGCTACCTGCAGCGGCTGCTAGCGTCCGTGTAAAATGCTTCGGGCTGGCACAGCTGGGCCTCGAGATGATGTGTCCCCGGGGCCACGTCGCAAATGGTAGGGCTTGCAAGCGTCGGGGAGGGGTCCTCCAAGCTGCAGTGCTGCGTCAATCCTGACTGCCGTCAAAGACTCTTAGTCGCTCACAGTCGTGGTCCCTGGCCCGGGATTCTGGGGCTATGACGCTGGTCCTTGGGGCTTTGGGGGTGTGTGCTTGGGAAGCAAGGCGTGGTGGTTTTTTGCGGGTGAGGATAAGGAAGAGCAGGCGGGGGAGGGGTGGGCCCGGCGGCGTAAAATCAACAAGTCAACAAAGGTCAGTCAAGCGAGCGAAGACCCAAGGCCCGTCAGCGGATGCGCGCGCGAGAGCCTGTGTGTGAGAGAGTGCGCCGTGGCAGGGTGTGGGCGGATCGCACAACGTCGATGTTGACAAGGCGAACCAGGCGGTTTGGAGGCCAAGAATGGAGCGAGACGAGGGGGATGCGTTGGAGGCAGACACGAACGGAGACGCGCAGGCGTTGGCGCAGACGAGAAACAGCACGGTTGGACGGGGGGACTGTCGTTTGTGCCTCTCTTGGTAAACGGGCCGGAGCGGCGCGACTGCTTGCGCGGAGCTGGGGTGTGCTTTGGGAGAGAGGCCGGGTTACACGAGGTCGCAAGCGCTCGTTCGCCAATTGGTCCCGGGAGGCTGCGAGATCGGGTCAGAATACGTCTCGACGTTTGATGCGGCGCGGGGGAGTGCAGGAGACGGGTTGGGCGTGGAGGAGGGGGGGGGGGAAGGGGAGGAGGGCGGATAACGGGCAGGGCGAAGCCGAGAGGCTGAATGGAAGCGAGGATGGGATGGGAAGGGAACGGCGAAAACGGCCCCCCGTCCGTCTCACGTTTTGTTGTTGTGAGGCTGCGGGCTTGCGGGCTGCGGGCTGCGGAATGGGGTGCGGGTACGGAGACGGGACGGGTGCGGACAGAAGAGCCTGGAGAAGACGCGACAGCTGAGGCAGGGCGAGCGAGGTACGTAGACGACGGACGGAGGATGAATGGGAGGACGGGAGGCTGAGAGGGCGACGGGGGTTCTCACTGGCTGCTGGCAACGACACGGACAATCAGTCAATCAAGGTCGAGGAGGGCGTCTGCGTTGTTCGGTCGAGGGTCGAGGTCGCGGTCGCAGTCTGGAAAGGTGCATATGTGGAGTGCGATTTGGACGTGGGGTTTTGCAGGAGAGAAAGTCTCAAAGGGCAAGCAACCAAGGCGCAGCCTAAGAACGGAAGGGAAGGTGCGGTCAACAAAAGGCTGTTCGCCTGCCCGGCGGAGCGACATGACCTCAGCGGAGGGCAACAACGCGACCGTCGTCACCTCCACAGGTGCCAGGCGCTATAATTCAATGCCCAACCACTGCAACTCCTGCCCGGGCGGCCTGTCGCGCCAATTCTTTTATCGATAACAACCCGACCACTTTCCGCCGCGTCTTACATTTTGTGTCTGCTAAGCCTTGTGGCTTGTGGGGTGGACGAGCTGCGTCTGGTGTGGATAGCAGGCTCAGAGCTCAATACATACTGTAATTACTTGCTAGTACTGTTGGAGGCCATCTGCCTTTTCGCGAGCATGACTCTGGACATCACAAGGACGGCAACCATTGGCTCGCTCTCCCCCATCCAAGCTTAAGTTGTACTGATACAAGACATGACGAGCGAAATCCACTCTCCTGGCCCACGCTACCTATTCAGCCATCTCGCGATGCCGGCCAATGTTTGACCCCCCTCACCATCTCGGCCACCCACTCGCATAATAACGGACAGCTGCTGACGGGAAGCCCTGAAACGATGGAAACTGAGCTAGACAAGGTCTCCCAGGAACAATAGTACCTACCTTGTGTGGCCTCGGCCACGAGTCTAGCGGTGTGCCAGGACGGAAGACCTGCCTGGCCAAGGACACCAGCACCTTGGAGACGATGATATTCAGGCACTGAGCCCGTCGCGCCCCAGCCTCGAGGCTTGGGAGGGTGGGCGAGCAACGCTGCTCATTTGACAATGACCCCCCAGCACAATGATTTCCTTGGCTGGCCCAACACCAGGCGGCCGTGGAAGGTGAGTGGACGAGCTTCATCTGTCAGGACGGGACCAGGGCTCATGGCAACGACCAGTGACGGAAAGTCTCCGCCAATAGTCTGGCCCAACAAGGCAACTGTCGATATTAACGTTGGAAGCGTGATCGACGACGAGCAGCCGCCGAGCTTTGTTCATAATTACCGACGGTTCAGCCGAGTACCTCGAATGGGCTCTGGAGACTGGCCACGGTCACACGTGCACTCCGTCACACACGGGCAATCTATCTACAGCTTTCCCCCCTCCCTAATATCCTATCCCGGGACCGATTTGCAACCTGCTGGAGGCCGATGGCCGTTTCGTCGACCCGCCTGTTGCACACCAACAGCCCCAGCATCTCCAAGCCCCGACGATACGGTGACTGGTGAGGGTATACGAATACAAGCACACTTTATACGAACAGAAAACCCCGGTCGTCGTCAGCACCACCACCATCAGTCAGCTTTTGCTTCGTCTTGCAAACCGTGACCTTGACAAACACCTCGAATGCGACGCATCTCGACATGAAGCCACCTTTTCCCGTCCCGCATCACAAAACACTCCCATGCACAAAAGAGGGTGTCCATCTAGCCGCGAAGGAGAAGGCCTCATCGGGGTCGCCCTCCGTCCATGCCATGCTGTAGCCGACCCAAAACACGGCCAAATTAATTCCGCGGGATGGCCGCAGCACAAGAATAATTGAGGCCCAACTCGTTGTGCAAGGCAGCTTTCGATGAGGAATATCAGGTCCCGTCGCCTCGCAGTTTCAGCACATGTAGGTAAGCACGCTGCCTGATGGGTCAGTTCCAAGGCTTGATTCGGCATCGACACAAGTCAGAGTTGCTGCAGGGAGTCCTTATTCGTCTTCGACAAGATCCGAAGCAGTCAGAGGCAGTGCCCGCGAGACCTCAACTCTCTCCCCCCGCCCAGCCATTTTAGCTACATCGTCAATCTGTCTTGGATCGAAGCAAACCAAAAAAACTCCCCGCTGCCTGACGTGCCTAGGCGAGGCCAATTCCTCGTCATCGGCCATGCCGGGTCCCCGGGGGGCATTGATTGGGCTCAAATACACGCCCTCTCGCCGGTCCCCCAGCGTCCAGGCCCTCTTGCAGCTGTTGAGGCTGCATGCTTCCAGAAGCCCGTCCTCTCGGAAAGCAAGCCCGCCTGCAGGCCAAGCTGTAAGTAAACGCTGCACAATAACGTGCAGGAGGGGGCGGCGCCCAACTGGAAAGGGGGACGTGGGAGCCACCACAGCCACTCACAAAGGCCGTCAGCCTCCCAGCCTCAAGCACTCTCTTCCTCCTTGCTGGCCGATCCCTCTCACCCCGATGACTTGGGACCCGAATGAACGGCCCTCCCCACACACGCGCGCGCAGCGAGAAGAGGAAAAAGAAAGAAATTAGGAACCGCCCACCGGGAAGAACGAAGCTCGTCACGTCACCATATCCTCCTTCCAGAAGTTCGCCTCGCTCAGGTGGGTGGTGGGTGTGATTAGATGGAACAATGCCAGTTGTCATCGTTCTATCTGCGGCCTTGTTGGCTTCCACGCCCAAACCTCAACAGTCTCATCCGGCCTCGAGATGCATGTTTCCCTTTGCGGCATAAAAGCACGTTTGGCCGTTGTCAAACCACCTCATGAGGGCTGAGGCGACGGGAGCCACCGTGATCGAGACGACGACGAGGAGGAGGCATTTTCTTTACGGCGCCGGACAAACGAAACACACCGTCCCAGAAGCCATCGTCGAGTCTCGACTTCGTCTCTGGGACTGCATGGCTGTTGGGCATTGAGACGCCCTTGCCCCCGTGCCCCACCACAATCCCAAGTGTACAACGCATCACCACCCATCTTTTGAGCCCGTCCCGGCCCATTGTGCGTTGCCCAGTAGGCCAGTACGCATGACATCAGAGCATTTTGTCTTCTTTTTGAAGTATGGCGTACTTGAGACCGTTTCCCCAAGCCGCAGCCGCCCGTCGAAGCCAACGTTTCGGCGGCCTTGTTGCTCCGCGTTCCGTGTTTTTGACGCCTCTCCGTCACAGACGGGCCTCTTCACGGTAGAGACACTTGGCGCTTGAACTCCCAAAGAACCGTTTCATTATATCACGTCGTCCACATCATTGTTGAACTACCTGTACATTGTTCTTCTTCTATGAGCAAGTTAGCGTCGTACACCACGCCGGTGAAAATCAGGGTGTAGGCGGTGGCTTACCTTCCACTTTTCCAAGTCGTCCTGCTTCGTCTTGTACTGCTTCACAAGATCATCCAGAACCTTCCTGAGCCCTTCCTGGTTCGTTTTGAGGGCAGGCACCACATCCTTGACGGTCCTCTCCACGAGCACGCCGTTGATCAGACGAAAGCACTTTCGATCTCCCGAGAGGGGCTCCAAGGTCTCCAGTACAAGCCTAGATTTTGGGCGAGTCAGAAAATGAGCGGTGTAAAAAAAGAAGAGGGCTGTTTCGAAAGCGGTGAGATGCTTCCGAGGCAAACATGGCATGACAGGAGAGGGCATTTTTGCTTGGACGCCGGGGGGAACGAAAGGGGGCGCGCGCCGCCGTGATGCGGGTGCGCGACTGGGGGCGGAAGACGTACTTGTGCTCCTCGGCTTCCTGTTCGATGTCGCCGATTTTCTGGGCGACTTGCTGCAGCGTGGTCTTGTAGTTTGAGTACTGCGCCTGGAGGTCTTTTTTTTGGGGGGGTTTTATGAGGGTGAGTTTTCGAGGCACAATGGAGGGGGGGGGGGAGGGGAATAGGCAGGTGAAAGGCCTAAAGAAACTCACCTTGCTGCTTCCTGGCGGGCACCTGTGCCGACGACGACATGGCTTCAGAGATTTCCTAGACGTGGCCCCCACGTGTAAGACAAAAGAGCAAAGGTAGAGAGAGATACTCGTGATGTCCCCCTCGTAATGCTGTACGTGTGTTTTGGAGGTTGGTGGTGATGGAAACTGCCCCTCCAAACTTGACTGAACAACTCTCCCAAGGCTCCAGCTTGTGGGCGGGCAGCCGCTGGCACGTGGCCCGGGCGTCTTTTAGAAATCGCAGCCCACTTCATCAAACCGTCCAGTGAGAGTCAAAGCCAACTTCTCTCGCCTCACATCACCACCTCTCCCCCTCCGTCGTCCCCAATTGCAGCCATGCATCCCCATCTCCATACCAAGAACGCCCTGGGTACCGAATCCCATCCCTTTGGCCCTCCCCCAAGGTCGCCGCCTCCTTCAAAACGTCCCCCAGCTAACCCCCATTCGAAACCCCACAGCGTGCGAAGATGTCGTCGCCGTTCTCGAGGAGTGCCACGCAAAGGGCTTCATGCACAAGGCCGTCGGCAGCTGCAACAACGCAAAGGACATGGTGAACAAGTGCCTGCGCGCCGAGCGGGCAAAGGTCCAGGCCGACAACCGCGCCGTCGCCCGGGCCAAGAGGGACAAGCTCAGGGAGTCGCAGAAGGAATTGGGTCTGTGACGAAAGAGGAAGTTCCCTTGCGAAAACGTACCGACGATCGAGACGAACCGAAGACGACCGAACGGTCCGACAAATGTACATTATATGTGGCTGGCGTTTACGGGACTGTTGCAAAGGGGAAGAAGACTGGGCGGTTCACGGGGTTCATCCCAATGTACAATTACGAGCACCAATTCTCCATGCAGAAAATGAAAATGTGTGTTACTATCCCCGCGTACCTATCTTCCAGCGACACCCCTGCCTACTTGCGCAGAGCAGTGCCAAAGGCGTACAGCCCGATCGACGAGATGATGCTGAGAACAATGGGCACGGGCTTCCGGAGCCGAATGGCACGGGGGAAGGCTGAGCCGGCCAGGACGACAGAGGCGAGCAGGCATAGCTCGATGCCGTAGGGCTGTCGGGTCTGGATGCGATAGCCTCCGAGAGTGTCTTGTGCGGACGGGTCAGCGCTCGTTTTCGCTCGGGAGTTTGGGACGCGGGGAGTGGCTTACAAAGGAACCCGACGGCGCAGCCGGCGATGATGGAGGGCAGCGAGTTCGTGCGCGCGTATCCCATGATGCCGCCGCTGGTCGTCAATGCGCCCAGGATGTAGGCCGTAGTCTGGAGATTCGTGTTGTCGGCCTGTTCCCCTCGTGGTAAGCTTGAGCGTGCGCAGGAGGGCTTGTCGCACACATTCCAGTTGACCTACCATGATGAAGACTGGGGATGTTGGACTCAATTCGGGATCAATGGGGCTTCTCGCAGCGTGACCGGAACAGTAGATGCAATGGATGTGTTTGCTGAGGGGAGTCTTCTTCCACCTGGTCTCAAGTCTCGCCGATGGTCTCGGCCTCGCGTTTGTATGGCAGACCGAAGCTGGTCGGTTTTCGGATGAACTCAACCATCGACGTAATCAATCTGGGCGCCGATTGGTAGGTGGTAAGGTAGATTTGTGGGTCCACGCCGCGCTTTGCGGAGAAGGAGTCAACAACCTCAAAACGTCAACATAGATTTGAGGACCGACGCTGCTATCAGTTGCATTCTGCATCTTACCCTCAGAGGCCATCATTCACATGTCAGCGCATCAAGGAGCTCCTCCGCTTGAGCTTGTCAAAATGTATATTTAATATCTATGAAACCAAGCGACAACCACCATGGGCATCGTTCGCTTTTCTTTCCGTAAACTTGTACCAAAGCCGCCTTCTAACCTTCGGGGCCTCACTTGCAAAGTGTGCGTCCACTCCTGTTGACCACACCCTCCTTGTGTGGGCAAGGCCATCCATCCATATCAGATGAGTAACCGATCTTGGGATCAACGCACGAAACACCAGCCCTCCTCGGGCAAATGAAAGCCAGACGCAAGTCGAAAATGATAAAAGAATAGGACCACGACACATCAATGTCACATCCTTGTGACAAGGGACATTTTCTTGCGGCCAGAACATGTGGCCGCCCTCTGCTAAAACAGTCCTCCACACGCCCTGTACTGTACCATGCAAACCCGGGTATGATGCCTGGCTTTTCGCTCTCGGCAAATTGCTGCCGCCCTCTGTACCGAAACGCCAAACCATGCGAAAAATCTCAATACTGCTTAAAAGTCGTCGAAGGTAATACAGTCCCGGCGTCTGTACTCGTGTGTTTTTGATGTGATGATGGTCGGAATGGTGCTTGCGAGGAGAGAAGATCACGCCCCGTTCGCCTTGGTTGAATCAGAGCGGCGGTGACGAGCATACAAAGTGCGATACATGTTACTCAACCGCTGTCCAGTGACGCTCTTACTAGTGTCGTCTACCGGCCAAAGCGCTGCTAGGAACTCCCTATAGCCATGTTAGGCGATGCAAGGTCATGTGGGATTCATAATAGGCTTACCAGAAGTTTTGCTTGACGCCCTCGTCGGCGGCGGTCGCGGGCAGCTGTTCGTCGAGGAACGTGCCGATAGTAAGAAGCTCAGATCCGAAGATGGCTGCCCGTTCCTTGCTAGATTTGACGTTGTCCTTGGTAGTAGCGAGAATCTTCTCGAAGTTCTCCCGGACGGGCTTCAGCAAGAACCAGATCATGGCGTCATTGTCCTTGGCTCGCTGGTCTCTGTCATCTCCAATCTGCCGGAGCTCGTCAAGGCGCCGAATTGCTTTGGCTCTTCGCTCGTCCAGAGGTTTCACATCACGATGGGGGTCGTCTCGTTCTCGGGATCGAATTCGGTCACCTCGATCATCACGATGTTTGTCGTGGCGACGGTCATCTCGACGGTCATCTCGATGATCATCCCGGCGGTCGTGGCGGTCGTGGCGGTCATCTCGGCGATCATCTCGGCGGTCATAACGATCATGACGGTCGTCCCGGCGGTCATCTCGGCGGTCATCTCGGCGGTCATCGCGACGGTCGTCCCGGCGATCATGGCGGTCATCTCGACGGTCATAGCGGTCGTCTCGACGGTCATCTCGGCGATCATCTCGGCGATCATCTCGACGATCATCTCGACGATCATCTCGACGGTCATCACGACGGTCATCACGACGGTCATCACGACGGTCATCTCGACGGTCATCTCGACGGTCATCTCGACGATCGTCACGATGGCGTTTGTCCAGACGTCGTTCATCCTCATCTCGATGTCGGCGCTTGTCCACCCGGTCTCGCTCATCTCCATGCTTGGTGGAGCGGCGATGATCATCGACCCGACGATGCTTGGGACTGCGACTATCCTCGCGGGATGAATGCTTCCGCTTAAAGTCGGATCTCGGAGTGCCTCGTTCGTCACCATAGCTGCGAGGGCGGTGGTCAACAGTGACATGATCCTTTTCGCGAAGCTTCTTGCTTTGAGGGGCGGGAGAGGCAGTCGAGCTTCCGCGGTGACCGTTGGTAAGATGTGCCTTCTTGTTGTTCCGATGGTGGTTCTCGACTGCCTTCTGGGCACCTCGATCGTTGGAGTGTTTTGAGACCAGCACCGACAAGAGGTATTCGGAGCGGCGAACGAGATGCACTGCGCCGGGCGCCTTCATCTTGTCGTTCCCCTTGCTTCTCTCTTCCTTCTTCTCGACGCGATGCTCCTCGAGGAAGAACTTCTCGACCATCTCGAGCTCAGCATCATCACGGATCTGGGACCATGCACCAAAGCCATGGCGGTCGATGCCAATGAGGAGCATGGCGTCTTCCTTAGCACCCCATGGACAGCTGTAGTTGGCCGCCTTGGTGGCGTCGGGAAGACGGAATGAGCGCCACTCGGGGTGGCTTCGAATGACCTTGCGCAGGAGTTGCAACTGCTTTGGTCGGTCAATCGCAGTCTCGGCATTGACCTTCTTCAAGAGACCAAAGTCGATGAGGACTGCCTTTTTGTCCTTCTTGGTGAGTGACTTCCCCATCTTCTTCTCCTCTTCGACGAGCTTCGCGTAGTTGCCGTCCACGGCTTCCCTGGCCGCTTTGATGAAATCATCCAGAACCGACTTGACGAAACCCTGATCTCGGTCTCCCAGCTTCGCCTCGTTGATGATGTCCTCGGCGCGGTCGTCCATGGAGCCAAAGCGGAAGTATGCTTTGATGAGATTGCGCTGGTCCTTGGACGTCAGGGGGCGCCTGGGATCACTTCGCAGTTTTTGTCGTTCCGCTTGTTCCTTCTGGTGTTCTCTCTCCGCTCTCTGTCGCTTCTTAAAACGATCTGCCCTATCCGTCTCAGAATTTCGACTCTTCACCGCGGCTCGTCGAGGCGCACTCTCAGCCGCAAGCTTGGCGACATATTCCTCAGTTTGTTTTTGTTCTTCCTCTGCCTTGATCTCGGCGAGTTTCTCAGCCGGGATGATTTGGTCCCAATCCAGATTGAGGTCATCCACCTTGACGTCAGTAATCTGCATGAAGTTGTCCCAATCAATGCCGCCGCTGCTGAGGTTGATCTTGTCGTCAACCTTGGTCTTGGTGACTTCGGCGTTCTCGAGGATTGAGTCGATATCGAGCTGTTCCAGGCGCTCTTGGTTGCCGCTCTGCTCAAACATCTTGGATGAGCGCATCTTCAACACCATTTGAATGTCTTCGGATGAAGAGGGGCCATCGGTCTTCAAGCCCTTCTTATTGAGCTCCGCCTTGAGCGATACCTTGTCATCATCGGTCACACCAGCTTGGATCGTCAAGTATTCGAGGAGGAGCTTGTTGCGAGCTCGTTCCAGAACTTCTTCCTCGACTGTTTCCTTGGAGACGAGACGGTAAATGTTGACCGGTCGCTTCTGTCCGATACGGTGAGCTCTGGCCATAGCCTGTAAGTCTGCCTGTGGGTTCCAGTCGGAGTCGAAGATGACGACGGTATCTGCAGTCATCAGGTTGATGCCCAGGCCACCAGCTCGAGTAGACAATAAGAAGCAGAAGTCCTCACTGTCATCGGCATTGAAGTGGTTGATGGCCATGCGTCGAGGGCCGGCGGCAATGGTTCCATCCAGTCTCTGGAACTTGTATCCTCGCAGAGAGAGGTAGTCCCCCAGGATATCCAGCATCTTGACCATTTGACTGAAGATCAACACACGGTGGCCATCCTTCTTGAGCTTTGAGAGAAGTTGATCGAGCAACATCATCTTGCCACTACTTGTGATCAGTCCCTTTATTTGGTCCTCGCGACGAACGCTGCCGGCCAGCACCTTTTCCTCGGCACCCGGGAACATGTACGGGTGGTTGCTGATCTTCTTCAGCTCCATCATGACATTGAGGAGAGAGTTCTTGTGTCCGTTGGTGGCATCGCACAAGGCTTTGTAGTTTCGGGTGAGGATGTTCTTGTAATAATCGAGCTGGACATCGGAGAGCTCAACCCGAATGATCTTCTCAGTCTTTGGGGGCAGGTCTGACTCGACAGTCTCTTTCGTTCTTCGCAAGATGTAGGGCGCAATTGCTTTGTGGAGGGCTTGGAGCTTTTCCTGAGCATCGGCAGCAGACAATGAGTCCAAGTCTTCATCAATGTTGACCTTGCCGGGGTTCAGGAAATCGAGCAGGGCCGACAACTCTGCCAGGTTGTTTTGGATGGGCGTGCCGGTGATCAAGACCTTGCAGGGAACGCCAAAGGCCAACAGACGGGCGTACAGCTGGGATTCCCGGTTCTTGAGACGGTGAGCCTCGTCGACCGCCAGCGATTGCCACTTTATGGACTGAAGGAACTGCCAATCCTGAAGGATGAACTCGTATGAGGTGACCAGGACATTGAACTTTGGCTTCTTGGGGTTGCCATCCACAAGCAGCTCGTTTTCGCGGATGATTTTTCGGGCGTCCTCGGGTCCCAGGTAGACCACATAGTTCAGATCCGGCGACCAGTTGTTGAAGGTATCGCACCATGCAGGTATGACACTCAGAGGAGCAACCACGAGAGAAGGGCCTTCCTGGCGACGACAGTTGCGCAACCAGCTGAGGAATGAGACCGTTTGAACCGTCTTGCCTAGACCCATCTCATCTGCCAAGATGACGTTGTTGCCCCGTGTCCAATTGAGGCAGAGAAAGTTGAGACCTTTCAACTGGAAGTTTCGGAGCTCACCAAACTTGATGTAGTCGGGCTGCTTCTCGACCTTGACCATCCTTGATCGGGTATCGGGGTTGGATTCTTTCCGATCTGACAGCCAGGAACGCGAGGCGCGGTCGAGATATTGGTCTATCTTGTCTTGGAATTGCGCGCTGATGTCGGCAGCAGCCTCCCACGTGCACTCTTCATATGTGAGGCCCTTCCACTTGACGTAGTATTCATCGTCATCCTCGCCAGCTCTGACCGCGACAACCCTCTCAACTTTGGTGTAGTCTTCGTATGCTTCTTCTTCTCGCTCACGGTCGAGAAAGAACTGCTCCTTAGTCTCGGGAGGAACATCATCGCCAAATCGGATGTCCAGCTCCTGGTCGACGAGTTTGCGGAAATAGTTCTCGACTCTGCGGAAACCACGAAGGTTGCGAAGTTCGTCGAGTGTCTCCCAGGTATCGTGCAAGTGCGACTTGCCCTGCCACTTGATGAAGTACTCAAAATCACTACGGCTCGAATCATAAGCCAACTCTTGGTCGTCCTTGAGTCGGTGTCGCATGACTTTCTCGACGTAGGGAGAGTCGTCCACGTAGTCTTCGACGTATTGGGAAGCGGCGAGTTCGTCTTCGTCTTCTTCGTCTTCGAAATCGCTCTCTTCGTAGGCACCTTGCTGTACTTGGGCTGCTCGACGACTTGACCAACGTTTTTCGGCCAACGCGAGGTCCGGCTGCGCTTCGCGTTGTAGTCGGGCCTTCTTCTGCTGTGTTCTCGCGCGAGCCCCGCCGTACATGTCCGAATCGGAGTCTGAATCGTTCGTGGAAGCTCGTAGAGTTGGTGTGCCGATCTTGGAGGCTACAACAGAGTCAGGACGGGTGTTACGGGTAGGAAGAGGTCAGACCGGCGTGGCTAAGGGATGAGCTTACAGGGTCGAGACGTCTCAACGCGTCGGCGTTTCGTAATGCGTCTATTGACAGGAGCCACATCAGAGTCCGAATCAGATTCAACCTGTTGCGTATGGGTCAGCGACGTGTTCCAAGCCAAGGTATCGACGGCGACATACTAATTTACGCTGTTCTCGAGGCCGCGTCTAGAAATCCCAATTAGTAACCCCGATGGCATGATGGTGAAAATTTTTCAAGCCTTACACTTCTTCGCAGACCATAGAGCTCTGGGTTGGCCTTGATATACTCGTCCTCGCCAATAGGTGCCTTGCGCTTGGAAGCTCTTGTTGAGTCGGTTGAGCTGGCACGCTCCTCTACCACGTCTCCGTTCTGGGAGGGTGCACTCTCGTCCATGTCGAAGTCAGCGTCGTCGGACGCGTTATCCTCGCTCGACTGTTCGCTCTCTGACATCTGTACATCGTCGTTGGCGATGTTTGAGGCATCGTTGGCATCGTCCGATGGCGACGGGGATGAACGGTCCAGGAGATGGTTGTCGGGTTCGGGAGAGTCATTATCGTCTACGTGGCCACTGGCATCGAAATTCGAGTCGATCTCATCATCGGGCGACAAGTGTCCGTTCGAATGACCCCCTATGGTAGGGGTCGACATGATGATGGCGATGGCAGAAGCTGCCCACTGAAGGCGCGACGACGTTAGCAGATGATTTCACGGTGAGGCGGTTCAAGCTGAGGGATTAACGGCAGGAGACGATCCCGGCGACGCGGAAACATCCCATACATGGCTGGGAAATGCCACAGATGATGCAGATAATCTTCTTGTCGCATTCGGCGCGAGCTGTCGATGCGAAGACTGACGCCGAGCCGATACCGCAATTGGGCAGATCAGGCGGTTGCGGTGAAGACTACCGAGTCGCAGACGCGTCTAGACGGACGAGAAGCATCGATTCCATCAAAAGGATGTATCGGATGCCCGAGATATAGACCTCCGAGGTCAAGATCGCGACTTATACGACCGGAGTCGACACGGGATCGGCGGCGGGCGACGGGCGGACAGCGAGTTTGCAATGGGAGGGCAAGAAAGACAGGGCCAACTTACAAGTCATGAATAGATGACGTTCAGGCAGCAAATGGCTTCTGTCAGGATTTGAAAGGTCGTCCGTCACAACTTGAGGGAATCGAGCGACGAACGGAGGTTCTTGGGTTGAGGTGTGAAGCAGAAGGTGGGAATGTCACAAAAACCACTGGTGGAGAGCAGGAAAGAATTGGATGCACCGTGGATGGGGGTGAAGGTCCGAAAGCACGGCCCAGGCTAGTCCAACTTCAGGCAATCCAGCTTTAGGGTCACGTGATTGCAAACCATCCTGCCATTGAGTTGAAATCTAAAGTTTCGACAGCTGCCATCGAAGCGTTTTTAATAAAGATGTTTGCTATGCTCGTAATTAATCTAAAATCAACCGAGTTAATAGATGCCCATTCTTTCTATGGTTAGTTGAGTCCTATTGTCTTTTACTTTGTGTGACGTTTGATATACCAAGTCCTTTCTTATTCCCATGAACTTCTTATCGACTCTTATCGCTCGACCTTTTTTTTTTCGCGGCGGCACCTTCAAGGATATATCTAGAATACGGATAGAGACGTCAACGCTAAGTAATTTCAGACGCGTAACGAAACATTCATATCTCCTTCCCGTTGCCCACTAACATCCCGTCTGTGTTCATACTTTGCCAGTCGTGCTGCCATGCGAGTGTCTCTCCCAGGCAGGACCATGTGACTGGTAACTTCCTACTGGCGGCCGGATACAGCACCAACAGTGTTTCGTGCGACAAACGAAAAGCTATTGTGGCCCATTAAGGCACCTATTCAAGCATTGAATAACGGCTCCACAAAACCCTTCCGCCTGCAGGCATAAGCCTCGTGTACACAGCCTGAGACAGGCGGCGGTGTCCAAAAAGGAACAATGGACACAATTGAGCATTGAAACCCAGCCACAGGGCGGACGTCATAGCTTTACGATAGCGCACACCCTGAAGAAAAGTCTCACAGAGGCTAAAATTCTTCAGCAAAGTACATTCAAGCCACTGACAGGGCTAACACGATGACTCCAGCCCAAATCCCCCCCACTGCCCTGCCCCGCCAAAGTGGACGATTCACAAGACGAGAAAAATTGATGACCACACACCACCACAACTCCTTGTTACGGGACGTGACCTTCTTCCCTTGACATTTCCCTTAAAGGAGCCTCGTCCAGCATTCTGCGTGCCGTTTTCCTCCCTCGCGCGCAAGATCTCACGGTGTTGCAACGTCCTGTGCTGAAGAACCATCCTCTTCTCGTTTCCACTTTTCAAAAATATTAAAGAAAAAAAACCTACCCGAAACCCCACCTCCTTCTCGTCGAACTGTTTTTGTGTCCTCGCCAGTCGCAAACATGTCGGACAAGCTCACGCGGTAGGTAGAGCTCGAAATACCTCTGGAGTCGAGATGATGGCGAGTGTGCATGGCCAGCGACTAACATCGAGCTCCCTAGTATCGCCATTGTCAATAGCGACAAGGTTCGTCGACGTGCCTCCATCATCGACTTGCCCCGCCACCAGAGACTGACCCCTCCTCCTTAGTGTCGGCCTCGAAAATGTCGTCAAGAGTGCAAAAAATCCTGTCCCGTCGTCCGTAGCGGAAAGCTCTGCATCGAAGTCGCTCCCTCCGACCGCCTCGCCTTCATCTCCGAGTCGCTCTGCATTGGTTGTGGTATCTGCCCGAAAAAGTGCCCCTTCGAGGCCATCACCATCATCAACTTGCCCACCAACCTCGAGAGCCAGGTCACCCACCGTTATGGCCCCAACAGCTTCAAGCTGCATCGTCTGCCGATGCCCCGACCCGGCCAGGTCCTCGGTCTTGTCGGAACCAACGGCATTGGAAAGAGTACTGCTCTGAAGATTCTCAGCGGAAAGCTCAAGCCCAACTTGGGCCGCCACGACAACCCCCCTGACTGGGAAGATGTGATCAAGCACTTCCGTGGTTCCGAGCTGCAGAGTATGTTACCGGATATCCATGTTTATATTCGAGCCGAACCTGACCCCCTTTACAGACTACTTCACCAAACTTCTCGAGGATGACCTCAAGGCTGTGGTCAAGCCCCAGTACGTGGACCAGATCCCCAAGGCGGTCCGCGGGGGTAAGAAGAGCGTGCGTCACTTGATCGAGAGCCGCGCCAGTCTTGGAAATGCCGAAGCCATCGCCGATGCCCTCGAGCTTAACCATATCATGGACCGAGACATCAATCTTCTCTCCGGTGGCGAGCTGCAGCGATTCGCCATTGGCACCGTTTGCGTGCAGAAGGCCGACGTCTACATGTTTGACGAGCCCTCTTCCTACCTCGATGTCAAGCAGCGTCTCAGCGCCGCCTCGGTCATCCGCTCTCTGCTTCGCGATGACGACTACATCATCGTCGTCGAGCACGATTTGTCCGTCCTCGATTACCTCTCCGATTACATCTGCGTCCTGTACGGAAAGCCCGCCGTCTACGGTGTCGTCACCATGCCCTACTCGGTCCGTGAAGGCATCAACATCTTCCTCGATGGCCACATCCCTACCGAGAACTTGCGATTCCGCGACGAGTCCCTTACCTTCCGCATCGCCGAGACTGTCGATGACTTCGCCATTGACAAGTCCCGCGCCTTCAAGTACCCCAAGATGGAGAAGGCTCTCGGCAACTTCCAGCTCCGCATCGACTCTGGCGACTTCACCGACTCGGAGATCATCGTCATGATGGGCGAGAACGGTACCGGAAAGACAACCTTCTGCCGACTTTTGGCTGGTGCCCTGAAGCCCGATGGAAAGGCTGCCGTTCCCGAGATGAGGATCAGCATGAAGCCCCAGACCATCACTCCCAAGTTCGATGGCACGGTCCGCCAGCTCTTCTTCAAGAAGATCAAGCAGGCCTTCCTGTCTCCTCAGTTCCAGACTGACGTCGTTAAGCCCCTCAAGCTTGAGGACTTTATCGACCAGGAAGTCAAGAACCTGTCCGGCGGTGAATTGCAACGTGTTGCCATTGTCCTCGCTCTCGGTATCCCCGCCGACATCTACCTCATCGACGAGCCCTCGGCCTACCTCGATTCCGAGCAGCGTATCATTGCCTCGCGTGTCATCAAGCGATTCATCATGCACTCCAAGAAGACGGCCTTCATCGTCGAGCACGATTTCATCATGGCCACCTACCTCGCCGATCGAGTCATCGTCTTCGACGGCCAGCCCGGCATCAACGCCCACGCCAACGCCCCCGAGTCCCTCCTCACCGGCTGCAACAGCTTCTTGAAGAACTTGGACGTGACCTTCCGCCGCGACCCTACCAACTACCGACCTCGTATCAACAAGCTCGGCTCGCAGCTCGACCAGGAGCAGAAGCTCGGTGGAAACTACGTAAGTCACATCCCCCTCACATGTCTGCCTCACTTGATTTGCCTTTGCTAACCGCGACCCTCCATAGTTCTTCTTGGAAGAGAGCCCCGAAACTAAGAGCTAAAGGCGTCCTAAAGGACACTTTCCCTCCCCACATTGAGACTATTCCCGGCGTTTGGGGCGTTCAAAATGCGAATTCGCGCTCGGGGCGCAAGGGCGGGCACTCAGGCATTTCAGGTATAGAGGAGCAGCGCAGCGCCGGCGAGGATGACGACGATGAAGAATGACACCGGCGACGGCAGCATATCCCCTGTTGTCTGGTCCTACGAAGGCACGGTTCGCCATTGGTTTTTTTGGTGTGTCTGATGGGGTATTTTTTCCCGTTCTCCTTGTTTGTCTTGTGTTTTCCAGTTGTTGGCCGAGCTTTTTGTTTCCTGCATTCGCCGTGTATTGTATCTTGCAATCCGGCGATACACCAGCAACAAGGGCCAAGACGGCGAACCGGACCGACTTCGTAGATTGAGGGACAATGGATCAAGAAAGGGTTGCTGCCGTCTGCACGTTTCCTACCTCGCGGGAAACTCTGGAATTGCACCATGGTAGTCAGTTATTTATAGCATACGATAGTACACAATACAATCGTTCAATCGTCATAGTAGGCACAGAGAATTCGTTCGGTCAAGTACATGATAAAAACTTTTAAAATACGAATGTAAACTAGTCCAACCCAAGCACTTTGCTACATTCGACCTACGTACGCATTACA
The DNA here is from genome assembly GCA_013420875.1 of Thelonectria rubi. Taxonomy (NCBI): domain Eukaryota; kingdom Fungi; phylum Ascomycota; class Sordariomycetes; order Hypocreales; family Nectriaceae; genus Thelonectria; species Thelonectria rubi. The sequence goes on from WMHX01000107.1 coordinate 97,905, forward strand.
GGCAAGCGACCAAGGGGAATGGGAAACATACTAGGCATTTGCTAGGCCGGAGAAAGCGCGCGCGTCGAGCCGAGTGAGCGATGCCGTCGTCTCGACCCCGAAGACCGGCCAAGCGATGACGAATGGGAGCCGAAAGCCTGTACTCGAGAGTCATCTCGCCCACCGGTCGTGTTGGGGAGGGATTGATGAATGCCGTTACGTACGATGAACAAGCCGCGAAGGTGCGTGGGAGACAAGACGCCTCATGAAGCAACAAGTCTAAGAATCCCTTAATCCTCCTCGATCTCGCCCTCCTCGCTTCCAGAGTGAACGTCCTTGCTGGGTACAGCAGCAGGCGGTGGTGTTTTCTGGCGGGGTCGGGATTCGCGCGGCGGAGTGCGCTCACGGGATCGTTCTCTTCGCAGTCGCTTCACTGGGGGTTAGTCTGAGTCTGGCTTGAGGGGAAATGGGTAGGCCGTACCTTAGAATCTCTAGAATCTCGGCGAGTATAGTCATCCTCGTCATCAGCGCGTCGTCGTCGAGAACCAGACGGCCGTTCGTCTCCATAAGGCAGCTCGTCATACGAACCTCGATCAATGCGACGGCGGTACAGTCTTTCGCGCTCGTCTTCCCTGTCCCTTCGTTCGCGTTCGTAGTGGCCGTCTTCGTCACGACGAGACCGAGGGTGGCGGTCGTAATCGCGATCTCGGTCACGCTCTCTCTCGCGCTCCCGCTCCCGTTCACGTTCCCGGCGCGGCGGGGGCGATGCACGACCACGATCGGACCCAAGAAGACCTTCGGCCATGCTGGCCTTGCGGTGATTGCGTTCACGCTCGGCAATGGCCTTGCGCCTGTCCGCTTCATACGCATCTGGCTCCGGACTGCGACTTCGTCGAGAACTACGTCCGCCGCTTCGATGAGATCGCTCGCCTCTGGATTGCTCTCTCTCGCGTCGGTGCAGGTCTCGCTCGGTAGACATTCGGTCGCGTCGCCTGTAGCTTCGGTCTGCCTCCTCCCCCTTCTCCCGCAATCGGCGGATGTGTTTGTCAAAGGCACTTCGACGAGCATCCTCGGAAGTGATGGCCTGGAACTCGTCTAGTTTGAGAAGTCGAGGTCGTACCTTTTCATAAGTGTCATTGACCGTGATGGCAGGCTCCAGGCGCTTCATGTGCGCCCGCAAGTCCTCCACGGCTCTGCGCTGTTGGCGCTCTGACACTCGGTCATCCTCTCGCTTAGAAGAACGCTTTTCACGAAGCTATGATTGCGCGTTAGAACAAGTCCATGAACTGCAGCATGAGCATACGTACCCGGTCGAAAATGAGTTTGAGAATCTCACGGTCTATGTCAGCAGTCCGTCGATCATCCTTCATGAGGGATAGGAACTCGTCAAAGTCGCTCGTAGGCGTGAGCTCAAACCGCTTGTCCTGCATCGCTTGTTAGTACAGAAACAGCTTGTAGAAATACCACACTCACTTCAAGAACGTCGATGACCTCGTTTCTGGGTCCGCGCAGCCCACGCTCCTCCTCCTCAACGATATCCCAGAATAGCTCTTGAGGGGTCGAGCCGCCCAAACCGGCCATGTCGGTATACCGAGGCTCGTTCTCAATCGCCGTTACAATGTGCGACCACTTTGTTCCCGCATTGATCTTGCCGCTTCGACGAAGGTCGGCCAAGAGGGATCGGAAGCCGTCACGAGCCTTGCGTTCCTTGCGGAACTTTTGGTTCTTCTCTTCCTGCTTGGTATCGTTGAACTTGCGCTCAAGAGCTTTCATATGGTTTTGGAAGGCGGTCAAGATGTCAAACTTGGTGAGGCTCTGGTATTTTTCATCACTCTGAAAGGGCGGGGTGGACGAGATGATACCTTGCGCATCAGACCAGCGCGTGTAGGGCTCGAGGTTGAGCTTGGGGAGGAGATCGATGAGACCGTCCATGGCGTTCTTTCGAAGACTTGTCTGCTGTTCAGCGTGCGCCTTCTTAAGACCGATGATATACTCCTCGAAAAGCTGACGTCGCTCTTCCTCATTGCTGGTAGAGCGGAAAATGGTCTCGCCCTCCATCATGGGGCGGGCCGTCTTCCAGCGAGTGTAGTGCGTGATGTCGGGGTGTCTCTTGAGCATAGTCTCAAAGTCAGCACGAAGCTTCGCAAGCCTTTCCTTGGCGCGCTCCTTGTCCTGAACGACCACATCCTGGCAATACTTCTCGAAAGCAGCTCGTCGATCCTTGGGATCCTTAATGGCACGGAACTGAGCATCCCGCGCCGTCGCCCGGATAGTCTGCTCCCAGGTCCACTCAGGCTGGACTCCGCTGCGCTTAAGCAGTTTGACAAAGGCAGCCTCAGCCTCCTCGGCGGTGGCATACTCGGGGTCATTGGTCGCGGGAACGAAGGCTTGTGCCTTAGGGTCGCTCCAGGTCAGCTGGCGAGACTCGGGATAAACGTCCCGGTCGTCGCGGCGGTCGCGGTAATCGCGTTGGTCACGTGAGTCGCGGTCGCGGTAGTCACGCTGGTCGCGGTGCTGCTCGTAGGGGGCATTTCCATAGCCGCCGGCGCTGTGGCCGGGGCCCGGGGTGTAGTGGTTCGAGGACGCCGGCGTGGCAGGTTCGCTGGTCGCGCCGAGGGCATTTTTGTAGACTTCGGGCATCTCCCACGAGCTCTGCTTCGTCTCAGTGTTATACCAGTACTTGCGACCTCCCTCGGCAGTATACTCCTTCCAGGGCTGGTTGGCGAGAGGGCGCTGCGAGACTCCGCGTTAGCATTCCAATCCGAGGGGACACGGCGAAAGCTGCACTATGCTCACCTCGGCTGCCGACATCATCTCATCCGGCTTGGTCCATTGCGTCACCTTGGTTGCCGGGTTGTAATAGTAGGCTCGTCCGTCGGAGGTGTGATGCTCTTGCCAGGGCGAGGCTGCTTGGCCGAAGGGCGCGGGAGCCCCGTAGCCGTTCATGGTTGATGCGGCGGGCGTCGCACGAGGAATCTGTAAAAATTGGCGATCGGGTACAAAGCGTGCGCTAATAGATGCTCGCGACGCGTGCGAGATGGAACGATTGTTCGCCAGAAAGTCAGATGCAGTCGGAAGAGGAGTCGATGGTGGTGGATGAGTCGCGACGTTGAAGCAGATTTGCGAACCACCAACTTTTTTGGACGCACAGACCACCTCGGCTTCCCCAGAGGTACCGTGTACTTTGTACCACGCCAAACACGCCCGCCAGACGGACCGACCACGTCGACTAATCCGGGATATCATCATATCACGACGACCTCTAAGAGGAACGTATAAGAGCTGTCAAAACACAAAAAGGGACCCCAGGAGCCCCGACTGCTTTATCCTCCCAATGCTGCAATAGCAAACATGTCGTACCTCAATGCGGCTCTAGGGCCTGATCCCACGTCCCCGGAGCGCTTCGCCGCCCAATTCGTCCCAGACGCAGCCGCCGACTTCGCGGAGCAATCGCAATTGACCTATCTCGTTCCCTCAGACTCGAACCTGGACCTGGAAACCGCCTTCAGGGACCTGGAGCCGGGCAGTTCGATCCTTTCAATAGACCAGCGCGAATCCCTCTTCTTTGGTAGGTTGACTTATCACCCCCCCACCCCCACCCCCTTTGCGCTATAGCAGAGTGCTGATGAGACGTCTAGACGAGACGGTTGACCTGCTGGTCATTCTGAAGACCCCCTGGACGAGCGAGGAGGTGCTCAGATCCCACCTCAAGAGACTGGTCATCTCGGTCGAGGCCCATGTGGTCAACAGCACCACGTCTGGCCGCGACACCCCGTCCGCCTCGGACAGCATCTTCACGGGCAAGGTGCCCGACATCGAGGACCCCGTCATCGTCGTCGACGACGAGAGCAGCGACGCAGACGGGGAGAGCGATGACGACGACGACGACGCCGCCGCCGCCAGCGGAAGGTCCGGCCAGAGCATCTACGCCGCATGGAAACTCCCCGTCTTCCTCTCCCGGCCGCGCATCCGCCTCCACGGCCCCTCGGTGGTCATCTCGGCGTCGGCGAGCCTCCGGCCCGAGCTGACGCTCGAGTTCCCCACCATCGGGAGCGGTTACCTTCACAGCGGCGTGCCCCTGGGCTACAACCTGCTCGAGTCCTTTGCCAGCGACGCGGCCCTGTCCGAGGCGCGGCCGCGGCTGTCGGCCACGCGCGTGTCCCGCGTGGCCCCCGTCACGCAGCCGCAGGAGCTCGTGCTGCACATGCGCGCCCTGCAGCGGCTGGAGCTCGCCATCTACCCCGTCGTGCACACGCGGATACGCTTCTCGCGGCCTAACACGTCGCCGTCCAGCGCGGCCGTCATTGCCCTCCTCGAGGTCGACTTCACGGCAAACTTTGACTGCGAGGTGACGCTCGACACGATCAAGCTGTCGATTCCGGACAGCACCGTCGACAGCCTCAACGAGGAGTCGGGCATGACGCTGCCGCTCTCGTGCGTCTCCCACGACCACATCACCTTTCTCTACCGCATCGCCCCCAACGAGCTCGACGTCACGCCCAAGAACCCCTCGCGAGACCTCGACATCTCCATCAACGCCACCGCCCAGGTCATCCCCGGCCGCTGCACCCCGCACCTGACCATGCACTGGACGACCAACCTCGACTTCACCACGCCCGTCAACCCGGGCTTCGGCCCGACGTCGGGCGCCGGCATCCAGCGCTCCCACCGCCCCTCGCAGCTCTCCATCACCGGCCAGGCCGTCCACCCCCTCAAGTCCCCCTCGGTCATCCGCCCGGACGCCCTCCCGTCCCTCGAGGCCGCCACGTCCAGCACCGAGGCCAACCTCCCCGAGCTCGGCATCACCATGACCTTTACGGGGCCCTCGCAGCCCGTCCGCCCCGGCGACGTCTTCTCCTGGACCGTCTACGTCGTCAACCGCGCCTCCGAGGCCAACCCCCTCCCCGCGCGCAAGCTCGCCCTCGTCGCCGTGCCCCGCCGCCGCCGCAACGAGATCCGCATGACCCGGCCCCCGTCCACCGGCGCCCGCCGCCGCGGCGAAAAGGAGATCAGCGATGCCGTCGTCGACGAGAACGTCCTGCACGCCATGCAGAAGAACTTCGCCGTCGAGGCCACCGAGGTCGTCTGCCTGAGCGCCGACACCAGGGTCGGCCCGCTGGCCCCGGGGGCGTGTCACGTCGCCGAGCTTCAGTTCCTCGCGCTGCAGGAGGGCATAGTCGGCATGGAAGCTATCCGAGTCGTTGACCTGGGATCGCAGGAGCACGTCGACATCCGCGAGCTTCCGACCATGATTGTAGAACCCGCAGCAGCATGACGAAAGACGTGCCGGCGTTTCATTCGTCTTTATTTGCAATGATGTGTCATATCTCGAATGTCATTATCCATATAGTAGTAATCCTACCACGATGCCAACGCCGCCTAGTTATGCTGTATCCCGCTTACCTGTATATATATCGCTCCTAACGCAAACACCATCCATATGTTCCGAGCAGGAAACGAGACAAAAAACAAGAAGCTCATCACAGTTCATCCAAGTCGTCATCCCATCCCAATTTCTGGTAAATGGATAGTGGCTTCACAGCAGACACGGCGGGCAGAGCCTGTGTCGGTGTGTTGGCCACAAACACCTTCGCAGGGGGTTTGACGGGTGTCGCGAATATTCCCTCATCCCTCGGCGAAGTGAAGTCGGTGATTGTCCGCTGTCCCTTTATCGCGCTGCCCGGCACAAGTACGTTGTCGCTGGACTCCTTTTGTCTCTCCATGAGCGGAGACCATGGCACGGGGTCATCGTTTTCCAAACGATCTTTAAACCTCGTGCCCTTGGACGGCGTGTTGTCGATTCGCTCCAATGCTGGAGACGGACTGTTGCGGAACACGTCTCTTCGCCCCATCCTCAAACCAGTTGAGGGGATCCTGGACGGAAGACTGGAAGGAGGTATGACCTCTTCGGTGCTCAGCAACGGTACGTCGGCCATTGACTCGGACTTTGGCGCAAACACATCTCTGAATCGGTTATTTGTGGGCGTAGCTTTCACAATGGAGGCGCCGAGAGAGCTTCGTGCAGGCTTTTTTGCTTCTGAATTTGAAGTTAGTTGGGTGACGCTCAGGAGTGCGGTCTTGCTTGGCTTACTCTTCGCCGAAAGACCCGTATGCGTTCGGCGTTCCGTAGCATCAACCATCTGCTGGCTAACAGTTCCTCGGTGCGGCTTTCTCAGGGTTGAGATGGCCTCTTTCAGCTGGGCTTCGACAAGGGCCTTTTTGTTGGCTTTGGCATCCCCCAAGTTACTCATGCTCGTGCTTCGGGAGAGGGAACGGCCGCGGGTGAGAAGCTCTGCATCGCCCCTGACAGGCCCCTTCAAGGCTGCAGGCTCGCTACCCTCTCGCTTGAGCCCCGAGAGTGACGTCGAGGTGGCAGAGCGCATCAGGGCAATCATATTGCTCGGCCCTCTCGAGACACTTCGTCGATGCTGTTGCTCCGTCGATAACGCGCGCTGCAATGTCTTCGGCTGTTGGCTAAGACCGGGACGTTTCGTGGCTGCCCCAGGCTTCTGCTCGCGCTTGCTTGAGGATCGCTTCAGGCTCCGTGACTTGGAAGGCTTCGCAATCACTGGACCGCCTAGTTTGCGGTTGATTGAGTCGCATAGCTCTGGAAGTCGTGCTGAGAAGCTACAGGACAAGTCAGGATCAAATGGTCTTTCACCACGGGGTTCGTCAAACTCACAATGGAACAATGACATCGACACAAAAGTCCTTTAGAGGCTCGGAGGTCTTTTGAAGCTGGTTGTCGCCAGGTTGGCGTGTAACTTGCGAATCCTCCAACAGAAGCTGCTCGTCAGAAGCGGTGGATTGCCAAATGGTCAGGCGATCGGCGTGGACGTCTATGAGGACCGGTAGGTTGTGCTTGTTTCGTTTCTTGGGTGCCGGAGGCGCCATTCCGTCCTGAGACTCCGTAGTGCCGGGCAGCAGCGGAAGCTGGCTATCCTCTGCATCCTCGGCGGCCCTTAGAGGAGTGAGGGCCAGGATCTCAAGAATAACAATCATCTGGAGCTGAGTTTCTCGGGTACGGAGCATTGAAGCCAAAGACTTGATCTGCTGGGGAGGCACATTGGATTCGTCCTCTTTCAGCTCGGGCTTGTTCGTGATCCACCACTTTTGGACGTGATCCTCCTCGTAAGGGTAGAGACCATCTTTTCCGATCTTCATCTTCTTGACACGGCGCTTCTTCTTCCGACCTTCGTCGGAGGTATCCATCACCGTCTTCATCTTGGAAATAACCTCAGGGATGGTCTCGCGGTACTTTTTGTCAATTTGCACAGTAGTGAGGACAAGGCTCTTCAAAAAGTCAATGAGATCGCCCATGTCCAAGTTGGATTCCAGGTCGAGTTGAAACGCCGAACGAGCTCGAGACAAGGGGCCTTTGGCAAAGTACGCCAGCGAGCCCATAGATTTGTAGAGCGCCTCGAAGTACTGACTCCTGATGGTGTCGAACATGGTATCGGCTGTTTGCTGTGGGGTGGGATGCTCGAGATTGATCGGCTTGGAGACCGGGGTAGCGAGGTCATTATTCGGGTCGATCTCAGCGTGGGTTTCTGGGAGCTCTTCGTGGTTGAGGGTAGGCGATGGTAACTGTGATTTGGCCGTGTTTGGGGTCTGGGCGGCTTCTTCATGTCTGGTAGCCTCTTCAAAGGTCGAGACAGATTGGGATCTGGCGCGTTTCCTGACGAGCGATTGAATAGCTTCGATGGCAGCCCTTTTCACTTTTTGGTCCTTTTGTAATTGGGGTGTTGTCAGACCCGGTGTCCCCTGTCCTCGAGAGCCCGGCCTGGGAGCAAGTCGTAGACGTTCCTGACAGGTGGCCGTGGCGTGTGTGGCCAGTTCGAGGAGATCGACCCAGGGTCCCAGTCGGCATGGGATGTAGAGACCGTCCGGCTGCCTTTCGAGGGCGTAGACGGCGCGGCTAAACTCGGACCGAGCTAGAAGAACAACAGGGACAGAGCCCATGCGGCTCTCCAGGTCGAGGATCTTGATGTGCGACTCGTATATTCGGCCGGGCGATAGCTCCGAGTTGGATACATTGAAATCGATACAGGATATGGAGAGGTGTTTGCGGGGTAGGAGCATCAACGGTTGTAGGACTCGCGGCTGAACGGTGAGGTTTGTCGGGTGTGGCTATGGGAGACACGAGAGGTGAGCATCACGTCGGGGCGAGGTCAAGACAGCAATGGAACGCACCCTCAGCGCAATGCACGGCTTCAGCAAATGATCCATGGCAACGGAGTCTGATCTCGGTCTCTTTTTCCCCTGAGACGGAGGGACGTCGGTTCGAGGTTCGCCATGGCGATTCAAGCTGCCCTCGGAGCTCGGCGTCAAGATCCTCGACTGGGGGCGCGACGCGTCGGCACCAGCGACGGCGGAGGAGGACATGGAAACGACGGGTCGCCCTTTCACCGCATAGCAGCAAGCTGTAAGATTCTGGCTGTAACAGGTATAAGAGGTAGGTATACAAAGAGTGGGCAAAAATGTTGATTCGCGTGAAGCTGCCCGCAACGAGGACTATGATTTTGAGTGTAAACTGACAATGGCTGCATCGTTGGACGCGACGGGTGAGGGCGGGCGCGTGCACGGGCCGCGTTTGTTGATAAGATAAGGGATTTTCGGCCAGTGACAGTGACGTACGAGCGGGGCATTTTTGGCGGGGCACTTTCCCCAATTCCTTAGGTTTGCAACAAGAAAATGCCGCCAGTAATCCAGATCAATATACCATCTTCAATTTATTAAGTATTAAATATTAATTCCAAGGACTACCCTAACTCGAGTCCTATCTCTAATCTTATCTTCAATTCTATCCTGGGCCTCAGAGCCTGCAAAAACAAAAGCAAAAACCCTCTCGTCTCTTGATTGATGACTGTCCGAACCTCAACATCACTCGATGTCTTCGATCTTCGTCTCAACATCGGTCGGCGCTTTTGCTGCTGGAAGCCTTGGGCTGGTCCGTTTCCTTCCTAACGTCGACCTTCATCTCCGTGTCCAAACTCCGGACCTCGGCGCTGATTTCCCTGAGCCGGATATTTATGCTCGCCAGCTCGGCATTGAGGTCCAATAGAATCGTGTTGTTGAGGCGCAGAAACTCGTCTTCGACATCGCTTCGGATTGCCTTGTCATAAATATCGATTCTCTTGCCCATGGCCTCGAGTTTATGATCGGTGCGGTGCTGGAGTAGTTTGTCCAAAATGTCCAGTGTCTCCTTGGACTCGGAATCGACATTGCGTCGACGTCGCTTGCCCAAACTGGGCTTTTTCCCGTCACCAGCCTCTGGCTCAGCGTCGACTTCGCTTTGAAGTAACCTGTCGAAGCCGTTGACTTTTGCGTTTATAGCCTGGAGCTTGGCATTGATGAGCCGCATCTTGGCGTCCACATAGTCTGCAAGGATCGTGCCCTTGCAAGACAAGTCTGGGATTTGTTCGCCCGTGGTGCTGGGCTTATTTCTAACCGGAAGCTAGCAGCAATTAGTAAAAGGATGAGAGAAAATGTGAGAATGGTCTACCCTACCGTGTAGTATTGGGTGTCCATTTTTGCGTCAAGAAGAGATATCGATTGGGAGAAGAGCTGTTCGTTTGAAGACGAAGAGGGGAGGAAGAGAAGGGGAGAATTTGAATAGTTGTCCAGAGTTGTGCAGGAAAGCAAGCAGATTGACCATGATGGTTAGAACCGATTCCTGCCTTCACTATTGGGACCTTCCGCTAATGGAACGGACGGAGGTTTCCGGCGTGTAGTTGTTTACCAAGGCAAAATTTTCCCATTTCTACATTCCCCGCGCCCAAGGGATTAGGTCTCACCCTTCTGGCAATTATTTAGGTTGAAGGTGCGGATAGGAAACTTCCAGAGATGGCCATTACTCCCACGGTCCCAAAGGGGCATGGGGACCCAGCGACGTCTCCCCAACGAGGAGCAAGTTGGTGTGACAAGAAGGCCGAGTTTGTCTGGGGTTGCAGTGCTTCGTAAACCACGACACCCTCTCGCCGGACTAGTCGGGTTCGTACGGGTCACGGAGATCAGGCGGGGCAGCCCGAGAGGCCGGGTCTCCGGAGGCTCCGCTCCCCACCCCCCGGGGTGACGGACGGGTAAGCTCGATGAGAGAGATGAAGACACGGCTCGGGTAAGGCAGATGATGCTGCTAGCCGAGCACTCGGCTGCTCCAATCGCCTCGTCTTCCATGGGACGGATGTAACACAAAGGGTACGTACTGGAGCGCAAATTGGGGGAGATGAAGGGTGGTACAACGGGATACCTCGCTGCAAGTCTCTTCTCGTCCGATCCCACGGCCCGTCTGGAAACATGGCGCTTGAGATGAAGCTTCGCTTTCCCCCCGAGTATTCCCATCCTCCCTCATCACCCCAAAACAAAACGGTTAGCACCGGAGGGAGGCGCCTGATGCTTTTGAGGCTGACGGTTACATACAACGGCGGCTTTTTCCTTTCGCACATGAAGCCCTCTCCAGCCAGCCAGAAGCCCCCACCCACCCACACACGCACACACACACTTCTGCTCAGCTCAGCTCAGCTCAGCCGTGCAGACTACGGTGGCGCTCTCTTTGCATGGCTGCATTGAGTCCGGGATTGATGTGCATTAGGCCCCTCCCCTCCCCCTCCCCAGCTGAGCGCCACCTGAGCTGATTCGCAAAGGGTGGACGCACAAAGAAAATCATGGACGAGAAACGGACCTTTAGGCCTCGGCCTAATCCGTCACTTCGGGAAACCAGACCGGATGCCATTGACGTCAATCGGGGGCGGCTACGACTTGGCCGAGACTGTTTTCGGAGGCTTTTGACTTTGACAACCCTCTCGCTGCCCACCCTCTTCTCCTTTTAGGTCGAGTCCATCAGCTGCATCTACACGGGCAGTGCGCGATATGTAGAGCCATCTGCTGCGCCGCTCTCTCCATGACCTCACAACTGGCTCACTCGACATCACAAGCGGGCTTCCAAGAACACATTATTGTCAGAGCTGGCATTTTATTGTCATGATTGGTCTCCTCCTATATGCCCCTCATCCCCGCAAACCGTAGCCCGAAATGCCACGAGTGCTCTCAACGGCCTTGAAACTCAAATGTGTAAAACCACAAGCCTCCTTTTCCGCATTGCTCCTAGCACCAAACATTCCTTGACAAATCAGTGTACCTTTTTCGTGTATCTTGCTCCGTTTTGCGTGCCCGTGTTCCTTTCCCATGCCGACCGTATCCATGCCAAAGCGCCAGTATAGTCCGTCCATTACATTAGGGTATGTTGATGTGTTCATTCGTGAGATTGTAGAAACAGAAAGAAAAAAAGGGGGGTTGCGCGTGCTCGCAAACGCTTCGCATTGCCGTTGAGCAGGTGCATGGTGTTCATCCATATTGTACAATGTTCCAACGTGGGGAAAGTCAAAGAAAATGCCGAGAAGGGCCGTGGTTGAAGGGCGTTGTGATGGAGCAGTCAATCGTCGTCGACCAGGTGACGCGTTTACTTTTCCACGCCCGTGAAGCTGGACGGGGTCATGTTCATGAACTGGACCTGTCGGTGGCTTTGACCAGGAGACGACTTGGCCGACACCGAGGCGTCCGACCAGTTGTACTCGGCGTTGCCTCCAGAATATCCGAAATAGTTGGGTCCCATCTGGGAGTTGTAAGAAGGAGTCTGGGGTTGACTGGCACAGCCATTCGCGATGTAGTTCGGGACGTTGTTCGAAACGTTGGGGACCTCGAAGTCGCTTGGGAAGTTGCCCAGTCCTGGAGTCACAAGTGGCTCATCAAAGACGCTTCCTTCATACCCAGCGTTCAAGGCAAACATGTTGTCGATGATGCCCGGCGTCGTAGGTGGAGTTCGCAGTGTCGGGTCCTGGACAATGACCAGGTCGGAGGAGAGCTTGGCGTCGGTAGGGAGTGCGGAGCCTGGGTTCACCTCGCACAGCCCTTGTTGGGCGGACACGATTGGCGTGTCCGGGGTAGGTGGCGCGATGGTTGCTGTAGCTGCTGTGAAGCTCGGGGATCGGTTGAGTTGAAAGAGGGCATCTGCGTTGCGTTCAAAGAAAGGGCTTCGAGGGGTTCCCGATGACTTGGAGATTCGAACAGTTCCGGTGGCGGATGCCACGCGACGCATAGAGCCACCAACGTCCACCCGTCTTCCCAATTCTACCCCAGTCCTAGGGCCACATGCCGAGTAGCTGCGAGACGCGTTGATTGCCAAGTGCGGAGGTCGGCGGTTCCGACGAGAGGCGATATCCATAGATGGGGTAGACTTCAGCAACCCCTGCGAGTCGGCATCGGAGATGGCGTTCTCGTCCAAGTCTGACTCGCTGTACTGAGAGTGGGAGTCTTGGGCCGAGTTGGGGGACAGCCCAGCTGTTCCTGTGAAGCATTGTTGGGGAAAGGACGGAATGGCTTCGCCCTCCCCACCAGGCACGACCAACCTGGGGAACTGGTTGAAGTTGGGGAAATGAGTGGGATCCTGAATGGCGGACGCTTCGGTCATGGAAAGAAATTGGGCGGTCGGATTGGGCATGAAGGCAGGCGGAGACGAGCCCTCCTGCTTCATGACCATGTAATCCTTGGCATCAACTGCATCGAAGGAAAGAGCACGGTCGGAGATGGCAGCCGACATTTCTGGAGATGAACCAGCAGAGTGGCTGGCCTCGCTGTCATGATCTGGAGTGGCATTCGTCGTATCACTCTTGGAGGACGGTTGACGTGCGTTCGGGAAGGGTGCACTGGAGGCTACCCGGTTGTGGCAACGGTCATTGCGAGAAGCGTCACCCTCAACAGCTCCCTGGTTCTTGTCTTGCGTCTGCCGGGCGGCATATTCCCGAATGTTCTTCTCTTTCTTCTCCCGGGCCCGACGGTTCTGAAACCAGTTCTACATTCAGTCAGTTACATGTCGAAGACAGCAGGATCGTAGGTGCTCACGTTGATGCGGGCATTGTCCACTCTCATCTGCTCGGCGAGAGCCTTCTTGGTGCTGCTGTTGGGCTTGTGGTTTTTTTGGAACTCCGTCTCCAGGATCTCGACCTCTTCTTTCGACAGACGAGGTTTAGACTCGGTGGTTCGAGCCATCTGCTGGTGGTGAACCAGATGGCTTTGCTGAGCGCTGTAGATGTCCATCGACTCTGGCAGGTATGCAGCATAGCTGGGAAGCTGGGCATAACCGGCGAAGTTGTTAGTGGGGGCGTTGTATGCCCATCCAGACCATTGGGCCTGCGAGTAGGGTCCCATGTTGTCCATGCTAGTTCAGTGCCTTAAGACACACAAGAGTGTACAGTCGAGGTGTTGTTACGGGTGACCTAGGGAAGGAATGGATTGTAGGGTGATGGGGTCGGAGGTCGAGAGAGGGGGGTCGATGTGGCAACAATGGAAAGTAAAGAATGACTTGGTGAGGAAGAAGTGTGGACGGCTCGTGTAGAGGTTGTAGAGATGTCGAGTGAGGTTTGTACTGGCTGGGAGCGGGGGATGAGGTCGTCTTTTGAATAAATTGGAAGAAGCCAAGGCAATGGAGGAAGCGAGAGGGATGCGTTGGTTGTGAGACGGAGCTCACTCTCAAGGGTCTGCCCTCCACGGACGAGGTCAACGAAGGAGGTCTTAAACGAAGAGGGAAGAGCAGTGATGGGCAGGGTGGGAGGGGCGTGGGAGGTAAAAGAAGGAAAGACATGCACGCAGCCTTAGGAGCACCGGCAGTCGTCTGCCCCGTCATGACGGGACTCTGAGATGGCGTGTGGGTTTCGCACCCGAGTGAGTGAGTGAACTGGGGTGACGGAGGAGAAGGAGAAGCAATCAGGCCCGCCCCTGGATCCCATCCGTGGGCGTCGCCGGGGGAGGAGATCAGAGCCATCGAGGGCGCCCTTGTCGGTGCCGTACCCACGAGCCCACCGTCGAGCAGCGTCTCGAAAAGAAAAGCATCGCCGAGGTACCCACGAGTCCAGGAGACAGCGGCACGCCGCCCTCGACAGGTACCTGACGCGACTTGGGACTAAGTCCCAAGTGCTCATCCCTGCCCCTCACCCTCACCCTGGCTCGACTTGGCTCTTCCACCCCTCCACCTCCTCCTCCACTCGCCCATCAACAAGGCTACGCGAAGGTTTCCTGACCGGGGCACCCCCCGGGCGTCCAGGGCAAAGTAAGGCAGAGGAAAACCTGGCAGCACATCGCGACAAGACCGTGCTCTATGCTGCCGTCGTGGCGGCGCCACGGCCACCCACCAAAGAGCACTCCCTGGCTCCCTCTTCGGACGAGCAGAATCTCGTCGTGCTTGGCTTGATTGCGCTGCGTGCGCTGGGTCAAGTCCGGATGCCAGCGGACGGGGGAAGGGCCAGAATATCGTCCCCAGTTCGAGGGGTTGACTAATGCACAGCGCGAGCTGGCAGGGACCGGTTCCAGTTCCAGGGCCAGGGCAGCGGCCACTCGTCACTGTTCCCAAGGGCATCGTCCTCTGCCAAGTTGCGCCGTTTCGCCTATGCCTTCCAAGTCGAGGGAGAGGCGTGCGATGACGCGGGAAAGTGTGTCTTGTCGTCCAATTTGCACCTTCAAACGGGGGGATGATAAGATCGAAGGGCAGCTGAAGCAGGGGGGTGGAATCCATTCACGGTGTAACTTCAATTTGGAGGGCGCTGAGGCTGTGGAAACGAGATGATAGGCGGGAGAGGGCAGCTCGGAGGGCAACTCGGGACGGCACCCTAAGAGACGGAAGTCCGTAGGTATGTGCAAAGGGCGATGCACTGATGCCGCTGCTACGGAGCCCTGGAGCTGTGCTGTCGTGGAATGAGGGTAGGGTGGAGATGGGTTAATTAGGCGGTGCCAAGGAGGTTGGCCGACACCCGGGAGAAGGAGAAAGAGCAGCACTGCAATCAGGGCAATGCAGACTTCGCGGTTGGGTCATGCTGGCAGGCGCGAAGGTGAATGGCCGGGCGGGCCAGCAGTGCGGCAGGAGCAGCCCGCCCAGGCACCTTCCAGGGGGACGGCGCTGCGATCACTGGACAAGGCCCACTACACCCGGATCATGCAGGTGGCACCCGACCCGACCTTGAGCGCCATCTGCCTCTCCCAGGCGCCCAACTGAGAGTTCCGGAGGAAGGTCCGACTCCCCCTCGACTGCCCATGCCGGCACAACTTTATGCCCCAGGCACAGGAGGCGAGGCAGGCGCAATGCGAGTGTCCCGAGTTGTTGGGCGGCTGAGGCAGGGAGGCTGCCCGTTTCTCGTTTCTGGTGGCCCCCATTGTCATTGTCCAATCACCGCCACCTCACCACAACCACCGTCCTCCATCCTGGCAGCATCCCATGGCCGCGGCCAGTTCTCGACCTGGTCAGTCATGGTGATTTCATCCGAGCTGCATCACATCCCTTGCTTTTCTTTCTTCCCTTCCTCCTGCCGATGGTTCCAGGGCCAGGTCCAACAGTCCGAGCTCGCCTTGGGTCCAGCTGACAGCTGAGCGCCAGCCATGTCGTGTTTGTGTAGCGCGACGACAGGCGCACCGCCGTGCAGCAACACATCCCACCCACCACAACAAGATATGTTACAACGAGGTGACTTTTATGCTGCGCTTGGTGCTCACTCGCACACCGCGCTACTTTTTGCTGGGAACCGGCCTTGGCAACGACATGGTCCATGGGGTTGGGGGCCGTCCGGCTCTGCCAATCATCCAACTAGCCCGTGGGTGCTGTCCATGCCTCTGGACATGGTGGGTATTTGGGGAAGCCAGAATTTTGTTCTGTGTTCCGCTGCTGATCATTGATTGACCATTACCGCCGCGACAGATTCCTCTTTCGACATGGCCCGGCATCTTCCTATGGATGATGAGAGGACTCACGATGCTGGTGCAATCGTCTGACGCTTGTCTGGGCCCCCTGACGACCAGCTTTGCTGTGACGATACAGCATATTGCGAGCCAAATGAGCCCATGGCATGCACATTAGCTGCCAGGCAATGGCTCAATGTCCGACCCCCCGGTCCTCGGGCTCGATGAGTTGTCGGCCGCCGTCTCACTGTCTTCGTGCTGTGTGCCATTGCGGCGACAACTTCGGCAGCCTCCTCCTCCCGCCCACACACACAGCATTCAATCCGTCACCCAAAGCGCTCTCCAGCTCGACCCGATTGCTGCTTTTGGCAAGGTCAGCGCCGGCCCCACTTTGGGCTGTTGTCGTTTCCGGTGACCCGCCCTAGCTGAAGTCCAAGTTGATGGGGTCTGCTCTCCCAAACCGTCGCCTAAGGCGGACATCCATGTCATCGATTCCCATGCTGCTCTATCCGTGGACGCTGATACTGTCGTCAACTTACACACAAGCCACGGAAGGTCCAAAACCACTGAACCGGTGAGTCGAGATCCAGACTCCGAACGCGTACGATTCCGCGGGGACTCACCGGGCCTCGGCTTGAACAGCTCCCCTCATTCATGGTCCAGATGCGAACGAATACCACCTCACCATTCAGCTGCCAACGCATCATCCAGTCACAATCTCCTTTCGCCCCTGTCATTTATACATCATTGCTCGAAAAGAGGATCAACAGACTTTGAACGGTGTTGCAGCGGTTGCTCGCTTCGTTGCCCTCCTCGATTATCTTTTTTTCTTCGAGATACCCTGCCCTTGCCCGTTGTCTTCAACGAAATAGGGTAGACAGGGTAAAGCCTGATACTTGGCGTTTTGGCTAGGCGGCATATCCATCCGGAGAGAGCTTTTGGGAATGATTTGAGAATCTGGCATGCAGAGCCACTCCGCGGGAAATTGAAGATGGCTCTAAGTTAAGCCTCTGACGAAATACACCTCGCGTTTGCTGCCACAGATCGTGGCCCGCCCGTCGAGCGCCAGTTACGATCGCCGATCCAAATTTGAGAAGCCTAGCACGCAACGACTATCAAGCCATGTTGCAACGGTGACCAGACTGACAACCTGCTGTGCAGACTCGCCGCATCAATCGGAACTGAAAACAGCTATCGGGGCCAGCTTTCCGCTATCATTCAAGACACCATTCGGCAAAGTGAACCAGCGAGGTGGTCACGAGCCTCTCTCAGAATGTCATTTGTGAGGTAGGGTTACACTGACTTGCTTGGCAGGTGGGTGCAGGCTCGATGTCCGTCCGCACGAATAGGGCGGCAAGGGTAAATGTCCCAAGACGCACGATGCAGCGCGAATGCATACGAAGGCGTCTCCGTTCAAAGTGACTCCAACCAACCAACCAACTAACCAATCAACCCAGGTAACACAAGCATTGCAAGCGTCCGACAACTTGGGGAAACCCGCCAAACGGGGTTACCATCGAGGCATAATTAATTTGCTCCTCAAGCTTTGATGGGATTCTCGAATACCGCGAACTGCAACTTTTCGATCTCTCAAGCAACTGCAACAACTCGGCACCTTGTCCGGCTCAGCAGTGAGATCTGATAGATACGGGGACGCGGAGCATCCATCCAAGCCTTCATCACCCACAGCCGAGCGCGTGGGCCTGCAGTGCGGGCGGAACCCACATCTCAGGTACCGAGTGGGGTTGAAACGAACAAGGCTCACGGAGTGCCCGAAGAAAGAACGGTCTCGACTTGGTGGGAGGCCCTCAGAGGAGGATTCATCGTTATCCGCCCATGGCGGCTTTTGAACGGTAACAAGTTGTCTGTTTCCAGCCCATGGACCCAGGACTCTCGCCTGTGATTGCTGAATCAACATTAGCCGGCGCATCTCATTCGTTGAGTTTCGAACCACCCAGGTGTCTGGGCGAACACAAGGGCGTATCCCGTTCGGTCGATCTCCTTAAGATGCGCATTATACCGCGGGAGGAGGCGCCGGAGATTTGTGCGTGTCCTGGTGGGCTGAGAGGCTTGCATAATCTTGGCACATATCGGGGGCGGACGCACAATAATTCTCACCACCTTCTACGGAGGGATAAGGGTCTTGTGTTTTCAACGTACCGCGAAAATGAACGGAAAGTTGAGGGACTTCCCAGCTATTCGGAGATCGACGTTGTTAGAACGGAGAGACGGATGCCCAGAAGGTCGGGGCCGTTTTCGACGGCTGCCGGTAGGATACCTTGCTTACAGTCTCTCGGATGCGCACCTGTTCCGGGGAAAGGGCGGGGGGGGGGGGGATCTTGTCGATCAACTCGGCCACGACGTTGAAGCTGCGGCTCTGGACCGCCACGAATAACGCGCAACACAACTCAGAAGTCCCAAATCCCAAAGAAGCGGTGCCATCCGCTGGCCCTGGATACTTCTTTCCCCGATCAGGAAACTCGTCCAACACAATCAGGCGAAACATCACTTTGCACAACAAGGGCCTTCAGCTGGCGGCAACTACGCACCCTGATTGAGCACTTAGGTTCGTTTGCGACAATCCTGTTGGGCACCTCAGCGCATGTATGCATCGGGTTGCAGCCAGCACTTGCCTATCTCAGGGACTCTGCATCTGTATCCGTATAGTAAGCGCATAAGTATTGGGCCAGGGGCGGGTCCTTCGCCTTTGCCCGGAGAATGGAAACGGTCAAGGCATCATCCTAGGCGTGCTGGCTTGTTGAGGATGAAGGCTGGAGGAGAAGCATGGTTGATCCCTGGTAGGCTGTTCTCCTCTCCGAGCGCTAGCTGGAAGGAGGGTTCACGATCTGACTCTCCCAGGGATTCGGCTCCGATGAGCGCGGGATGGCGCAGGACCTTCGGCCAACTCGAACAGAAAGAGAAGACGGCAAGAGGTCAATTGGCGGTCTTTCGTGCTCAAGGCACATTGTCGTTAGCCAATGCGTTCCGAAGTAAGTACCTCCAAGACAATTTTTTTTTCCGGAGTTGAATGCGTGGTCGACAGGCCCGTTGTCAAGCCCACCAGCTTCCACAAGGACGACGCTAACAAATTTCGAATCTTGGCGCATCTTTGGTCGTTCATTGGTCAATCAGCAGCCGCATGCCAGGAAGTCAAGGCAAATGAGGAATGGCTGGGTTCTCGCCTCCTCTGTCGTTTGGATTACGACACGTCCACCGCCTCATGCAGGGCAGGCAGTCTGGCATATGCAGAGACACCAAGGGGAGAGACATCACAATTGAGCAAATATCATCACTTTGAAAATGGCTCCTCTGGTGCTACGAGGGAACGACATCTCAATTCTTCTCTTCTTGTTTTAGCAACCACCATGGACGAATCTTGGTGGCGGTTTAAGCGGCAAGGATTCGGAGATGCTAGTTACCACAGCGCTGGGAAGTTCTGGGTCGATGTCACTTGCGCAATCCTACCTCGTTAACGGGAACCAGTAGGAGGACGGCAGGACGCGTACCCCAAGCACAAGGGGCAGTGGCTGGCTTGAACTCTGTCAACCAAATCCGACCCACGGATGCCATGTCGACCGCTTCGTGGTCCGGACACTCAGGGCGGTAAGGGGATCGTGTTCCGGGTCCATGTTGCAAGTCTTTTCTCAAGGCGCGCGCGTCGCAGACACATCATGCAGA
This sequence comes from Thelonectria rubi, assembly GCA_013420875.1. NCBI lineage: Eukaryota > Fungi > Ascomycota > Sordariomycetes > Hypocreales > Nectriaceae > Thelonectria > Thelonectria rubi. The sequence goes on from WMHX01000107.1 coordinate 117,279, forward strand.
CCGACGCATACAAATACCTCCATCGTCGATGATTGCATGGGGGGGAAGAAGTCTCTCACCCAAACAATCTAGCGACGTCGGGCATGCCGTTGGAAGACGCAGTGTGGAGAGGCTCAAGTCAGCGGCACCCGTTTCCAGACGCCTTACCATGTTCTCAGCTCTGGTCGAAAATCGACGCCTTGCCAGTTCTGGCGGCGATGGAGATGGTCAGAGTGGCTCTGCCAGGGTGGACGGACAGCGATTCTGCGAGTACAGGCGAGTGACAGATGGCTGGGTACTGTTTTCGCATGCCTGATCCCTGGAGAAGGTGGCCAAGGCGCCGAACGAGGACGACCAGGAGGGCGCCGTGTTTCTCATCTCGTCGAGCAAGGGCCAAATCCGGCTCCATCTCACACGTGGCCGTCCAGGCTGGGAGCTGGAGCTAACGCGAAGAGTCTCGAGGGCGCTGGCCCGGGCGCTGCGGAGGCGACAATCCTGTCTGCTCACAGCGGGATGGACCTTCTGGGCATCTTTATTCGGAGGAGCAGCGCTGCGAAAGAGGAAGTGCGAGTGCAGATCCCTCGACGAAAAGGGCCTCGAACCTTTATCTGGACGGAGAGTCGGAGCCAGAAGGCGAGTTTCGAGGGCCAGACTCTGCGCGCATCCGCTCTCACCGATCGGCCTCCCAGAGGCCAGAAACGAAACGTGAGCCGGCCGCCAAAGCACGCCCAGGACTGGTATCAACAACCATGACGCAAAGCAACCGCGCTTCGCAAAAGCCCACTTGGAAAGGACAAGCTCTTGCGCCGGCGAAGTCGGGCCGGACGGGGGCATCTTTCTGGTCGAGCAATAGGCAGCCTCCAGGAGGACATCTCGAGACGAGACCCGTTTACTAAGTTGATACCACCGTTGGACAGGCCTTGTCTGGAGTTTAGGGTCACTTTTTTTTTTCCTTGCCCCCTCACTGATCGGTTCCCAACCCCCCCCCCCCCCCCCCCCCCCCCCCCCCCCCCCCGCCCCCCCCCCCCACCCCCCCCCCCCCCCCCCCCCCCCCCCCCCCCCCCCCCCCTCCCCCCCCCCCACCCCCCCCCCCCCCCCCCCCCCCCCCCCCCCCCCCCCNNAGTTCCCCCCCCCCCCCCCCCTCCTCGTCGGGACCCTTCACCTCGTGCCCTACGAATATGGACACGCGTCCCGAGAGGCCCGAGACGGCTAATGGGACATGAAGCAACGGGTGTCTTCACCCTCACGCCGGCTCAGAGTGTGGGTTCTGGCAGCTCAAAGTTTGACTTTGATGATCAGGTCCGTTACTTACAGCTTTGGCCTCCGAGTTGGACGTAAACTGAGGCCGGTTAGGCCTGACTCGCCGTTTGCTGTGCCTCGTTCCTCAGCCAATGAGCGTCTCGGTTGCGATTACCAAGGCTTGACTTTCTTCTGGTGAGTGCTCCGTCCGAATGTTCGTATCACTGTGATTTTCTTGTCGACTTTGTCATTCACGTTTGGTTGACTGACTTGAATGGCGGGGCATGGGATGAGGGCAAATTTCAGCATCGCGTGAGATTAATAAAATTTGCATGCAGCAGAAGGGGCGGTTATTGTGAGGTTTGCTTTTTCTCCGTTTCCGCGTCTACTCGCAACATTTTGGACTTGATTTGTTTTGCTGGATGGCGATGCCCTCCAGGCTGTTGATCTGTTGGGACCCCCCTGTGGCTGGTTGTAAGTTCTCAGCACGACGGAGAGAACAGTCCGTGGCAGGGGGGGGGGGGAAAGACGCCCGAGCTTTGTTTGGCTGTTTGCCAATTGCACTGGTGGCCTTGGCTCGTTGAGAGTGGCTTTCAGGGGCGTGGACTTGGGCGTGCGCCGTGCGGTGCCGGGCGGGTCGTCTTTGACGTTGGGAGAAGGGCAGGGAAGTGGTGTGAGCGCTCGGGAGACTGAGTCGACGTCAGCCTTCTCTTGCTGGTATTTTCGTTTGTTTTTTGTTGTTTCGCCTTGGTCCGATGGACGGGATGGCGGGGGCAGCTCGCTGCAGGAATCAGGAGGCACTGGGCAGTCTGGGTGCGGGTACGGAAACCGCATCATGACACGCACGGCGGTGATGAGACGGATATGCAGGTCAAGCATAGAGGCGTCGGGGAGGCGTCGGGGAGGCGTCGGGAGGCGTCGAGGGCGTCGAATGGGCGACGAGAGACGCTGAGAGGCATACGCAGACGGAGGGGGCTACGGGTCCCCAATCTCCTTAGCAGCTCTCCTCCGCCAGCCACCACCACGGCCATGGCTACGAAACGGGCATCGATTGCGGATTCCCAAGCTGCTTCTAGCACATGGAGGCGACGCCGTCTGCTCGCCATGATTGCTAGGTAAGTCATTGACACAACGGCAACCTCCACTCTACCCTCAACGGCTTGCTAAGAGACCCCTTTGGCCCCTTAGGAATGCCTTGCCGTGCTCCCCATCATCCGCCTCCGGGACGTGGGGACACAAAGGCTTGCCCTGCACCTTCGTGCTTGAGTCGTACGCCGAACAAAGGCCTCCTCCTCTCACGTCCAGATGCCGCCTCCCGCCTCCCGCCCTCCGCCTCTCCTCGGTGCCGACAGCCAGGCGCCCTCGGGCATCCCCGACCGTGCAGGACGCGTTGGCGGTTAAAGGCAGACAGGGCAACAACAGGCTTACTCATTTTATTCCGACCCGGCAACATCTTATTATAGGCCCCCGCGGACACTGACGGGCGGCAACGGGAAGGCGAGGGCTAGAAATGAGCTGGCGCGTCGGTCGTGGCCATCTAACAGGAACAGGACGGTCGTGCTGTTTGGTGCCAACGCTTTCTGGAGCAGCCCCCGCGCTGACTCGACTTTTTTCTCCTTGCGATGGCCTCTCTCATGACCGACGGAGCCGCGACGTCAGCTCACTTTTGGCCTCGGTACTTGGCAATAGCAAGTGCCTCGTCTCTCCCCACGGCCCCCGCCTTCGCCCTCGTCGTCCCTTGTTGGCTTTTTCTTCCTGCGAAACCATGGCGCCCTTCCACGACTCGCAAGTTCCGGCCGGGACCTTGCATTTCGCGGGTGCTGGGCGGACGCTGTATTCGCATGCACGAATCCTTCCCGGGCCTCGAGGGTGCACCCCTAAAAACCCATTTGTTGGCGCCGGCGCGCACGTATGTAGCTGTCGCCGCATCCACGGTCCCGGGATATGGTGCAATGCGACTCTCCTTTGGGCGGACGTGCCTTGGTCACGGAGCAGAAGCAGCCCTCGTACTCTGCTGCAGCTGTCTTCGCTTGTGCCACCAAGGCGTCGCTATTGTTGTCGACGTCGTCTGCTGTACCACCACGCACACGTCCCGGCTGCGCGGTCGCTCCGGGTCAGCCAGAGGGCTGCCGTCCGAGGAGCGGGCGATGCTGTGAGACGGAGACGTCATTTACAAAGTCCCGCCCTGCGCTGTGCGATGAGCAGGCAGGACGAAGCTCAGCTCGCCACAGGCATGTCGAGGTGAGGTTTTTGTTTCTATTTTCATCTTGTCTTGCAAGTCGAGACGCCTGATCTTTTCACACGCAAAAAAAAATAAGAAGAAGAAGAAGAAGAAGAAAAGAAAGGACAGCGGTTGTTGTCCGTGGCGATGGCAGGAAATGAGCACACACGCGCAGACGTATGCGTGTTGCTTTTCGACATCAGACTCGTATGCACATCAACACGTGCGAGAGCAGCACATGACAAGTTCAGCTCTGTCTGAAAAAGAAAGTCGTCGCCGTCGAAAATGAACATGTCAATGCCCGTCATGGCCATGGTTTCCCTGTCCTCGCGCTACTGGAGGTACTCATGTATATGGATACGCATGTACTGTATGTACGTGTATATCCCATCCCGTCTCTGGTCTCGTTTCCGCCACTGGTTATTCCCGAATTCTCCGATGATGGGTTTGCAACTTCCTTTGCCCTGATAAGAAGGGCAACGGGAGGGATTGGAGTCTGTTCAAATGAAGGGAAAAAACCAGAGCAACAGAGGGGTCCCGGGTCCGCCTTCACCCTCTCTTGCTCCTCCTGCTCTTGCCCGGTCTCCTCCACTCACCTCCTCCTCTCCTCCTCCTTCTCCTCCCCTTCTCCCCCCCTTCTCCCCCACCCGCTCACAGTCTCCTTTTTCGCGCCCTTTTGTCTCCTCTGCCCACCCGCCCACATGGACTCACGGATACACTACACGCCCCCCTCTTCCGGGGAGGTGCCAAAGGTCAACCGGCTGCCGAGACATTTAATTGGGGAACGCGGCCGGCCGGCTCAAAGTCGAACTCTCCGTCACAAGGGCAGGGACTGAGAGGCAGAGAGAGGTGTTGTCCGTGCCTTCATCCCGTCCGTCAGCGTCATGCCAAACCAAACCCCACCGAAGAGGCAGAAAGGACAAAAGGTGCGACGCGCCGAACTTGTAGTAGATAGCTCCGTTTGGGTTTCGGGGGGGGGGGGGATGAATAAGACTGGTTGGACGAAGGGGGGAATGGGGGGAGCGGCCGAGGGCGGGAAAAGGAGGCCAGGGACGCAAGGGGGGTGGAGGAGAGGGACGACACGCATGTCTCACTTGTTGGCGTAGCGCAATCGAGAGGGAAGGAGAGTTGGAAGAGAGGAAAATAAGACGCGAGGGGGGGGCTCATGTCGAAAAGCAAAGATGGCCCATGATGGCTTCGGTTGCAAAAAACCCGGGAGAGCGGACCAGAAAGGGCGTGCGTGTTGGTCGAAAAAAAAAAAAAAAAAAGGGGGGGGGGGGGGGGGGTTCGGTCAGTCCCTTCTTCTTCGTCTTCTAGGGAGACCTAGTGGAGATTGAAGAAAAGGCAACTGGGAGATTGGCGTGTCTCTCTCTCTTTTGCGTGCGTGTGACGACTAATACTTTGCAGTTCCTATTCTTGTCCCGGGAGCGAGTGGGAGAGCGAGGGTTGAACCAACGAGTCCAATGTTCCGGCGCTGTCCTCCTCAGGGGGGGGACTTGGTAGAACCGGGGCGGGAAATGTCTTTCAATTCGGGGTCTCACTTGGCAAACGCATTCGTGGTTCCGTTGTCTGAGATGTATTAAGTCGACGCGTTTGTTGAACGTTGGTCGTTCGTCGTCGTCGTCGTCGTGGCGAGGGCGGTGATGCAAGGGAGGGAGGAAGGGCATCGACGAGGGAAAGGGAGAGGGAGAGGGTTGGGCTTTGGTTGATTTCCCTTGCGAGGAGCATCTATCGGTTCTGAGTCTTCTTCTCCTTCTATTTACCCGGGAATGCCATATCCTTATTGAGTCGTGGCCGTGTCAGTTACCCTCCTCCTCCTCCTCCTCCCCTTGCTCGCCCTCTTTCCATCGCTGGAACTCACTTCGCAATCTCGCAGATAACCCCCCAGACACTCTTCCGACGCCCCCTCCCTCGACACAGCTCGCACACAGCTCGCACACGTCCGCCGCCGCCATGTTGGTTCCTCGTCACAGCCGAAGGGCATCCGAGAGCTCAATCGTCACCCTGCCGCCCTCGCTGGCCACGACCCTCACGGACTCGAGGTCGCGCACCACCCAGTCGGGCCCCGCGGCCACGACCTGCTCGACCGTGTGGCTCGTCACCAAGCCCAGCACGCTGCACCCGGCCTCCCTGCCCGCGCGGATGCCCGCGGGGCTGTCCTCGAGCACGAGCACGCGCTCGTCCCCGCCGGCGAGCCCGATGCGCTCGCGACCCAGGAGGTAGCACGCCGGGTCGGGCTTGCCGTAGAGGACGGCCTCGGCGGTGACGAGGCGGTCCCGGGTCGGCGGCGACGGGAGGTCCCGGGCGGCGAGCCAGCCCGTCACGAGGGGGACGGTGCCCGACGTCACGATGGCCCAGGGGCTCTGGGCCGCGATGATGGCGTCGAGGAGGGACCGGGCGCCGGGGATCTCGACGGACATGTGGCCGTACTTTTTGGGGAGCATGGCTTCCATTTGCTGCGTGACTGTGGGCGAAGGGGGTTAGTGTTTCCGGTGTCGAGGCGGCATGAAGCCAGCCTGGACTTTGGACCGCAACTCACATTCCCAGGTGGCCTTTTCCGGAGCCAGTATCTTCAAGACATCTATGCTGCGCCGTCCATGCGACGTCTCGAGGATGACGGCCGGGTCAACCCCGATTTCGTTGCCGATGCTGCGTCAAGAGTCAGTCAAGGGGGGGCTTTACCGCAGGGAGCTCTCGGATTTTCGTTGTTGGGGGCACACTGGGACACTCACGTCTCCCAGTGCTTGACGACGGCATCGGTAGAGTCGATGATGGTGCCGTCCATGTCGAAGAGGAAGCCGTCAAAGGTCACCTCCTGCTTGGGCAGGCTGAAGTCTGGCAGCGAACCCATCGTGTCTTGCAGTGTCGCTTGTTCCGGCGAAGTTGTTGTTGAGTCTTGACTTGTATGGAGCGGGCGGGGCTGACAAGCAACTGTTGAGTCGGTTACGCAGTCAACTCGTGACGTCAACTGAGGGCATTGGCTCTTGGACTCGTGTTGAGGGAGGCCGTGGGTCGCTTTTATAAAGTTATATCACCTCTTTCTCCGTTCAGTCTAGAAAAAGGTATACCGCCTCGTGGGCTCCTCCGCGAGACGGGCAGTGGGTGGGCGGCGGTGAGAATTTTGGCTCCTCGGTGAGGTGAGGGAGTCCCCAATTGGCAACTCCGGGCCACGGTGTGCGCGGGGTGTCCCGGGTAGGTTAGATCGGTACTGCCTAATACGGGCACTTTGGCGAATGCACTTGTACATCGGTGAGGCATAGGAGAATGAAAGCCTTTGTGACTTACATGCGTCCGGTAACCTGTAGCTAATACAACTCGTCTCTTCCACATGATAAAAACATATAGTCAATCACATGTGTTACCCGTCAACACGAGGTGATTCACTTGACAGGTACACCTACCCTGTACCTGAAGAAATGACACCCGACTGATTCAGCGACACGCAACCCCGCACATTACGACGTACCCCCACCACCGCGGAAGCCCTCCGCATGACCCGGAAGCGAAGCCAAACGTCCGTCTTCAGCAAGAAGGTGACGTACCGTGACTTCCTCAAGGGCTGCCCTCGCCGGATTGAGGCTGATCTGAGGTGATCTGAGCTGACGCTGGACAAAGGCGCTCCTCCCACCGCAATCTCTCTCTCTCTCCTCTCCAAAACCCCGCATGAGACGGATCGACTGACGGCAGAAAAACCATGGGGTCGCAAATCGCAGACGACGACGAATTGACCGTCCTCGTTACGGGCTTTGGCGTGCGTTGATCCCCCCCGCTTTCCCTCGACACCCGTCACGCGAGGCCACGGTCCAACTTGCACGACCAAAAGAGCGGAATGAAACGGTGAAGCAGATTTTGCTAACTTGACCAAACACAAAAAGCCCTTCCGGGAACAGTACCCCGTCAACCCGTCGTGGGAAATCGCCAGGTCCCTGCCGACGCACCTCCCCGCGCTCCGAGCCAAGGATCCCAGGTCGCGCGACGCTTCCGCTTCCGCTTCCGCCGCCGCCGACACGCCCTCGGTGCGCATCCTGGTGCACCCCGAGCCGATCCGAGTCAACTACAAGGTGGTGCGGGAGCTGGTGCCCTCGCTCTGGGAGGAGGAGGCGCACGAGGGCGTCGGGGTCGACGTGGTGGTGCACATTGGCATGGCGGGGCCGCGGCCCTTCTACTGCATCGAGCGCAGGGCCCATCGCGACGGCTACGAGCACGCCGACGTCGACGGTGAGACGCCCGACGAGGCGGCCGAGAGGGAGCCCGGGAGCGACTGGGTCTGGAGGGGCTTGCCCGAGGAGATTGAGACGGACCTGGACCCGGAGGACATCCTCGCGCGGTGGCGGGAGCGCAGTCCGGTCAGTGTCCCCCGTTTTCCGGAAACCGCCTGGCAGGAGAGGGCCTGACAATAGCATCTCCAGAAACGCGCCGACCTGCGCATCTCGGACGACCCGGGGCGGTACCTGTGCGACTTCATCTACTACTCGAGCCTGGCGCACCTGTACAAGCGGCAGCGGCCGCGCAAGGTGCTGTTCCTTCACGTGCCGGCCGACGCATCCGAGACCAGCGTCGCGCGGGGGCGGGAGCTGGCGGTGAACCTGATCCGGTCGATTGTCGAGAGCGAGGTGGCGAAGAGGAGGGAGGAGAGGCAGGGCGCCGGGGGGGATGGGGAGTTGTGACCATGAGGGAGGGATGAGACACGTGTGTGTATGTACAATGGCGCCTGCGGTTCTATGAATATACGTCGGTTTACAAATCTACTGTACCTAATTTGCGCAGGCGAGGGCTGGACGTACGAGGACGCAATCGACGAGCGGGAAGCGGCATCGCGGGAATCGGCAGACGGGACGGGGGAGTGACATGACAAGCCCCTCGGCGGGGTTGCTTCCGGCATGTACACAGTGCATCGGCGACCAGATGCCGGAAGCATCGCACATGGTCGCCGAGAGGTGACAAAATGCACTTTCGAAGGGGGATGATGAGTAATGCTTTTATGCATGCGTTGGATACCACGGGATGGATTCGTGAAGGTGACTTGACCAATGTCGGACTCATTCTCCAAGTATCCAGTTCGTGCGTGAATGAAAGTTGCGATAATAAGTCGGCCATCTCCACATGTGCTAACCTCGATATCTTCTTGCCCATTCAGACGCTCGACTTTTTTTCTTTTCTCTTTCATTCTCCCTAGACACATACGAAGCACACAAGGCCCATACGCTTTCCTGACCAGATAACGACACTTCTCCGTCCCGACCACCACCAGCAAACCACCCATCACCATGTGCAAGAAGGCTTCCTGCGGCACCTGCAGTCCGTCTCCCTCTTCCCTCCCCATCCTCTCCTCCTCATCTCCTCCTAACGCATCACCAAACCCAGACAAAACCTCCTGGTGGGGCTGCGGCGCCCACGTCCAGACGGTCCTCGCCAGCGTCCCCGACGACGAGCGCTGCGTGTGCGAGCCAAAGGTCGACATTGGCGGCAAGCCGTACCCGCCCATGGCCGCGTCGCCCAACTGACTGGTCCGCCGCGCCGCCGCGCTGGTGCTGTGGACGAGGGGGGAGGAGGGCTGCGTATTCGCCGACGGGCGTTGTCGAGGAGCCGCTGTGAAAGGGGGGGCTGTTTGTGAGGGGAGGGAGTTTTAGGAGGAGAGGGGCGTTGGGTTGGGATTGGGTGTTGGGTCGGGTAGCGAGGCTTCTGGGAGAATAGAGTATACATGAGACTTTTGACATTGAACTGCACATTGTCTGTCGTGGGTTGACTGGTGATCCCAACAGCACACGTAGGTAGAGCACATCGACTTATATGACCCAAGCATACCCAATATCCCCTGCACAGCCATCCCCCCTATCTCCTCCTCGCCCCCCCGCCAGCCCCGGCATCCCCCCTCTCCGCCAAGCTGACCACCTCCTGGATCCCCGCCGCCTCCTGCTCCTCCTCCAGCACCGTAATCTCCTCGCGGGCGTCCCACCACTTCTCCTCGCTGAGCTCGAACGCCTTGGTCTTGATCTCCTTGATGGTCATGGACTCGGGCTGCACGCCCCTCCAGCGCAGGCTCGTCATGAGCACCTCTTGCCACTCCGCCGTCGTGCGCACGAAGAACTCGCGTCGGCTCTCGAAGGGCTGCGGGCGTGTTAGTCGTTGGATGCGCGAGTGAAGGCGCGAGGAAGCTTACTCTCGGCTGCGGGAGGCCGTCGTCCACTGTCGTGGCGATGGTTTCCGTGTCGTCTTCCTCGGACGTCTCGGACGGTTCGGACGACACGTCGGAAACTTCGTCTTGCTTCTTCTTTCGCTTGCTCACCGTGAACTGCGGTTGCGACTGTTCCTCCTCTTCCTCCTCTTCCTCGTCTTCTTCGTCGTCCTCGTCGTCCTCCTCCTCTTCGTCTTCCGATTCCTGTCGATCTGATTAGATGGCTGCTCGTTGACGATTCGACCGTTACTTACCACCCAGTCCTCCACGGGTCTCGTAAAGATTTGTTTACATCCATCGAGTTTTCCGAGATCAATGGCGTACAGGTCGTCAAACGTAAACTCCCGATCCCCCTTCTCATAGGTTCCCCCGTAGATGTAAAGAACGTCATCCTGGATGGCCAACTGAGCGTTGAACCGTATGTGAGGGGGCTCCAGCGTCACCGGCATCTCCTTGGCGGGCTTGTCGTCCTCGGGCTCTTCCTTCTTCTCGAGTTCAATGTCGTCGAGATGCTCGAGGGAAGCACCCGTCTCCAAAGCGGCCAACTGCTTGAGCAGCTCCTCCTCGTTGGCCTGGGCTCGTCCCCGACGGCCAACCCGCTGCTCGGGGGCATTCCTCTTCTGCTGGCGGGCTTTCCTCAGGGCCAGCGGCATGAAGCGGTTCCGCTCAATGTTCCAGGCGAAGAGCTGGTTGAAGAACTCGCTGTCCATGCCGTCCTCGCTCTGCTCGACATCGTGCACGCCCCCAAACAGGATGCCTCGGCCCTTGTGCCAGGCCATGGTAGCACCTGCGCGGGTCGGGGCCGGGGCGTTGGCCGGCTTCTTCCGCCTCTCCCAGCGCACCGTCGGAGGCGTGTTGGGGTTGGCGTCGGCTGCCGGCTGGGTCATCCGGAGGAAGAAGCAGTCGTCGTGAACCTTGGGGACTAGGACGTTCCTCTGGGCCTGGTTGGAGCCCCTGCCCTTTTGCTTGACCTGCACCGTGGCCTTGACCCGCGAGTATCCTCCGTAAAGAACGGCTCCCTGCTCGTGAGGCAGCAGGGTAAAGGACGAACGGGCGTCGGGCTTTAGCTGGGCCGAGGGCAGTTGAGGAGAGTGCCAGACGAAGTTGACTGTGTCAAAGATCCACAGGTCGGCGAGGTACTTTGTCTGGTTCGAGGTATCCTGGAAGCCGCCAAACAGAATAATGTACTGCTTCCAGTACGTCATGCGGTGGCCGCTGCGAGCCGACGGGCTCTTGTCCTTGCCCTTGCCCTCCATCTTGGTCCACTCCCTCGACGCGGGCTCCAGGCGCCAAAAGTCCGAGTAGTGGTGGAAGGTGCCCTGCTTGGGAGACGAGAACTCGCCGCCGAACAGGTAGACGTGGTTCGGGTTCCCAGCTCTCGTCCAGGCGTGGCCCGACCGCGGAAGAGGCGCGTTGGGCGACGTGACGCAGCGCCACTCGTCGCGGTTGACGTTGTAGATGTTGAGGTCGTTGTAGAACTGGGCGAGAGAGCCGTTGAAGTACTCGCCGCCAAAGAGCAGCAGCGTGTTGCTGTCGTTGGGCGACGCCATCAGCGTGGAAGCTGCGCGAGCCTTTGGCGGCGCGTCCATGACCGTCTCAGTGATCTTGAGGAACTGCTCCTGCTGGCGGCGATACTCGTTGAGCACCTCGTCGAGATCGACATCTTCGGCATCGCTGCCCTCGACCTTGGCCGCCTTAACCTTCGCCTTTTTCTCTCCCTTGGACGCTTGTTTCGCTGCCTTTTCCGCCTGTGGTGGGGGATTTCAGTTGAAGCCACGCAAAATGGAGGGTAGCCTCATCATGTCATGATTACCTAGGATGGAGGGGCACCTGTACTCGAGTGACGTACCTTTCTCGCCTTTTTGTCGGTTCCTCCCTTTTTCTTATCCTTTGCCATGTTTATTCGTGGGAGTTTTGCGCCGCAGTTGAAGTCCCACCAGTCTCGGTTTCCCGCAGAAAATTGCTGTGGGGGATGGAGTCTGTGAGGTTTTCATCAAGTCAAAATCTATCATATTTTGTACAGTGCGGATGTCTCCACAACTGCACTGCGAGACAACTGTTCGGTGAATACCTACGACTTTTGATAAAACACAGAATAGAAACCTTGAAACACACGACTGCGCCATAAACGCCTTGTATCCTCAGGTGACACGGTATACGCCGTCGTCTCACTCTTCACCCTCCGAGTAGGTGCCTGGCATATATGCCACCATGGCCTTGCTGGCACCCTCCATACAGTACTGGACCACCTCGATCTTGCGGCCTGCGGGCGCCAACTGCGCAATCTGTCTGATGTCGCTCGTGCGCGGCAGGAAAAGAGCGTGGTCGAGTCTCTGATAGGCCTTGTGCAAGTCCCCGAGGTGGTACGGCTGCATGCTGTACAGATCGAAAACCTCGTTGGTCCGGTAGCCTGGACCGCCCCACGGCGGGCTCGCAAACACGACGGTAGCTTCCAGGTCCGGCCTGAGGTCGGGATGCAGTTCGTCGGCGTGGTTGACCAGCTTGTCCATGAACTCGAAGCTGTCGCCGTGGACCCAGGCGATTCTCCCCCGAGGCACGCCGTAGATTTCCGCATTGCGTTGGGCGCAGGCGAGCGTGGAGGCGTCTCGCTCGATGGAGATGACACGGCTCCATCGTCCCGAGAGGGCAAAGGCAATGCTGTTGCCCCCCGCGCCGCCAAAGACGTCGATGAGGACGTGCTTGTGCTCGTCGGCTCCGTACATGTCGTGCGCGACCTGGCTAGAAAATGGTCAGACTTGACATGGCCGAGGGGAGAGGCGACTCACTACGCGACGGGCTCGGGAGTGACGCCAAACCAGGCATCGTCGGTCATGTAAACACCGTCATCGTAGAGGGAGAAAATGGAGTATCTCTGAGAAAAGTACCTAGATATGAAGGTTAGAACATGAAAAGGTCTGATAAAATGTGAAACATCTCACTTTTGGATGTCCCATGGCACTTCATGCTTGCCTTCGTAATGATGACATTTATCAGTGAGAGGTAGGTCGTCAGCGGGTTTGATTGAGTACTCCTTCGATGTCGAGGACAATGCCGCGCTAAGACTCCCCATGGTGGCACCCATAAAGCTCAAGGGAGATGGCACGTTTTTACGAAGAGAGAGCCGGACTCATGGTGGGAGAAGCTTGTTGCGGATAGAAGAAGACCTTCATCAATAAGAATTCAAGACGAGGCTGAGAAACGGCCCCACTCCATCCCTGGCTTAGCGGCTTGGCGTCTTGGTGGCAGCTGCGAGGCTGATCAATGGTGACAGCTTGCACATGCAGCTCCCTTTCGACCTCTGAACCACGACTATCTTCTAACCCTTGTTTCTCCCTCGCCCACGCCCGAAATAAACATTCTACGCCGGAACAACCTCCGGACATCGGATGCGCCAACCATGTTCAATGCCTTGAACCGCTTCATCTCCCGCCTCGATGGCGATGCCCCGCAGCAGAGGCAGCAAGAACGGGGATCCTACGGCTTCCAGGTCCTGAGGAACACCAACATGGAGCTGGCTATTGAGCCCTGGTTCGACTTCATCGTCGGCATCAACGGGCGGGCGATTGTATGTATCGGGTGCAGCACCGTACCGTCGGAATCGCCACTAATGCGACCATCAGGACAGTCCTGATCCCGCCCTGTTCTCGCAGGAAGTCAAGAACTGCGCTGGCAGCACAGTCACTCTGGGACTCTGGAACGCAAAGGTAGCCCAACCTCTATCGAGCTCCTCCGATGTGTCGCTGACCCCCTGCAGGGCCAGAAAACTCGGGAAATGCATGTACCCGTCCCAGCAGATACCGCGTCTCTCGGCATTTCCCTTCAGTACTCCCCGCTCGCCCTCGCCGCCAACATCTGGCACGTCCTCGACGTCCCCGCGAACTCGCCCGCCGACGTCGCCGGCCTCCTCCCATACGGCGACTACATCCTCGGCAGCCCCGAGGGGCCGCTCTACGGCGAAGGCGGCCTGGGCGAGCTGGTGGAGGACTTTATCGGCCGGCCTATGCGGCTATACGTCTATAACAACGAATACAACGTCACGAGGGAAGTCACCATCCAGCCCAGCCGGGACTGGGGTGGACAGGGAGCCTTGGGCTGCGTGCTCGGCTACGGCGCTCTGCATCGACTGCCGGCCCCCTTGAGTGAGCCGGTGGATGCCCCCGGGGAGACCATGTTCGACGGAGCCACGAACGAGAAGAGCGATTACCCATTTGCGGGCGAAAGCACCGCTGCGCCCCTGGTGTCGGAGCCAGTACCGCCACCTCCGGTAGGGGACTACCTGGTGCCGGCGCAGATGATCGGGACATCTCCCGTGAGCGCGCCGGCGAGGGGCGGCAAGAAGAAGGAGCGCCACGTCCACAGCCCAAACCCGCTGATGGACGACTACTTCAAGGAGGAGGAAGAGAAGAGCCGGAGTCTGGACAACGCCCCCGTCATCAAAGGGTCCGGCGTGCCACCACCACCAAAAGCTGGCGGACCTCCAAAGGCCGCAACGCCCAAGCCGGAGGATGCCCATGGCAAGGCCGAATGATGTACGGGAGGGGGAGCTCGGATGAATGATTCTCACAACTGGTCTGATGTATTTTTGCGTTTCCCTAGCGAAGGTGTGAAAAAAAGCCCTTAAACGCCCTCTCAAATCGTACACTGTGCATGCTTTGATATCCCTTAATCTGAATTCACCAAAGAGCCGTCGCTTGCTCTGTCCGTCCCTCTGTCTATATTGCCCCGTGCTTAGTTAATGAAGTTGATGCAGAAGAAGTGCAGGATCAAACTGCAAACGACGTAATCGGCAAAGGCTCTACAGTTTGGTTAGAATGACGGAATCTCAAAGCGCATGGCCGAGCTCATACCTCTCGGGAGAAACGGAAGAAGATGCCTCGTCGGTGGTCTTGGCTGGAGTCGACTGCACGCGCAATGACACTGTGTTCTGGTCAGCTCCATTCGTCTCGTGGGTCGGGGCCGGTACGCACTGGTCAGGACAAACTGCCCGACAGTCACACAGAAACCGGATAGGAAAGCGTTGAAGGGCTGCAGAAGGCAATTAGCGAGACTCTAACAGAATTGGAAGGGGGGGGGGGGGGGATTTCTGCTGGTGACGTACGTAGTTTCCGGCGAGGATGCAGTAGAGGAACTGGACGGCGCCGACGGCGACGAGGAAGACGAGGAAGACGTCAATCAGCTTGGTGCGCTGGGGCGTCTCCTTGATGTAGTACTGCTGGATGGTCTGGAACCAGGTGACGATGGCGTTCTGGCCCTGGGACTTTGGCTGGGGGGGGATCGAGGCGGGAGCCGTGGTGCTGGCCTGCGAGGTCGCGGCGGCTGAGGGGGTGGGCTCGCGGGCGGACTTCTTGGGGGCCATGGCGGGCGGATTTGGAGGGGGCTTCGGTCGAGTGATTGAAGCTGGACGATCGGGGTGAAGAGGAGGTGGTTCGGGGGTGGATAATTCGTTGGTGAGGGAGGTTGAGCAGGGTGTCGCATTCACATCGAACAGGTCGCAGGTACGACGGGAGCTCCAGATGGACACGAAAGCTCCAAGGTGGATCGCGGTGTGATTGGTCGAGATGGGGAGTGGAGTGGAGAGCATCCCTTGGGGGGTACGTACCGATTCAAGAAGCTCGCTTGGCTGCCACGGTCCCGTCTAAGTTCCTGTTCCTAGGTAGATTTAATTCTTGGGCTATTATTTGTACAACAATCAACTCCGACAGCTTCATTTTACACAATTGCGGTGCCATGATGAGATGTATCATTCACGTTCAAGGAATTGCTTGCTTCTCAAAGTGCACAAGGCTTCACGGCCAAGCTTACGGATGCCAAGAGAGATCGACTTTCGAGTCAACTTCGTAGGATGCTCGTGGTTTCGGAGGCTCCTCACTAAACGTGAGAGCAGCCTGACTCACTGGCTGCAGAGACTTTCTGTACTGTACTCTTTTCATCTTCTTATTAGTAGCTACATAGCCGACTTGTTCGATAGCCATCGAGGCCTCGCGCCCAGTCGCAGCCTTATTGAGGCGTGGCACAGCCCAAAACGGTCGTGACCGGCCTCCTGCATTTGCTAACCGCCCAATAAGACCGCAAGGACGTCTCAAATGTAAGCAAACGCGGCGGCTTTTTTGAGGCCGTCGAGTGACATAAGTTGGGTGCCATCGAGCTCTTGCTGGACGAACATGTTCCTCGCAAGTAAAGCAACGGGACTCACTTTGTCCAATCCGTGAAAAGCCGTCGCAAAATGACCGACTCGCCGTCTCCAATTCTCCAGCAGACGTTGGCTGAGAATATCGCTTTCTTGTATTGTCTCGGACAGAATCATCTCCCGCCGAAAAGAAACACCCTCAGGCCCCGGCGCGACGACGACGCACCATCCCGCATATTGTCTCTAGAAGACGAGTTCTCCCTGGCGAACACTTTGGCGTTTCTCTCCAGCATTAGAAATGACAACACTTGCATTACTGCCGTTTGTGTCCAAGAGTCAGCTGCCAAGATCACGGCTTTAATCGCGGTCAACGCCAATGCCTGCAGCGACTCACCCTATCTGAACGAGGTCAAGACTAGGTTCGATGAACTGTTTCGTATCTTGAGAGACGAATTGTCTGGTAAGTGCTCTGGATTCTTTACTCAAACTCGGGCTCAAAGATGCTTAGCTTCCCATGACACACGCGATGATCTCCTTGGCCACATTGTTCTCATGTGCCATGACAGAATTCTCGAGCGCGCGCAGCTATCATCATCACGGAACAGACCATCATTACTGGAGAATTACTCGTCTACTCTTTCCAAAGGGCTCGCTGATCTACCCAGTGAAACACTTAAACGCCTCGCCACTGACCTGGCTGACAGACTACGTCTGTATCGCGAGGATCGCAAGGATATGCCCCCTGACCACCGCCCCCAACCACGATCAAGCAGAGACAAGGATATCGAGGGGATTGTAAAGGTCTGCTATGAGATATCTCGAGTTGAAGGACTCAACAGCACAGTCCAACGAGCCTTTGCTAAAAAGCGAGACGACCCAAACATCACCCCAAAAGTCGATCCAGCCACCGCACCGGCCTTCCTCGACAAGATGCAGAAGATCGGATCTTACAAGAAGTCAGCAATAAAGTTGATTGAACTAGCAACGCAATACTCCATTGTTCAGCAAGCATCGACCCAAAAAGTCTCCCTGGACTCGGATTCGTTCGCCTGGTCGATGCATGCACCTAATGATGAGGCTGCTCCCAATGGCGAACCAGGTCCCAATAATGTGCCTCCTCTTCTGAAATTCCTTCGCAGACTTGCCGAAGGGAAGTGGGATGCCGACAAAGCATTCGAGACCATACATAGCAATGGTGACACTGCCTCCAAGTTCTGTCAGACATTAGAGTCAATCACTCAGGTTGGCAAGGACGATGGTGCCAAAGTCCATGCCGAAATCCAACTGGTATGGCACCTAGGTGCAAATCACCACGCAACCCCGCCCAGGGTCATTGCCTCGAACAAAGTCGCCTGCTCTCTGTGTCACACCTTCATCACCACCCAGACGGAGTACCTCATGCCTGGCACTCATGGACGGCTGTATCCGGCTTGGAGACTCCCCACCAATCGCTCAAGCACCATGAACTACGAGAAGTTTACTGAGAAACTGAAACAGATGGCTGTTTGTAGAGTCCAGGAGACAATGGAGGGGATCTCGCGAGGGCTCGAGAGCCTACCACCATCGGCGCTGAATATTCCTTTAGAGCATCCTACCGTGGTTGAAGCGTCCACCGCATCTTTGGCTCCTCCTACTCAACCCGAGCAACCAAATCAGATCGAGCACGATACCGGCCACCCCCCCAGCAACGAAGAAAAGAAGCTGGAGGAAGAAAAGAAGCTGGAGGAAGAAAAGAAGCTGGAGGAAGAAAAGAGGCTAGAGGAAGAAAAGAAGCTAGAGGAAGAAAAGAAGCGGAAAGAGGAAAAAAAGAAGCGGAAAGAGGAAGAAAAGAAGCGGAAAGAGGAAGAAAAGAAGCGGAAGGAGGAAGAAAAGAGGCAGAATGAGGAAAAAAAGAAGCAAGAGGAGGAAGAAAAGAGGCGAAAAGAGGAGGAAAAGAGGCGAGAGGAGGAGGAAAAGAGGCGAAAAGAGGAGGAAAAGAGGCAGAAGGAGGAGGAAAAGAGGCGAGAGGAAGGAGAAAGGAGAGAAGCTATAAAAAGGAGAGAAGTCAGAGAAAGGAGAGAAGCTCGAGAAAGAGGAGAAGCCAGAGAAAGGAGAGAAGCTAGAGACAGGGGAGAAGCCAGAAGGAGGAGAGAAGCCAGAGGAAGAAGAGGAGACAGAGGAAGGAGAGAAGACAGAGGACGGAGAGAAGACAGAGGACGGAGAGAAGACAGAGGACGGAGAGAAGACAGAGGAAAGAGTCAAGCTAGAGGAAGAGTCCTCCAGTTTTTCCAGTGCCAACTAGGATATTACAGGCGAACTTTTATACGGCGAGGACGGCACATTTTCGAAGTCAGGTGGAAGGGAGGGAAATGCGACGGCGACAGACAAACGTGAGGAATCTCGCTGCGATAATTGGGGACGCGGATGGAGCAGGTTGCACCTACCTAATGTCGGTGAGTGGGGAAGAAGGAAGTGCTCATGATGATGCCCCAGCGGAAATGTCTCATGACAAGTGCTTCACTCACTCAATCTCTCACTCGCTCCTTCTTCAACGTCCTCGCAATCCCATACCTTACCTTAGTAAGCACCCACCGCCGCCACCATGTCCCCCTTTGCCCGCGAGCTTCACGTCGCCGAGCTCGCCGTCTACCGCGCCTCGGTCCTGACCAAGAAGGTCCTCTCGACCGTCAGCGGCATCACAAAGGCCGACGCCTCGCCCGTCACCGTCGCCGACTTTGCCGCCCAGGCGCTCCTCATCGCGGCCCTGCGCCCGGCCTTCCCCGACGACGCCTTCCTCGGCGAGGAGGCCGCCGACGCCCTCCGCCGCGACCCGGACCTGCGGGACCGCGTCTGGCAGCTCGTCTCCGAGGCCGAGGCGACGGACCCGGCCACGGGCGAGGCGCTCGCGAGCCCCGCGTCCGTCGACGAGATGCTCGAGCTGATTGACCTCGGCGGCCGCAACCCCGGCGGCGACACGGGGCGCATCTGGATGATGGACCCCATCGACGGCACCGCCACGTTCCTGCGCGGCCAGCAGTTCGCCGTGTCCCTCGCCCTGGTCGAGGACGGCCGCGAGCAGGTCGGCGTCATCGGCTGCCCTAACTTGCTGCTCACTGACGCTGGCGCCGTGACGGAGACGAGCGTCGACTGGGACGGCCTGGGCCTCATGCTCTCCGCCGTGCGCGGCCAGGGCTCGTCGGCCCGCACCATGACGCACGCCGGCCTCGAGCCCGCCCGCCCGCTGTCCCCCCTCCGGGCCAGCGCCGACCCGGCGAGCGTCCACGTCGTCGACTGCCTCGAGAGCAAGTCCTCGCGCCACGACCTGGTCAAGAAGCTGGCCGACAGCTTCGGCGCCCCCTTCCCGAGCACCGACGTGTGGTCGTCGCACATCCGGTACGCGGCGCTCATCCTCGGCGGCGGCGACCTCTTCGTGCGCATCGCGTCGACGCCCACGACCAAGATGTGGATCTGGGACCACGCCGGCGCCGTGCTCATCTTCACCGAGGCCGGCGGCAAGGCCACGGACCTGGACGGACGGCCCGTCGACTTCGGCGCCGGGAGGGACCTGAGCCGCAGCAACGGGCTGGTCGTGGCGAGGGAGGGTATTCACGAGGTGGCGCTGGCGCGCTTGGCGGATATCCTGAAAGCTGATGCTGCTTGAGAGCCTCTTCAATATTAAAAAAAAGCCACACGCTTCGTCTACATCAAACTGCTCCTCCCTCCAATTTCCATGCTGCCCTGTCCGTCCTTCATCTGTCCGCTCCTGCCCACCACAAACTCCGTATAGATCCTATGCAGCCGCGCCTTTTCCTGCGCGCTGATGCTCGCCCTGGTGTTGTCGAGAGCCTTGATCAGGTGATCCCATCCAATCACCACCTCCCGTTGCTCGCCGTTCTGCGCCTTGCCGTCGGCGCTCGCCAGGGCGGGAACCCCGAGTACTTGCTTCGACCTCTTGCGCGCCACCCTGATTTCCTCGAGCTTGGACAGGATCGCCGCGTTTTCGATGAGGGCGGCAGACTTGCTCTTGGGCGTGACGTCGGCCGACGGCTTGGCCGTGGCTCCGTAGCGGAACTGTACGAAGCTCGGAGTAGTGTTGGGCTTTCCGCTGTGTCCGTTGGGACGCTTGGCGGCCGTCGCGGGACCGTCGACGTCGAGCACGTCGTGGATGGCCTCGAGCTGTGCGTTGGACACCAAGGCCTGTAGATCTGCTCCGGAGAAGCCTTCGGTGCGCCGGGCAATGTCCGTCAGAGGCCCGTCCGTCTCGACCAGCTCATCCGACAATCGGACCTTTTGAAACAGCGCCTTGATGATGTCCGCTCGGTCTTCCAGGTTGGGCATGTCGCAGAGCAGCGACTTGTCCAGACGACCGGGTCGAAGCAACGCCGGGTCAATCAGATCTGGCCGAGACGTGGCGGCCAGGACGTAGACGCCCGAGAGGCCTTCGGCACCATCCATCTGGGTCAAGAGCTGGTTGACCACGCGATCCGTCACACCCGTCGAGTCGTGGCCTCTCTTGGGCGCAATCGAGTCGAACTCATCAAAGAAGAGGACGCATGGTTTTGCGGCTTGCGCTCTGTCAAAGAGGTCACGTACGCTCTTCTCCGACGCACCAATGTACTTGTTGAGGATCTCGGGTCCCTTGACGCTGATGAAGTTGAGACCGCACTCGCCCGCCACGGCGCTGGCGAGGAGAGTCTTGCCGCAGCCTGGATACCCGTACAGGAGGAGGCCCGATCGCAGCCGGAGCGGGCATTGCGCGAAGATGGGTGCGTATTTGGTGGGATACTGCAGCGTCTCCAGCAGCACCTGTCGTGTTTCCTGAAGACCGCCGATGGACTTAAAGCTCGTCGAAGAGCTTTGCAGAGTCACGTTCCTGAGCGAAGCTGGCGTGAATCCCTTCAAGGCCTTGTCGAAATCCACGCGGCTGAGGTGAATGGCTGTCGAGTTCGAGTTTGGCGACTCGGCAATGGCACGCATGATGGCCTCGTTGCGAGCTCTGGCGACGAAGACGCTCAAGTCTCCAGGCATATATCCGTCGGTTGATCCGGCAATGTCGAGGAAGTCGAGGTCTGGGTCCAGGATGAAGCCGCCTGCCTTTGTGAGAGGCTGCTCCCGACTCGTGTGGCTTGCCCCCTCCATCCAGGCACCGCTGTCGTCCCCAACACTCCCGTCGGCAGTTTGCGGGCGACTATCGTCCCCGAACTGCGAGGATGCGTCTTCAGCCATGGCGTCCTTGTTCACGATGGCTTCCATGACCCGCCGCCTCGCCTCCTTGTCAGGGGCTTTCAGCTCGACAATGTCACGAACCACATGGCCGCTGACGACAACGTTGTTGACCGATTCTTTGGCTTCTGCCGTTGCGAGCAATACCACTCCGCTGTCCTTGGTACAGTATTCTCTGACGACCGAGGCAATCATTTCGCTGACCTGCCGGCTCCGGCCATTGTCGTTTCCAACTTGAAGTTCTGTTTCGACTGGACATAGCTTATCCAAGTCGTCGAGGACAACTATCGCCCGGCCGCTTAACCTAGCACCCCAACTTGCCGACATGAACAAGCGATTCAGAGTCTCCTTGATCGTCGAGATTCTAGTCTCGTCATTCACAAGTTTTCGGCATGAGTAATAGAGCGTGTGAAAAAGGGTTTCCTCCCGCAGCTTTTGCGCCAGATACTTTGCGACAGACGTCTTTCCAGATCCCATCCCACCCGTCAGCAGGACAGAGGACATGTGGGCAAGATTGGATTGTAAGTTCTCGAGGAGTGAATCGATTCCCACAAGTAGCGAGTCGTGAGAGGGCTGTCGCTCGAATGAATCCGATTCCAATAACCACGGCGGTCGAGGTGTAGGGGCCTGAAACTCGATTTGCAGCTTTGGATCAAGGCCCAGGAGCCAATTGACTGCGTCTTTGCTTTGCTCTTGGGCCGAAAAGTCGGGGCTGTATGCGAATTTGATTATCCCGCCCTCCCAACCTTGAAGAGCGTCGAGTCCGTCGTAGAGTCCAAATATCGTGCCATCAACAATAGGCCCCTTGAGGACGCCCTCCAAGTCTTTCGGGGCTGCGTAGATCTGGCGAAATCGTTTGGCAGACTCTTCTTTCTTGGCCTTGGTTTCACTTCCGAAGCTGAATCCTTCAGGTGCCTTGGAGGAGGTGGCAAAGGGGAAGACTTTGATGCCCTGGACAACTTTCTGGGGAAGTTGTTGGGGCGCAGCCTGAAGCTTGACGACACCACCAACTATGCCAGTAAATCCCAGAGCCGCAGAGAGGGGAGAAGACAGAGCGACCGTCTGGCTATTCGGGGGGTCTTCCCAAGGCCTAAGATGTGCAATTATCTTTGAAGAGGCGTTCGTCGCGGCTGGGGCAGTTCCGTCTTCGGCCTGCGGCTGTTGCAGGCCAGCGGGCTTGATTATATCCACAACCACATAGTTGACGCCTCTGAAGGCATTGGAAAAGAGTAGGTCCTGATCGATCCAGACACTAAAGTCCTGGACCCCCGGTTCCTCGTCGAACCACTCTTCGCATGTTGATCTGTCGACACCACGGAGGAACATGACAGGTTTTCGCTCCTCCCGAGCACTGCGACGTCGAACAGTGCTGGCACCGCTCCGCTTCGACTTGGAAGTGCTCGCTACACTGCGATGATCCCCGCTATTATGTGAGCTTCTCTGCCTCGTCTTGGGCGCAACGATGACCTCTGAGTCGGGAGACAGCTTCGCAAAAGGGGCGTCGGCGGGCGGGGTGGGGTCTAATGACAGGATCTTGATATTCGCAGTCGAGGTCGGGGAGAGATGGAGGGTAAGCGGGTGGGAGGGAACGACGGTGCCGTCGCTGTTCTTGTACGCGGGGTTCGGAAGGGCTCTGATCTGCTGCATCAGGTTCAGTTCGAGGAACGTCGCATGGAGTTCGATGATTTCCCAGTCGTCGGGTGTCAACGGTTCGATGTTGATGGTGTGTGCCAGAGGGGGTTCGAGGTGGATCGTAGCCGTGACCTTTTGACCGTCGGAAAGCCCCAAAGTCTTTGCCAGGGTCGCATCAAGTTCAACCAGCTGCACCTCTTGATCCCGCGAAGAGGACCGCATACCATTGAGTCCTTCGCGCCCAACTAGAGGGCCCGTCCTCCTCTTGCTTGGCATCCCAGTCCATCCTACAAACACCGAACGTTGGGAGCTCGAGCCGGTCGACGAAGCATCTCGGAAGCTGAGTTCGACAATGACATTCTGCGCAGGCTGGGACAGTCAGCATTTAGGCCAAAACACACTTTGCAGGTAGGGGCAATGGCTCACAGTATTGACGTTGACGAGAAGCGAGACCAAGGGAGTGGGGAGATTGACGAAGCAATTCTTGAGGTGCGCGAGGGAGATCTCGGCAGAGACGGACTGCGCGTTCCTCCTGGGAGGCATGATGGGTTACTGGGAGCGTCAACAGCGCATAGGTGTTGGGCGATGGCGAAGAGGAAAAGAGAGAGCGATGTCGCTCTTTTTGGCTGCGGAAGCTCCAAAGGCGACAGAATCCGCTCCCGTACCGGTGCCGAGGTACCTTCCACGTGCCGTCGGTGACTTCCCCGTAATTGAGCGAGACACGGCTTAAGCTTCGGATGCCGTGTCCGGCCCCCGCCACATTCATCTGGACCAAGTGTGGCGCAAAATCAATTAAACTTGAACCTGCATGTGGCGGTGCGACGCGAGACACGCGAAAGAAACGCGTCCAACTCTCACAGTCAACGCGCCAAAAGGTGCTGGTGGAGTTGTGGGTCGCAACTGGTTGCCCCCTGCTACTTCCTCCCAGCCCACCAATTTGTGCATCGCATTCGTCTTGTTTGCGACCACGCTCCATCTGCCCCTCAAAGAACCCGACGACTCGCACATCTTCGCAACTCACTTTGGCGCCTGCAGGCTCTGCGTTTCTGCGAAACATCTTCCACCATGGCGCTGCGCGAATTCAAAGCTCCCGTCAGCTACGACAAGCAGCAGAGTGAGCGTTGTCCCGAGCCTCTGGCGGCGCAATCGCTCTGCCCTACAGCGCTGACCCATCTACAGAGGCCTTCGAGTTTTTCCTGCAAGACTTCAAAACGTCGCCCGAGCAAACAATCACGACCGCGCTTGGTAACATTACCATTAACGAAGACGATCTCGACGAGGACTATGACTTCATGGACGAGGACGAGGGGGCGGGCGAGCGCCGTCGCCAAGAGAGGGAGCGCCGAAGAGAGCCGCAGTACAAATACAAGGACATGCTACAACAGCTCGCCGACCGCACAATTGGCGAAATGACAATAGATCTCGACGATCTAGTAAAGGTAGTCTATTTGTTTCCGGGCCATGTCAGCTTTCATTAACAGGCTTTAGTGGGAGCAACTCATGGGCGATGAAGAAAACCTGAGGCTGGTTGACTCCATCGAAGTCAACACAAAACACTACGTCGACATCGTCTCAAGAGCCGTGGACGAGTTGATGCCTCGGCCGAGCACAGACGTTACGTGAGTTGTCCCGAACAACCTCTTTATAGTGTGCTAACTCAAGATAGTTTCAAGGATGATGTCCTGGACGTGTTGATGGCCCGACGTCAGGCCAGAAATCGAGAACTGCAGGAAGCTGCCGACCGAGATCCGACCGTTGAGGATGATAAATTCCCCGCCGAGCTGACCCGGCGATACACTCTTGTTTTCAAGCCTCGGTCAGGCACCACCGGCCACCCCACGAAAGCTCTCGCCGTTCGACAAGTCCGTGGTGAACACTTGGGTCGTCTGATCACAGTCAGAGCCATCGCGACCCGAGTCTCGGACGTGAAACCTGTAGTGCAGGTCAGCGCCTACACCTGCGATCGATGTGGCTGCGAAATCTTCCAGCCCATCAGCGACAAGCAATACGGTCCTCTGTCCATGTGTCCATCCCAAGACTGCAAGGCGAACCAGTCCAAGGGTCAGCTGAACCCCTCCTCGCGAGCCTCCAAGTTCTTGCCCTTCCAGGAGGTCAAGGTTCAAGAAATGGCAGAACAAGTACCCATCGGTCAAATTCCTCGAAGTCTCACCGTCCTGTGCTACGGCACTCTCGTCCGACAGATCAGCCCCGGTGATGTGGTGGACATTTCCGGCATCTTCCTCCCTACTCCCTACACTGGATTCAAGGCCATGAAGGCCGGCCTGTTGACCGACACTTATGTCGAGGCCCATCACATATTGCAGCACAAGAAGGCATACAGCGAGATGATTGTCGATCCCACGCTGGTGCGCCGAATTGAAAGATATCGACAGAGCGGTCAGGTGTACGAGCTTCTCGCCAAGTCTATCGCCCCCGAGATTTTTGGACATTTAGATGTCAAGAAGGCCCTGTTACTCTTGCTCATCGGTGGTGTCTCCAAGGAAATGGGCGACGGAATGAAGATCCGTGGCGACATCAACATTTGCTTGATGGGAGATCCTGGTGTGGCCAAATCCCAGCTTCTCAAGTACATTTCCAAAGTCGCACCCCGAGGCGTCTACACCTCCGGTCGCGGCAGCAGTGGTGTCGGTTTGACTGCCGCAGTTATGCGTGATCCCGTCACGGACGAGATGGTGCTTGAAGGCGGTGCCTTGGTTCTTGCTGACAACGGAATCTGCTGCATCGACGAGTTCGACAAGATGGACGACAACGATCGAACCGCCATCCACGAAGTCATGGAACAGCAGACCATTTCCATCTCCAAGGCCGGAATTTCGACTACCCTCAACGCCCGTACTTCAATTCTCTCCGCCGCCAACCCCATCTACGGAAGATATAACCCTCGCATCTCCCCGGTTGAAAACATCAACCTCCCTGCTGCCCTCTTGTCTCGTTTTGATGTTCTGTTCCTGCTTCTTGATACCCCCACTCGCGAGACGGATGAGCAGCTCGCCAAGCACGTTACCTTTGTGCACATGAACAGCCGTCACCCCGACCTCGGCACCGACAACGTCGTCTTCTCGCCCCACGAAGTCCGTTCGTACGTTGCCCAGGCTCGTACCTACCGACCTGTCGTTCCGGAGGCTTGTTCCGAGTACATGGTCAAGACGTATGTTCGAATGCGAGACCAGCAGCAGCGCGCCGAGAAGAAGGGCAAGCAGTTCGCGCACACGACGCCCCGTACCCTTCTCGGCGTTGTCCGTCTCGCGCAGGCCCTGGCTCGTCTGCGTTTCAGCAACGAGGTCTCCCAGGACGACGTCGACGAGGCCCTGCGTCTGGTCGAGGCAAGCAAGGAAAGCCTCAACAACGACCTCGGCAGCGGCCGACGCGGTCTCAACGCCAGCAGCAGAATCTACAACCTGGTCAAGGCCCTGGCCGATACCGGCGCCTGCCGTCCCGACGATGCCCAGGACGAGGACGACCTCGGCGTCGAACTGAGCTTGAGGAAGGTCAAGGAGCGCGTCATTGCCAAGGGCTTCACCGAAGACCAGTGGATGAACGCTTTGGAAGAGTACACCACTCTTGATGTAAGTTTTGCGCGTGCTGGTCTTGTGTATTTTATCTCGATGCTAATGATGACCTCATAGGTTTGGCAAACAACTGGTAATGGTGCGCGGTTGGTGTTTGTCACTGCTGATAATGACGAGGACATTGAAATCGACTTTTAAGAGGATGGGATGCAACGTAAGAAGTCTCACACAACTCGGTCTGGCGTTTTCGGTATTTTCAGGGTAGAGAGGTCTTGGTCGTCCGGTAGACACCGTCGGCAATTAGTTACGATGCAATGTAGTTAGCAATCAAACAAGCACACCACGAGTCCATTTCATCATCTTGCCAGGTGCTCGGCCAAGTAGAGGGGGTAGCTAATACATCATTTTTTTGGTTCTACAGACACCGATATAGTACAGTTCTACAATACATTTACATCTTCATCTGCAACAAGGCGGCCCGCTCCATCTCGCCCACAATGCCATGGCCTCCCAGAGTCCACTTCTCGGAGACGGTCCTCGAGTTGATGAGCTGGCGGACCAAGCCGCTGGCTCCCCAGTACTCCATCAGGGCCCTGGCCTCGTCCTTGGAGACGCCCTCGAGGCGGAGGACCCAGGCGTTCTTGAGGGCGTCGTAGACGCGGTCGTCGTAGCCGCGCTCGTAGGGGTTGGGCCGGGGCACGAACTTGCCGGCCTGGCCGGCCTCGAGCTGGGACAGGACGAGCTCCTGGGAGGCGTGGTGGTGGGTGTTGTTCTCCGAGGTAGCGGCGATGACGGCGCCGCCGTTGGGCAGGGGCGTCTTGCCCGACAGGGCGTCGACGAACATGCCCACGAGGGCGAGGTCGTGGGCGTGCACCGCCTTGAACGACGGGTCGCGGTACTCGCTGACCTTGTTGATGTGGGCGAGCCCGTCCACGGCGAACAAGACGGGGGGGCGGCCGGGGAGGGTGAGTTCGGTCCAGAGGGCGAGGAGCGTCGGCCAGGCGTACTCGGCCTCTTTGGCGCCGAGGCACAGGTCGGAAAGCGTGGCGCCCTGCTTGACGTTTGTGAGGCGCGGCCAGTCCTGCTCGACGTGCAGCTTCTCGAGGACCACGCGGTTGGCCCGGTAGATGCTCTGGATCATCTTGAGGCAGTAGACGGGCTGGGCGAACTGCAGGGGCTCGGTGTCGGGGATGGGGGAGTACTCGGTGTTTCCGTTGGTGAGGTCCTGGCCTGGCGGGGGTGTTAGTTAGAGCATGATGCTTCAATCGCACATGGAGGAGGAGGAGCCCCTTGGGGATGTCCTACCTTCGGGGACGTGGAGAACGACCCAGTTGTTCAGCAGAGCGTAGGCCATGGCCTGGAGCATCGCCATGCTCTTCCCAGACAGCCTGCTACCGGTCAGGACGCACTTGAGGGCCTCCTTCTTCTCGGCCGCGTCCTCGATCCTCTTGATCAGCTCCGTGGTCTCCTTGCGCAGCAGCACGTGGGGCCGACGGAACAGGTTCCACGTCTGCGTCGTCTTGAAGGCCTCGAGGGCGCGGAGCTGGTCGACGACGTGGTCGGGCACGGCAAAGACCCTGCCGGCGCTGTCCTCGCGCGCCATGTTGCCGGGCCCCAAGGGCTCGAGGCCGGCGACGGGCAGGGCGCTGTTGTTGCTGAGCTGGATGCGCTTCCGGAAGGCCTTGCGCTCGCCTGGGTTGGGTTTCCGGACGTGCACGATGCTGGAGCTCTTCTTGTACGTCTTCTTCTGCTTGGCCGGCAGGTCTCGCCGGCTCTTGACGGCGGGCGGCGCCGAGGCGGCGAGGGGGGAGCTGGTCGAGAAGGGTGCGGCGGCGGCGGCGGCGGCGGTTCGTAGTACCACGGGCTGGAGGCGCGGGGCCCGGGGGATGGACGGCCGCACGAGGCACCGCAGCGAGTTCGCGGACGCCATGGCTGGGGATGCGATGGGAGAATGGGGGGAAAACGCCCCTCGGGAATTCGTGTCGGTTTACGAGGTCGTCGACGGTCGCATTGGCGCCAATTGGGCCGGTTCAAGAGCGCTGTTCTCTCGGTCGTCTGGGGAGCTGTGAGCGTTTCGATGGGACGAAAATCTCGAGCATTAACGACACACCCCTGGGAAGCTGGGCAGGGGTTGAGGCTCTGGCGTGCCTCTCATTGGCCCCGAGCCGGTGCTTCGGAAAAACCGTCGTCCACTGATCCGACGACCATCAAAACTTAGGCTTATCGATTAGGAAAAAACATTGCATGTCAAAAAAAAAGTTGGAAGAGCCAGCCAAGAAAAAAGAAACGTTATTGGTCTTTCCAACCTCGATTCCTTGCGCCGCAACCATTTCAATCTCAACCCAAACAACCACACACAATGTCTCTCCCCGGCTCAAAACCCAAGCTGCCCGTCGCAGTCGAAAAGCCGACGCCCTACACCTTCGACCTCGGCCTCCTCATGGCCGAGGACCCCAACCCCGTCGACCTCGACCGCGCCAACCTCGAGCAGTCCCTCGCCGAGCTCGCCCGCGACGGCGCCCAGTCCCTCGTCAACCAGCTCCTCACCACGTGCCCCCTCACGTCGACCCCCGACGGCGTGCTCCTCTCGCTGCCCCCGCCCAGCACCCGCCTGCCCCGCGAGAAACCCGTGCCCCAGCCCAAGCCCCCGACCAAGTGGGAGCGCTTCGCCGCCAAGAAGGGCATCAAGCCCAAGACGCGCGAGCAGCGCCGCAACCTCGCCTTTGACGAGGACTCGGGCGAGTGGAAGCGCAAGTGGGGGTACAAGGCCCTGAACAAGAAGGACGACAAGGAGTGGTGCGTCGAGGTCGACCCCGAGGTCGAGATGAAGCGCAAGGAGGGCACCAGCATCCGGGGGGACGGCCGCAGGGACCGCAAGGAGAATGTGAGGCGCAACGAGCGCAAGATGCGAAAGAACGACAGGGTTGCCTCGCGCCAGGCTGGCAAGGCTTGAAAGAAAACCATGGTCGATATGCCCACAGGCTTCGGGTACATGTGATTAGGGTCCTTTGACTGCAGGCGTTCAGGGTCAGGCGTTTACGAATCAGACATGAAAAAGGCTGTGAATCTGGATGGACGGGAGGATACGACGTGCAACTTGGAATGAGAAGAATCCGCTGCGCCCTTGTATTGCGTACTATCTCTCGCAATGTCCCCCCAATGACTGCCAACTCCTAGATTAAATCCCCTGTACACACATACTCCTTGCTGTTGTACACCGCCGACCTCCCGAGCCCAGCTATAATAATAGAAATAGAAATGAGACACCAAAAGGATGGAAACGAAATGAACTGCGAATCGCCATTTTCTCCCCCAGAACCAGGCTCTTCCTCCCCGTCACCTCTAATTTGAAAGGTCCCCCCGATACACCAAGAAATAAAACTGCAAGTGACCCAATGGCGAAAGAACTCCGCGAATCTGGAAACGCCAGCAATTGCGTAACTGTTGCGACAAAGGCCCCGAGCAGAAAGTACCGAGCCAGCCGTCCTCCCTCGTTGCGATGGTGGGTATCCCGAACAGTGAAACAAAGACTGGTGCATTTGCTTCAAAATAGCGAAGCAGCTTCGGGAGTAATAAGAAGCGAGCGGTAAGATCGGAGTCTTAAGCGAGCGAGGTTGGATCGAAGATGTAAATAAAAATCAGTCATAAAAGGCATGACATCGTAAGTCGGTTAAAGATGAAATCATGTTACGTGTAGTTGCGAAAAGGCGATGTTGTCTCACGACCCGTCGAGAGACGTCTTTAGAACCCCATGGGCGAGAGTGGTTTGATCGGCGATAGGGGCCTGATGGCTCGTTTTCGTTCTCCTTCTCCTTCCTCCGATCCTTTGACCAGCTCGCGTGGTTCACGGTCGCTCGGTAGCGTCAGTTTTGGCGCGTTTCGAGTCACTGATGAGTTATTCGATACCACGCTCCCGTTGGACCCCGATTGTGAGATGGCCTTTTTTTTTGGTCTCGCCTTTTGCTCGGGTGGTGGTGGCGGTGGGATGAAGGCCGCGGATAGCTTGCTGCTATCGGATGACGAGAGGTGGTGACGCTCATTGTCAGAGTCCTGGGCTCTGGGCTTCTGAGGCTCCGCGATACCTCGTGGTGGCGGCTGGTCGAAGAGCATGTATTCCTCCTCGATGTACTTGCCCTCGTTCTTGCATCCCCGCCAACAGTCCCGCCAGTCGCAGACCAGGAACTTGAAGCAGAACGCGTCAATCTTCATACACGGCTGGAAGCAGATGCAGAGATTCCTAAAATCCATCTTGTTCTTGTCGGAGTGCGCGAGAAGGAGACTGAGGTGGCAGGTGATAGCGAAGAGAAGGTAGTAATTGAATGGAGAGAGGTTTGAGAGCTCTTCAATCAATAACTCGGGAACTTCTTCCGCCCCTGAACACTCTCGGGCGATGCGGTCCTGTGCAGCTTTCGGAAATAGCTCCTCGGGTAGCTCCCTTAGCCACGCCTTGAGCATTGAACCGATGATGTTGATGTCGTAGAGGTCGTGGTCCTCGAAAAGATTCACATCGTACTCTGCTGTCCAGTCAGGTCAACCGCATCACTCTCGGGCAAGGGGCACAACTCACGCTCGTCGAACTTTCTCTGGTACTTCTTGATCTGGGGACCGCTTCCAGGAACCCGGTAGAGACCTTCGACCTCGCATCCCTTGTAGTTCAGGTAATCGATTGCCCTCCAGGGGAAGGCTGGCATCCAGAATTCCGTCTTGTCTCTCGAATCCTCGAGCCGCTTGGAGATCCTGGTTAGGCGCGTCTGCTCAACCAGAGGCAGGTTGAGAACCTTGATCTGGTAATTCTCATCGTCGATGGTATCCCTGTCTCCCGTGCTACCGCCACGTCCGCTCTTTCCCAGAAACTTGTTGCTGAACAAGTCAGCGGCTCGGGTCGATGAGCTCTTAAGCCCACTGAGGAAGGCAGACCCCCCAGACTCTCTCAACGAAGAGGGCAGAGTTCTAGATTCCTTGTCACGGCGGTGTTCTCGGGTCGCAGACGAGTCTCGATGGGGGGCCCGATCCTCAGATCGATTCCGCACGGCGGAGCCCATCATATCTCTAAAGGATCGATCCGGGTTCAGAGGTGCAGTCCTCAAGGGCACAGAGTTGAGATGCAGTTCGGGTTCGTTTCCGTAGACGTGGGCGGGAACGAGGGCCGGGACAGGGATGGGTTTCAACTCTGGGCTGGTACCTCCCTTATCACGGTTGGATCGTGAGCGATGGAGGCGGCCAAAGGCCTTTGGTTTGGCCTTCTTCGTCGACTGGGGCGATGCGGTGTCTGGGTCGCCGGCAGACGATACGGACAGATCGCTTCGTAGAGGATCGGAGGACGGAGGCCTGTGGAGTGAGTGTTCCGAGTAGGAGGAATCTGTGAAAACGGCAAGAATGTTAGCGGCAGGAATCAGAGACAGCAGGAATCCAGGGCAGCGCAGGAGGAGGCGGGCCAAGAGGCTTAGGGCCAACGCTCAAGGTTTGTGCCGTATGTATTGCATACCTCCATGTCTCGGCCGTCCAGGCCCATCATTACCTCTCGACATCATCTGGTTTCGCGGCTCGGAGTCCTTGCGGGGCTGCTGGTGCACATGTGGCGGGGGGTGACCAAAGGACTTTGAAGGTTTGCTAAAGTGAAAGAAGCCGTTCTTTGTTCCCTTCTTTGGCTCGGACTGGGATGGCTGCGCAGTCGACGCGGGGGGTGGCGGCGGCGGCGGCGGCGGCGGCGGCGGCTGCTGCTGCTTCTGTTGCTGTTGCTGTTGTTGCTGCTGCGGCGGCGGCGAGGACGAAGAGGTGGTGGTGGCCGTCGTCGTGGCCGTGGTGGTGCTGTTACTGGTGGTGGTGGTCGTGTTGGTGGTGGTGGGCGGTGGGGCTTTGGTGGGCTGCGACTCAATGGCGGAGGAAATGGAAGAATACAGGGACGGGGCGTCTTCGTCGAAGGAGGGATCAGACGGCGAGTGCTTGGCGGGCTCGTCTTTGGCAGAGGCGGGCGAGGCAGGCGTGACGGCGGCTACGGGAGAACCTTTTTTGTTCTGGGGTCGCAAGGGCGAGAACCTGCTGTGGAAAGGCGAGCGGGGAGATCGGGGTGATCTCGAGGCGGCAGGCGAGAGACCCTGGGAGGACGAAGTGGTGGTGGTGGTGGTGGTGTTTGTGGTGGTGGTTTCAGCGGTGGGCGGGTCGTCACTGCGCAGCGCGACATCAGACTGAAGAGCCAGCGGCTGCGGTGCCGCCTTTCGTCCCATTCTGGAGCCCCGGTTGCTGCTGACGTCGCAGGCCTGCTTCGCGTTTTGCGAGCTCTGCCACGAAAGCAGAGTGGGCGGGCTTTCTGGGCTGAACTCTTTGGGAGAGACGGGCCTGGGCGTGGCAAAGGGCGTGGGCGGAACGACGAGGCCGGGACAGGCCCGTGATTGGAATTGCGGGTTCCCAAGCGTGCGAGGCGGGCAGAGCGAGTCGATGGGCAGCAAGCGAACGAGCGCGTGAAGTCGGGCAAAGCAAGCCAAGGGGAAAACTGGCGATTGGTGTGAATATTTGTTCGGCTCGGGTTTCCGTCAGGGGCGGGCGGCGGCAAGGCTCAGCTGCGACGACGACGACGACGACGACGCTTAACGCTTATTACCCGCGCTTGTTGGGGAGCATGGGGTGGACGATGGGTTCTGGGTATTCGTGGCGACGAAGAGGGGAAGGCGGCAGAATGCAGGTTATGTTGGTATGCAGAGGCGTCAGGGCAAAGTTGAAGGAGGGAGGGGAGAAAAGTGCGAGAGTTGTCAACAGACGGTGTCTGTATTTTGACACACAAAAGGGAGTGCTAGTCGGGGCCCTTGGACGAGGCACGCTACGACGCTACCTGACACTCCCTCGTCGGCTGCTGTAAGGTTGTGTTTCGTTGCGTCGCTTTGGGCGTCACTTCAAGTTGTGTGTGCTTGGGTTGTGCTTGGGTTGTGCTTGGAGCTTGGAGCTTGGAGCTGGGGCAACGGAGGATGCAATGCGCGAAATGATCAAGATGGGTGGTTTGTAAGTCGATGCTCCGTGTGAGCAGCTGAGGCAGGTGCCAATGAATCGGGCGTCAGCCACAGGCAGAGGCAGCCAAAATGTCGGTGGCCCCGAGAGAATCAAGTGTTCCAAGAAGCCGGGTAGAGTCCGTGCTAATTACTGTGCCTTGAGGGGGTCGTCTCGGTGTGGCTGGAGACAAATTGGCAGGTGCATTGACGAGGGCATTGACATTGGCACTGGCATCAACATTTGCTCAGCATTCGAAACCGCAGGGCTGGACTCCATGGGTGCAAGGGCAAGGGCAAGGGGCACCAAAGTGCCATGTGCTGTACATTCCTCCGTCAGGCACTGACGAAGACGATTCATCGACAATTGAGGACTATCTGAAGTGAAGGTGTGTGTGTGCTGGCAGCCAGATGGAGCTTCCATCCCCAAGGGAAAAGCTGAAACGCCGTGTCGCACAACCAGCTTGGATGCCCTTGTGATTCGTCCCCGACACCACAAACAAGAGGTGGTCATCATCGTCTGTAGGATCATGTATGTAATTTAATCACTGGAAACCTAACAAACTCCCGCATGTAGAGTAACGTTATATGTAGATCGCTCTATTGTCAACAAACCTCGTCAGCGTCTCCCCCTCCCTTTCACCCATGATTGCCCAGGAACGCCGTCAAACATTCCTCGGGTCTTTTTTTTTCGCATCGACTTTGATTCAGGGGTTCAGCCACGGTCCAGCCATTCTCAAACGGGCGTCCTGCTCTTGCTGTCCGAGCCGGACTGGCTAAACTGGCGCCCTGCGGAACTTGCGCCATCGTGGACCCGTCGCGAGTCTAGATCCTAGCCCGCACATTCATTCCCTGGATTGATGACCCCCCCTGCTCCAATGCCCATCGACTGGCTCACAGCAGTCGCGGGCTGCTGTGAGTGCCTGACCGAAAAAAGTGATGTGCCCTCGTCACCTTTCATTTTCGCGAGTCACAGGACACTACGTCGGGGTAGTCAACATTTTTTCTTCACTACGACATTGCAATCAAATAAGTTACAAGCTTCAGAGTGGGCCAGGTCTTGATCAGTCTCAGCCATCTAAATGCCTTCATCACAGAGTCTTCAGATCATGCCCACCTTGATATTCATCTCCCTTCCCCTCCACTGCAAAGCGATTACACTTTTGCCACGGCAGCATCGACTGGCTTCCCCTTTGGTACACCTGCATATCCATTCCAAGATTCACTGCTGCCCAACTTGCCTTTCTCGTCGCTTACGCACCGGATCGCTCCGAATCTGGTTGACAATCTCAACGTCGACTCCGACTTTGACGGGGTCTCCCTGCCATTCCCCTTCAACCTTGCAGCATTTTTATTTTTATTTTTGATTTCGTCCCATCTCATAATGTCTCTCATTCCAGTCTCTCCATGCCGTGTTTCAGTGTCAGTCTAATTTTAGCCTTTCTCCTCCTTCCTGTGCTCTCATGAACCCTTCCACCTCGCGGCTCAAGCACATACGACCACAGCCCTTAGAAAATACTGGATCCCGTCTGCTCTCCGCGCGTCAACCTGAGGAGCGCCTGAGTAGTAGTTGGGTCGGTGACGACCAGCGAATGCCAGGTGTTGTATGTTTCTTTTTGCCGTTGGGCATCATAAAAATGAAGCTGTCGAGGGCGTCAAAT
The DNA here is from genome assembly GCA_013420875.1 of Thelonectria rubi. Taxonomy (NCBI): domain Eukaryota; kingdom Fungi; phylum Ascomycota; class Sordariomycetes; order Hypocreales; family Nectriaceae; genus Thelonectria; species Thelonectria rubi. The sequence goes on from WMHX01000107.1 coordinate 152,022, forward strand.
TCAGCTCTGCATGGTCGTGGTAACGGGGACCAACAATCCCAAGCGGGAGTCTCACCACACTGAAAAGAAGTTCAAAAGTTGCCAAAAGCAAAGGGTGACGTTTTATGCAAAATCCCCCAAAGTAACGACCAGCTTGGTTACCAAACATGCTCGAAATTCTGCTTCCGCATCCCATTTACTAAGGAAACTGGTAGGGGTACTGGGCGTACTCTGCCTTAACTTCCCGACACAGAAATGCAAACTCGATGAGCTCCCGGTTGAATCGTTCAGGTTCCTCGTAAAACAGCCAGTGTCCGGACTCGAAAACGGACGATTTCGAGAGCCCGGGACTTGTGTGTTCCACCCGTCGAACCGTCTCCAACATGCCCTCCAAAGGGAAGCAACCTGATCGCCTCCCAGCCATGACCAAGGTCGGCAATGTGATGGTCTCGATAGCTTCGCGGTGGTCGTACCGGGTGTGGTCTGCAAGGAGACGGGCCAGCCAGACCTGATCGCATGAAGCGCTGATGCCTGTAAAGAATCCTTCATCATCTTCTTGCTGCTCCTTACTAACGTTGTCGCCAGCATTTGGCGCATGTCGGTACCCCAAGCAACCCTTGACGAGGTCCAGATGTGCCGCGCGTGAGTCGTTTATCCAGCTTTGCTGTGCTGCCAACATCGATGCCTCGTCGTAGCATCCCGTGTGCGCGAGAGACCGATCCCAATCGTCAACCATTGAGCGATCTTGCAACGGCGCCTGGTCAACGAAGACGAACCCCAAAAAGTCGGCACAGCCAAATAATTCGACATAAGTCCAGAGGACGGCGGCTCCAATGGAGCAGCCCACAGGAATGATCTGAACCATGGGAGCCTTCATTCGAAGATGGTTCACGAGGCCCGCGAGATCGGCGGCCAGACGAGCAACGTGGTATCCTCCGCGAGTGCGGTCCGACTTGCCGTGGCCTCGCATATCCGGGGCGACGACCCAGACAGAGTCTTTCAGAGTGCCGTAGTTCCTTTTGAAGTATTCGCTGGAGCCGCTGAAGCCGTGCATGAGCAATATGCATGTCAGCTGCGAACTCTCTCCTGCCATGGCCATGAGATTGAGCGATGACTGAAACGCAATTTTGCAGCCATCATTTGTAGTAAAGGTTTCGTGGTGCATTTTGGCCATCCTGGTGAAAGAGCTGGTTTATGCGGATTGTGGTAGGTCTTGATTGAAATCCGAGGCGGAAACACAAGTGCCTCTTGAGTCGTATGATGGGAATCTATCGGTTTATTCCGTGGATGAATGAGACCTTTCTTGCGGGTTGAAGGTAGGAATCGAGCAGAGTTCGTTCGTCGTAATTCGTGTTGTGATGAGGTCGTTGGAGTGCTTTCCCTCTTTCGAGTAGATTGGTGGAGACGTGCGTACCTAGTTCGAATGCAGTCTTCGAGGCGAATAACGCAGCCTGTATTTACCTAAGCCACTAAAGTAGAAATAACCCAAGAGCTCCGATCATTGAAAGCACCTAGATTTCAATCTTCAGACGAAATTTAGAACTGCTTACGGTAACCTGCCTAGGTCCTGGGTATCGAATGATGCTCTTGCTGGAGTGGACCAAGTTTTGCTTAGGTTTAGGGTAGGTTGTTTGCTGCCTGCTGCTTACATAACCACCCGCTTTTGGCTTGGCTATATTTTCCGAAGAATTTCTCAACCTCAACATCTCCCTTGCTTGTTCCACCTTCTCTCAACATGGCTCAAGCCAACGAAACCCTCGAAGACCAGAGGCTCGCCACAGATGCCCACGTGAAGTATATCCAGAGCCTGGATACGAGAAAAGATGAGCTCGACTATTGGTTGACGGAGCATCTGCGGCTCAACGGCCTGTACTGGGGCCTGACGGCGCTTCATCTGCTCCGTCATCCCGATGCTCTCCCACGCCAAGATGTTATCGACTTCGTCCTCTCGTGCCAACATGAGAATGGCGGATTTGGCGCCGCGCCCGATCACGATGCCCATATGCTCTCCACAGTAAGTGCTGTGCAGATCCTCGCCATGACGGATGCTTTCGACCAGTTGGAGTCCAAAGGCCAGGGAAAGCTCCAGGTCGGCAAGTGTAGGTATCACCAAGCTCCGAAGTGCTGCTCCTGCACCCACTAATCCAAGGTAGATATCGCAAACCTCCAGAATAAGGAAACGGGTACATTTGCCGGAGACGAGTGGGGTGAAGAGGATACGCGATTCCTATACGGCGCATTCAACGCCCTGTCGCTGCTGGGCCTCCTCTCCCTAGTTGACGTGGACAAGGCTGTTGCTCATATTGCCGCCTGCGCTAACTTCGATGGAGGCTACGGCGTGAGTCCCGGTGCGGAGTCGCACTCTGGTCAAATCTTCACCTGTGTCGCCGCCCTCTCTATCGTCGATCGCCTCGATTTGGTCGACAAGGAGAAGCTCGGCCGTTGGCTAAGCGAGAGGCAGGTTCCGGGTGGCGGGCTCAATGGTCGACCGGAGAAGAAGGAGGATGTTTGCTACAGCTGGTGGGTGTTGAGCAGTCTGGAGATGATTGGGCGCACCCACTGGATCGACCGAGAGGCGTTGATCGGCTTCATCCTGAGATGCCAAGATGTCGAAAATGGTGGCATCTCTGACCGACCCGGTGACATGGTCGACGTCTGGCACACCTTATTCGGGATCACCGGCCTCAGCCTGCTTGGCTATCCCGGTCTGGAGATGGTCGACCCGGTATATTGCATGCCAAAAAGCACAATGGATAGGATACTCGGGTGAAGATGTCGACTGCTGTGATGATGGAGCGGTTCGATTGATGTACATGCTTCGTGTCATCCTGCCTTATCGACCTACCCTCCTGCCTTGTAATCATATCCTGCTAAAGACACTGCACTGTAATAGCTAGGATCCAAGGTGGGAGGAGAAGAAACTGTTGGTTTTTTCAGGGGCATCGCCAATCTCCATGGAGTTTGCCCTGTGAAGTCCTTCAGACATATTTGAAGCATGCATGTATCGACAGGGAGCTATGCATGGATGCCATGAGGATGAATCTATGGCAGGAGGATGATCACGAGTTCAATTATACACATGAGGGATCATAGGCACTACTTAGCTACAAGGCAATATGAACGACCCTTCACTCTCCCCAATGCCCAAGCCGGGTACAGACGTGACTAATGCTTGACCAACCTCACGAAAGGTCATCGAATGATCCCACACTGGTAGGGCATCTATGGTAATCAGACACCTCTGTTCTGATGGATGCCAGATACATTATCGTAGGTGGGTAAGGCAAGTTGAGTGCTGAATTGACTTCAGCCTCCTCGACCGCCCGTACAGCGGACACCTCTCACCTGGCAGCATGGATTTATTGACAACCGTATCTCCTTCTCACCTAATATGGACATGGTTAAATCTTTCCCTGACAATCGTTGGTCGAGGGCCTACATGGCGGCGGTACGTATCATAGTTTCCGGGCTGCTGGTTGGCCACTCCCGAGTCATCGTGCGCACCTTCGAAACCATGGGAAGGAGCGCACCTCCCCTTCCTTCCTCACCAAACGTAGTCGGTAGATTAGCAGAACAGGCCCTTGAAGGTTGACCTCAGGCATCTACTTGACCGCCTTCGCACCTCATGATCGAATTTTAAGGCAGGTGCCCGTGTCTTCTGTTTCATCTTAGTCTTCCCTTCCTCGCTAACCCTTCAATTCGGATCGATGCCATCGTTGGGACTACTCTCGGAGTAGAATCCTTTTTTATCTGTTTCTTGACCTCGATCACACCCGAGTCTCTGGAGTATTATCTCCCCTCCGTCATTCTTGTCTACTCCCGAGAGAAGGAGACTCTGATACCCAGGTAGGTGCCCATTTCATCGGAGTCCTCCAAGGGAGCAGGAATAAGTAGGTCTTCGATCTCGGCGGCTGATACAAACATGGGATGACGAAGTTCACCCACATCGCACTGCCATGTTGGCCTTAACCCTCGAGTTCTGACATGACCCTGGGCAAGCCTCAATAGTTACTGGACGCCGGCCCTTTCAACGCCAGCAACCCTCGATTGTTCTCCAAACTCCGCTTAGAATTGGCCTTCCTTCTCAATCTTGAAGGGACACGTCTGGTGTCCACCCACACCTGCCAGATTAACAAGGTTGACGGGGAGAAGAGAAAAATTGCCCAAACAGGAATTAAGGTCTGCGAGTTTCCGGCAGGTGGCAGCTCAAATAGGTTCCGTCTTACCTTCCTCTCCCGAACCTGCCTGGGAGTGCACGAGTCTGCCTCCCAACCCTCGCTCTTTGGCTCCTCATCTCCTCCAGTCAACCACCACCGACAAGAACTCGACAGCAACCCGTCCATCTCTCGACCGAGCCGCTACACTCGGGGGCTCCTCCTGTATCCCTGGCTTCAACCATGGGTAGAGGAAGGAAGCCTGCTCAACGGGCTCCTGCTGCTGTAAGTCGTTCCAGAACAAAACATCTACCAGCACTCCACATTCCCATCTCTCGAAGACTTTGGTCCCTTCTTCTCTTCCATTGACAATTGCAAACGACCTGCCAATTTTGTGCTTTGGATCCCTGCTCGAGTCCCGGGCCCCCCCTCCTTGATACCCGCCCCCTTTGCCTTCTTTGTCGCCAGACCACGGTTGAATCACTCCCCCCTCTGATCCCAACTTCCCCAGACACCACTTGAATCTTCATCAAAGTCACCTACCGCGGTTCGAGATTCTGACTATTTCGGGAGCAGGAGATGGCACCAGGAGCCACCGCGAGCACCGCCTCCAAACCCCCCAACAAGCAGATCCCACTCCTTTGCAGCGTGTGCCCCGATGCCCCTCGTTTCTCCGACGTCTCACATTTGCTCACGCACATTGCATCCAAGGGCCATCTGCATCATGAGACCCAAACGAAGCTAAGGTCCCATCAAGACCTTGCAGCTTCCGTTGCTCTTCAGAGTTATGAAGATTGGTACTCGCAGAATGGCATTGAGGCATTGCTTGTGGAGAGGATGAAAGCCAAGCAACAAAAGGAGGCGGCTCGATCCAGGCGGAACCGAAGTATTCTGTCAGCTTCAGCCAAGGTTCGGATTCGCTTGGACAGAGTCGAGGCAAGATTGCTGATTTGTCGTACAGGAGGCCAAGAGAAGACCTAAGCGAAGCAGTGGCAGCAGCTCGCTGGTCAAGATCGAAGAGGACGACATGTCGTCGCCAAATCCAATTCACCCTAGCCTCTACAATTCCGAAGACGAAGCGGAAATTCCGGACGACTTCTCGGCCCGCCCCGACATGCTGTCCCTCAAGGGCCAGATTTGGCCTGGCATGGGCAAGATGGACCTTGCCAATGAGGAGATGAAGCGCACTCGAAACCAGAGAAAGCCGAAATCTGTCATAGAGAAAATGAGACGAGCGTCTGAGATTATCGAGCCCACGCAGGTCATCATGACTGCCGATTTGGAGGTGGAAAGAGTGAAGGGGGTTTACGACGAAAACTCGTCTCCTGTGCCCGGCCAGGAAGAATCTGTAAGTGTCCTAAGGCCACGAATCGAGTTACTGCGCAGAACTGACAGGTACAGACCCCCCCTCGCAAAATACCAAGAGCGAAGCGCCGCAAGGCCGAGCCACTTGCTGAGATATCTGCCAATATTCCGAGGCAGCGTCGCCCGAATACACGTGGGAACAAGATTCAAGTCATGAGGAAAGCGGCAGACAGGATGAAAAACGAGACGGATGAAAACACCACCCTGGACCTTTCGCATGCTTCTTTTCGACCCGGTCAAGATGTGTTCCGCGATGATGATGATGCACAGCCAGGTAAGTTTGATTGGCACCTGGTTTCAACGAAATGCTTCTCACCATCTTCCATAGCCTCCTACGACCACCGTCGTTTCCCGACAATGTCTCGAAATGAACAAAGGTATGCCAAATATCCGTTGTCGAGGTCCGCGCTCATTCCTGTTTTCATAGGTTTGACATCCACGATCGACTCGGCGCAATGCCTCCATTGAACCCTATTTCTCAACCAAACCTCGTCTCGCCAACGCCATCCCCGCGAGATCTTTCTGCCAGGATCTTCGGAACCAGAGATACGACCCGTGGGAGGATGCAATCTGGCCAGCAGTCGTACTTGGGTAAGATTCGAAAGTCCAATCTGTGACCAGCCTCTTAAGCGCGAGGTTGTCAGATCGTTTACCACAATGCATACTAACACGGAGGAAGGTTCATTCGGTCACATGGAAGCATCGTACGCTATGAAGGATGCGACAATATACAATGCCTCATCAAGACTCCCATTCGCTACCTCATCCCAATTCAATGGGATCAACCAGGAGCCGTTCGGACTTGCTCCCAACAATTCTATGCACACCAAGCAAGAAGATTATACTGGCCAATCTACAGAGAGAACAAATGGGAACCAGTTTCTGACCGCCCCTGGAGCAAACCCGCTTCTCTCTCAGGACCGGTTATTTCTTGGTTCTTACAGCCAAGCCTCGGCCAACGGTTCCCTCCGGTCTCTGGCCTTTACGCCCATCAATCGACCAAGAGAGCAGCTGCACAACCCTCGTGACATCAACTTCATGTCATCTCACGACGAGAGTGCGAAAACCGATGGGCAAACTTGCGATTCAGGAGAAAGTAGCGATTTCTGCAACAGCAAGGATCTGAGTCTTCACGGAACATGGGGGTTGCAACCTCCAGGCGCTGATATGGACCTTCAGAATAACCTCAGCCCCGAAGACTTGCGCCTCTGAGAACTCTCAGACCCCGTTATGTTGTTCATACCGATTCATATCCTCAGATTTGTTGTATGGTTTGAAACACTGGGTTAATAGTGTTGCATGTTGCAAGCATGAATCAGGTTTGGGACCAGTTTTCATGAGCATTTTTCTGAGCTGACCGTCTTCACGCAGAGCCATGGAGGCGTTTAAACCATGATCGCCGGGAGAGCCACGGAGTTGCCCCCTACCTCGCGATTTCAGATTTATGTCGACTCATCCTTTCGCTCATACTCTTACGCCATTTTTGCCGCGCTTCATCTTCCTGACGAGTGGAAAACAAGACGATCCGATTATAAAGATTCGATCAGGGTGTCTGGTGCAACAATGGGTCATTTTACAACAAGTGGTGTTTCGGAACTCTCGTAGAACGGGACTGGGAAAGGAACAATATCGGAGCATTGGGAATATGTGGGTTACGGGATTCAGTCAGAACGGGATATTGACAGTGCTGGATGTTTTGGGCGTTTTGGGAGATTCAAAGATACATTTACACATGGAGTTTGGACTGCGGGTGGGCATTCGGTGTCATGCATGCATGCACATCACTCGTTTAAAGGGGACTCTGTTAGATCTCAAGAACCAGTGATACATCTCCATTATTACAGAAGCAGTCCTCGGACTGACGATTTATTGTGAAGCGTGACGCCTCTTGATATTACAACTGCTCAATACCGGCAATGAGGTGGTCAAGATGATCCGACCCGTTTTCGAAGACATGGTTGAGTGTCTGACATACACCTCTCACACGGCGCACACGCATCTCTTGTTCCAGCTGCTTGGACTTTTCAGCGGCGACATCAATGACCTTTTTGGGAATGCGGGCCAGCCTCGCAACGTTGAGACCGTAGGACCGATGGGCGACGCCCTCGCCAACCTCGTACAAAAAGGTGAGTTCCTCCTCGCCGTCGGGCCCCTTCTTGGCCTTGAACTTCATGTGGACGTTCTTGACGCCGTCGAGGCCGTCGGCGACGCGGGCGAGGTTCTGGTAGTGGGTGATGAAGAGGGTGAGGCAGCGGGTCTCGGCGACGACGTGCTGCAGGACGGCCTGGGCGATGGCGGCGCCGTCGTGGGTGCTGGTGCCGCGGCCGAGCTCGTCGAGGATGACGAGGCTGCGGGGGGTGGCGGAGCGGAGGATGCGGGCCGTCTCCGAGACCTCGACCATGAAGGTGGACTCGCCGGCGAAGAGGTTGTCGCGGGCGCCGGTGCGGGTGTGGATGGCGTCGCAGAGGGTGAGGGTGAGGGCGTCGGCGGGCACGTAGGAGCCGACCTGGGCGAGGAGGACGATGAGGGCGAGGGCGCGGACGAAGGACGACTTGCCGCCCATGTTGGGCCCGGTGATGAGGTGGGCGAGGGGCGAGGGGTGGGCGAGCGACGTGGTGAAGGGGATGTAGCCGCCGTCGAGGGTGAGCTCGGCCATGGGGTGGCGGCCCTGGGTGATGGAGATGGAGGGGTCCGACGACGGGGGGAGGAAGGTCGGGCAGGAGTAGCCGGGGAGCGAGGCCACCTTGGAGAGGGAGAAGAGGCAGTCGAGCGTGGCGAGGGCGGAGACGGCGTCGCGGAGGGGTTGGTACTCGGCCGAGATGGAGGCGAGGAGGTCTTTGAAGGCCTTGTCGCACGCCGCGGCGAGAGCCTCGCGGTGTTGATCCCGCTCCTTGGTGAGCCGGAGGACATCGGGGGTGTGGAAGCGCGACACCTTCTTGGTGCCCGAGATCTTGCTCCACGAGGCGGGGACGTGCTTGATATCCGTGTTGGACACCTCGATGAGGTACTCGATGCCGGCCACGGTCACGTACTCGACCTTTTTCTTCTTGATCTTCTCGGCGGCGACGGCGCGATGGGCGTCGAGCTCGTGTTCCACGTGGGCTATGCCGAGTTGATGGTCCTGCATGTCTTCGGTGTGATGCTCCTCCCGGAAGAAGTTGTACTTGTCGTCGTCGCGGGCGGCTTGGGGGTTGATGCGGTCGAGATAGGACACGACGGTGTCGAGAATCTGCGGAATGGTGAAGATGGCATTGCAGAGGAGGGGAGAGGTGAAGGGGATATCGGAGCGCTCCTTGACGGCCGCGTAGTGGCTGGCAACCCTCTGGAGCGTCTGCAGAACGGTGAGGAGCTCGGGACGGGTACATTTGCCATAGTATATGCGGATTAGGCTGCGCTCGAGGTCCGTCTTGGTGCTGATGAGAAGCTTTTCCAACTGATTGAGGGGGGCGGTGGATTGCTTGTCAAGGAGTTCCTTCACGGCTCCGAGGCGGTCCTCAAGGAGTGCCTGGTCGAGGAGCGGCCGGCCGATCCATTTACGGAGGAGACGTTGGCCGAAGCGAGTGAGGGTCTTGTCGATGGCCCAGAACAGACTGCCCTTCTCCGAGTGATTTGTCGAGTTGCGATAGACCTCGAGGCTCTCGAGAGTTGTGCCATTGACTAGCATGTGGGAGCGGGTGCTGAAGCTCTGGAAGTATTTGGTGAGGTCGAAAATGTGCTCCAGCCCGTACTCCTCGAGATGGTGGATCATGGCCGAGAGGCATATCGTGACGGGCTCGGGGAGCTTGAGGACCTTGTCGAGGAGAGCGCTGGCCGTCTCATCCTGGGCGTTTTCCTTGAGCTTGTCGGCGTAGAACTTGGTAACGTGAGAGTAAGCTTCGGCCGCCATGGTCTTACCCTTGGGGACTCGCTCAACTCGGCTCTTGTCGCCAAAGACGTTGGTGCTGCTTCCCGAAAGGTGCTGGACGAGCTTATCGGTACCTTTGGTGAGCTCGCCAACAATGAGAAACTCGCACGGGGAGATGTGCAGAAGCCGCGTCTCAATCTCGCTGCGCATGAAGCCATCCTCGAAGTTGTCGTAGATGATGTCGCCCGTGGCTGGCTGCACAGCAATGATCCCCACGTCGACTTTCTCGTCCGTCCCCAAGCCCTTTGCGTTTGTTTCGGTGATGCAGAGGAGGTAGCCACCCGAACCCGAGGGGGCCCCCGAACCCCCGCTGGTGCCCAGGTCATCGTTCTCGTCGATGTAGGTGCCTTTGGTGTAGAGGTTGGTGAGCTTTCGAACAAAGGGCGTGTTGCGGTTGTCTCCAGCCTTTTTCAATGCCGCCGTCTCGATTTGCCGCACGACTCCGACCTTGTGCCCTGCGGCGACAAGGCGTTTTGCATGGACCGGGAGCCGGTGCACGGGGATGCTAGCCGAGGCAAAGCGACTTAGATGAGCTTCGGAGGGATCTGGGAGACGTGTAAGTTAGGGTCCTGGCCGAGGCCGAGGAGTGCAACTTACGTTCGTCGTAGCGCATCTTTCCGGGGATGCAGACGATGCTCAGCTCTTTGGCAGCGATGCGGGCATCTTCACCAAAGAAGCGAAACTTGTATCCAACTTCAACAATGAGGACGGTATCCAGATGTTTCCTCTTTATGTCAAGGAACTGAATCTCCATGGGCGTCAGCTTGCCTGTCTTGGCTCCCTTCTTCTTCGACTTTGGTGGAGCGGCCTCCTCCTCTTCGTCTGCGCCCTCGTCTGCATCCTCGTCGGCAACAGCCTGAGCATCATCCTGTTGGCCTCGCCGGCGGTAGGAAAGGGCATCCGGATGTCCCAGCTTCTTGACGAACTTTCTGTGTAGTTCTCGATGGTGTCGTTCCGATTCGTCGTCGTCTTCAGCCCTTTGGGAACTGGAGCCGTCGTATCGATATTTCTCGGTGCGAGCGCCGGCGTCTAGAGCACGATAATTGGTATCGGGGTCTCCATTGGTCGCGTTGGAGGCGAAGAAGGTGCTCGATTCGGCGTCGTCGACTTGGCCCCTGGGTTTCTTCGCAGGCTGCTGGAGTTGTTCGTTGCCCCTCTCGGTGTCTTGTAGGGGGCGTTTCCTCGGCGGCAAGTCGTCTTGACTCGGTTTGGACCGAGACTGGGTCTGTGTTTGCGAACGGGGCTGACTCTGTTTCTCGCCGTTGGCCGTCTTTGGGGTGAAGAAGGATGTCAAAGATTGCTGCTTCTTCACGGGGGTTTTGGCGATGGGAGCCATGGTGAGCGAGCGTCTATACTGTGGAGAAGTTTGAGATGACGAAAACGGGTGAATTCATTGCCCTGTTCAGCTTCGTGATTGGGTTCACGTTTTGGGTGAGTTGGTTGTGACTTTTGGTTGTGACGTCGAGATGCGAGCAATCGCGTCTGGAGCGTGAACGCGTTGAGAGGCTCCACCTTTATCCGCCACACTCCAGCCTCACCAAGATGATTTCGGTTGGTTGTCATGACGAAACTTGAAGACCAGGTCGAAATTAGGGAATACGTAGTTACGTAGTTCCGTGTAACGGTCCATCTTTTTCTCTGACTTGCTTAGAAGATGTAGGAGCTGAATTCACCAGTAAGACATGTTTCTTTACATGTCGTCTCAGAGGACTCGTAATGTGCTATGAACACCCCGTGTGCGAAATAGCTGGAAATCGGCTCTGGAGTGAAGCCCAGGCATGCGCGATATGGAGTTAGCTCCCTCCCGCGGTGGCTCCAATGACTTGTTCCTTCTGCTCGAGGCGCTTGCGACGAGATTTGAAGCTCTCCGGAGACATCCAATCAGATGAACCATCAGGCGCCCAACATGACCTCCACCTGGACAAGGGCATGGTCAAGGGGTCGCTCCGAGATTCAGACTCGTCCTGGGCGCTTACAAGGGTTGGCGACTTGGTTGGGGCCAATCATGACGTCGTTTGGTCTTCGTGCCGCCGAAACGACGACTCTTGGACAAGGTCGCCAAGGCGAGAGATAATGCGCATGAGGGCAAGTTGACGTTATTTTAGCCATTATCCGGAATAGCCTCCTGGTGTGCTGGCTCTTGATAACTATGGCGATGGCATCCCCGCCACCTTGGCAGGCTCTGGAATCTGGACCCCCTCTTGGGCTCCCTCCACCACATCTTGTGACTCCTGCCTGTTGATACTTGCGTTTGGGTACGAAGCACCGTAGGTACTAGTAGTTTGCAGTTGCAGCATTCTTTTCTTTTCTTCCATCTTCACTGCATCCTCCTCTTGTTCCTGGCGCGGCCGTTCCTGCGACCTCCCAATCAACCTGGTGCCCTTCCACAGTCGAACCAACAAGGGTCACTCCTCACTGCCCACCTCAGGCAACCAACCAGCTGCGACCCCGCGTTGCGACGAAGCCCATCCGTCAACTCAGCCCATACAAAAGCCAAGCAGAGGCAGAGTCGCCGTTGAAACTTCGCCTTCTCTTGGCCCGCCGCATCCGGGTTTCACTCCGACGTGAAACAACAGCCTCCAGGTTGCTCTTCCCTCTTCCCCACCCCAGCTCTGAGCTGTGTGAGGCCTGCCGCCTGCCGCCTGCCGCCTGTCGCCTGCGAGCCCGAGAGCCCCGCGCCAACCTCGCCCACCCACAGGAGCCGTCTGCCACGAATACACCGCACCCTCTTTGCAATCCGCACACCTCTCACCCTCGCCTCACGCCAAGATGGAGCGCAGTCGTGGCATCCCCGACGAGGAAATGTTCCTTAGCAAGCCCGCTCCCGAGGACTGCGACAGCCCAACCGTCGAGCCACTGCGCATATTCAAGCCCCAGAGTCCCCAGCCCGCCCACGACGCCAGGTTCTCGGGCTCGTCCAAAGTCAGATATCCTGCTCGCCCTTCCTCCTCGTCTCCCGCCAGCAAGCACTCCTTCCCCCTCCCTCCAGGCGCTTCCAGCTCCGCTGCTCCGCTGCCTTTCCCAGACGACGACGACGTCCGCAAGCCGACCCCCGCGAAGCCCTTCGGATCCGCCTACAACGACACCAGCCCTCGTCTGGACACCACCACCAGTCCTGTCGGGAAGAAGCAGGGCCTCGCAGAGCGGAGAGGCACAGCTCCCAAGCCCATCGGCTCTCCCACCAGCCCCGACGACGACCAAGGCCTCTTCCAGCGACCTCTGGCCGAACATCGCCCCAGTTCTTCCAACGCAAACTATCCCAGTTATCGGAAGACTTACTACCCACCACCCGGTGCCGCCGTCCCCTCGGCATCGTCGAGTAATGCGCCTGCCCAACCGCCCGCACCTGATCCGAGCCCCATGATGAACGACAACCGGGTTAACCGCTTCTCCTCGACGGCCTCGAATTCCACAACCCGGGCCAGCCGCGGCTCCCCGCCCCCTCCCGAGACGCCGGTGGAGCCGGGCCAGGCTCCGGGCGACGGCATCGAAGCTCGGTGGGCCGCCTCCGGTATCTCTGGTGCCGGGACCCTGAATAGCCTCAACGCTCCGAGTGCCGCGGCTTCCCAACGCATGGCCCAGTATGGGAACAACCCGCCCCCGCAGAGGCCTTGGACCCCGACCGAGACGCCCGACCAGGCACCCTCGGGGCCCCCAACCGTTTATCAGGGCATGGAGGCAGTCTCGAGCCCTCCGGCACACCAAACCTCGTTTAGCCCGCCTCCCAAGAAGAGCACGCTGAGCCAGGACAGCTCGCAGGTCCAAGTCAGCGTTTTGGAACAGGACTTCCAACGCATGACATCCAGTTCTCCCCCTCCGGCCTATTCCAGTGTGAATCCCAGCGGAGGCTCATCCTACCCGAGCGAGAAGCAGCGACCTCAGCAAGCAGCGGCAGCATCAACGACTACAGCCCAACATGTTCAATCCCCTCACCCAGTCGCAGCCGCAGCTCAACCAGCCCAGCCAGCCCTCTCAACCCACCCAGCCCTACAGCCCTCTGCTTCAACCTCGTCTACCCCTCCCAAGGCTGTCGCTGCCGTTGCCGCGTCTGCCGGAGTTGCAGCTGGAGCCGGTTCGGTGGCCGCAGCTGGACTCGCGTCCCCGGCCCTTCAGCATCCTGGTCACCCTGCTTTTGCCAATGACCCGCTGCCACAGAAGGAAAGCAAGGCTTCGCCTCAACCTGTCCCTGCGACTCCCTTCGAGACCCAAAACCCAGCATCTCCTCCTCCGCTTCCCGAAGGATGGATCGCCCACCTGGACCAGAACTCTGGCCAATACTACTACATCCATCTTGCTACCCAAGCCACGCAATGGGAGTTCCCCAAGGGGCCGAATCCCATCACTCACGAGCAAACCCCACTCTCTCCGACTGCATCGACGTACGGAAACCCTCTTGGTTCCCCAATGTACGGTAAACAGAACATGGCCTCGCCCATGTTCCCGCCTCATACCCCTGGATACGCCGAGAGCATCATGAGCGTGGCTGCCTCGGCAACACCCACTACCGCTGGATTCTCTGGACCCCCTCCCAGTGCCGGCGTGGACATGTACAAGATCCAACCTACCAACGGAGTATACTTTGGACCCTACCTGCGATATGTGAACATGGATGTTGAAAGCGGCATCTGGCACGGTAGTATCTTGATTGTGACGGATGCTCCGCAGCCTCCGACTATTCACCTCCATCTCAGCGTCGATTTAGCGCCCAATCCCAAACAGCTGCAGGCGCGCCCAATCTACACGCACCAGCGATGGAAGTTCTACAAGTATGACATTGAACTCAAGATGGCAGAGGCGACGGAGCGTTGGACTTATGCCATCACCTCGCACCTCGGATGCACTCGATACGAGTTTGTCGTTGCAGGTCGCCAGGAGACGGGTTGGCGCTTCATCGCCCATTCTGGCAACGACTTTGCGGCGGGAACATCACAGAATGAGCGCGCGAGGCTCGGCGGCGTCGGATTCATGTGGAAGGATGTGCTGCAGAAGAATGTTGAATGTGGCGGTTTCCACGTCCAATTGGGCCTGGGCGACCAAATCTACGGCGATAGATTGTGGAAAGAAGTCCCTCTCTTGAAGCAGTGGCTCGCCATGAGCGGCCGAGAGACCAAGAAGAATGTCCAATGGACCGCGCGGCACGAAGAGGATGTGTCTCACGCTTACTTCCATTACTACACCAGTCATTTCGACCAGCCCTTCCTTCGCGAAGCCTTTGCTCAGATCCCCCATGTTCTTCAGGTCGATGACCACGATATGTGAGTTGCGCCAAGGTTTCCTTGATATCCAATGTACTGACGTGTGGCCAGCTTCGATGGATACGGCTCGTATCCCGACTACATGCAGTCATCCCCCATGTTCAAGAACATTGGCCGGATCGCCACTGAGATGTATTTGCTCTTCCAACATCACACAACGATTGAGATGCTTCGCAATGTCAGCAACGACCGGGATATCTTCACCATCACAGGAACAGGTTGGCACTTTGTGAAATATCTCGGACCTGCAGTCGTGGTTGTCGGGCCTGACTGCCGATCGGAAAGGACCCAAGCGCAGGTCATGGCCGGGCCAACGTATCAAGGCCTCTTCCCCAAGGTTGCCACGCTCCCCCCCAGCGTGCAGCACTGCATCTGGATGGTTTCAGTACCGGTGGTGTATCCTCGCCTGGACAGCGTCGAGACCATTGCCAACACGATGGCGGTGGGCAAAAAGGCCGTCAACACCACGTACAACATCCTGGGCAAGGTCACCAGCTCGGTGGCGGGCGTGGTGGGCGGCAAGGAGGTTGTTGCCCAGGGATTCTCTCAAGTCAAGAAGGCGGTCGGAAAGACGGGTCTCATGGGCAACGTCTTGAACCAATTCGGCGAGCTCGACATCCAGGAGGTGCTCAAGGACATGTGGACGCATGATACGAAGGACCTTGAGCGAACCTACTTCATCCGAACTCTCCAGGGCATCTCTCTACAGAAGGGTATCCGCATGACCTTCCTGTCTGGAGGTAAGTCAATGATGCCAAGTAACTTGTCTCAAGCCTGGACGCTAACATCTCGACAGACGTCAATGCCTCGGGAGCTGGCTTGGTCCATGATCCGTCCCACCCTGGCGATCACAAGACCATGTACCAGGTCATCTCGTCGCCCATTGTGGCTGCACCCCAAAGCAGCTACGTGCTCAAGATGCTCCACAACCAGAAGACGCTTTACGTGCCGCAGAACGGGAAGAAGTCGACGCACGAGGTGTCTGATACCAAGGAAGACATGATGGAGATTTTCCACACGGATGCCAGCGGCGCGGCCCGCGAACTCAAGAAGCTCATGGGCCGCCGTACCTATGTCGCGGTGGTGGCCTATGATCAAGACGTCATTGCGCAGCAGATGCAGACCCCCTTCAGCCCGAACCCGAGCCTCAATGGACAGCAGCAGCAGCAGCAGCAAGGCTTGTCGAGGCTGAGCTTGGCCGTGGATTTTGTGGTGCAGGGGGATGGAGCAATCACCACGCCAACCAAGTACGGTCCAGTCATCATTCCACACTTGGAGTTTGGACGATAGAGGAGGAGTTGGCTGGCGAACAAGGAGATGGGTAGCGAAAGAGGTGGAACACGGGTGAGCGTTTGTCACGTTGCCATTTTTTATTGAGCATGTAGCGAGCGGATGATATGATGAGCCAGATACACTTGAATATACCTTTGTTATGACGCCTCGGCGATCAATTGACATGTCGATGGGTTCCATGGTTGATCTGCTCATTGCAGTTTTGTTGTACCTGATACGTTAAATATGTGGTGTATGTGGTGTTGGCTTGGCGCAAAGAGGTTAGTGACGACCTGATGCTCTCAACCAATATCATGGCTTTCTTTTGGTCTCTTGTCTATCCTTTCTGCTACTTTTGTACACGCAGTTTCTCAAAAATCTCTGGTATATAGTCTAACCAGACAACCCCCCCCCCCCCCCCCCCCCCCCCCANNCAACCCCCCCCCCCCCCCCCCTCCCCTTTTCACACTCTCCAAGACGAAAACGCCCCCCCCCTTAAATGTCAAAAATCTCCTTCAGAACGCGCAGGGTATCGTCGGGGCTGCCGACCGAGTGGCCGGTGACGCGGGGATCGGTGTAGATTTCGTAGTCGTTGCCGCCGGGGAACGTCTTGTCGCCAAAGAAGTGGACCGTCTTGTACTCGATGCCGTCGGGCTTCTTGGCCTCGTTCTCGAGGTGCTGGAGGCAGTACGTCTTGTCCCAGCCGGTGGGGAAGACGTCGAAGGAGATTTGGCCGCCGATGGAGAAGCTGTAGTTTTGTCTTGCGTGTTAGAGGTTTTTTTTCTTTCTATCTTGGGGGGTGAGTTGGAACGTACGTGAGACCGAGGTGGCCGAACCGCTCCCGGAGGGTGGCGACGAACTTCTCGCGCACCTTTGCGTCCTTGTCAAAGGCCTCAAAGTCGTTGCGCTCCTGGGTGCTCGCGTTCCTCCCGACGGGGCTGACGTTGATCATGCCGTTGCGGAACTCGATAAAGGTGCCGCGCTTGACGGGGATGTCGAGGTCGGCCACGTAGTGCAGGATGAAGTTGGCCAGCTCCTTGTACTGGTCCTCGCCGATCCACTTGATGAAGCTGTTGGACGGCAGCGGCTCGCCGAGCTTGTAGGCCGTGAGGCCGTTCTCAGCGAAGCAGAAGTCGAAGAGCGCCGTCACGGGCGCGCCGGCGGGTTGCCCGATCTGCTCCTCCTGCTTGACCAGGTTGGAGCCGCCGACGAAGCCGATGGCGCACTTTGCGCGGAGGGCCTGGAGGGCGGCGAGGATCTCGGGGGAGGCGCCCTATTGTTGTAGGGTGCCCGTGTTAGTTTGGAATGGGGAGGCATGAGGAGAGAGGGGGGGAGCTCGGTTTCGTACCAGTCGGGCGGGGGTCAGAGTGCCGTCGACGTCAAAGAGGCAGATGGTCTCCTTGATGGGACGGCTCTCGAGGGGAGTGTACGAAGGAGGGGCGACCATTTTTGCAGATTTTGACGGAGAAAGGAGGGAAAAAAAGAACAAAAGAATGTAAGTCGGTGCTGGCGTTTTCCTGGTCTTTGAAGCTCGAAGCTCAATGGGTTTGTTTGGCGGGGAAGGAAGGGAAGGCGGGGTGCTCGAAAGCTGCTGCGAGTAAGTCCTGGCGATTTTGCGGGGCGGTCAAGGGGGAAGCTGCGTCTGGTCTGTAATGGAAAGCATGGAGGAGCTTCGAGTCTTGATTGGTATTTATAACTTTATCCCTCTCTTCTTCTTTTTCCTCGTCTTCCCATTATCAACATGGAGCCCGCCACGCAATCTCACACCAATTCCGCCATCCACGGGTGAAACAATCCGTTCAATTGGCGCCGTCCGAACAACCTGGCTTCAGCGGAACTGGCAACATGTCCTCCCCCGAGATGTTTGACTCGCCAAACGACATCGAACAGAGTGCCACGTTGACCACAAATGCTCGACGGAGACGCAGAAAAGAGAACAAGGTGGTTTCTACCGATTGAACTCGACGAGGCGCAGCCCTCGAAGCGAAATGAACGAGGGACGTGATGGCGTGCATCACATGGCCCTCATGACTACCTATACATGGGGGGGCGGCATTTCATGACATGTGTCGTCTTCCAGCACCATCGGCGCCCATGGCCTCCGACGTGGGGCCGTTCGGTGAAGGCACGGTGAGGCGCAAACGAACCGCTCGGCGAGTGCCCCACTTTCTTCTACACCGAGATGAGGCTGCGTGTAACACTCCTCCAGCCACTCACCAACGGCCAGCCACTGAAGCTGGCAAAGGTATATAAACCAGAACAAACACGTCCCCTATCAACAGGCAGGGCGCAATGACGGAGTGGTCAAGCGGCCATCTCTCGAGCACCCTGCCGCCTGCACCCTCCTTCGGGAGGTCGTAGGTTCAAATCTAGCAACATATCACACATATTCTGCCATCTATCCTGCCGTCTATCTCGCCATCTAATACGCCATCTCTATAATTTTTGCTATATTGATCGATCTTTCTTTTCTTATCTTTTTCTCTGTCCTTTTCTTTTTGCTTTCTTTCACTTACTTGTCCTCTCCATCATCATTTCGCACGGCACTCTCCGTCGTTTCGTTGCTATACCAATGTTTGTTTATTTATGTACAACAGGCTAGATAATCCACAAGAATAGAAAGAAGGGAAGAGCCATGAAATCCCGTGCCGTAGCCGTGTGCGCCAGTCCTTTCCCAGCCAAACCAGAAGACGCCGTCTAGGTATTCTACATGTCACCCCAAGCGCCCGTTGCTTCCACGATAACATTTACAATCGTGCTTACAGCCCAAAGCGCAATCAACCCGTAGCCGATCTTGCGGCTGAGCACCCATTTGTTCATCGGGACAACGATGAGAAGCCCGAAGAGCATCACCAGGAGCGTAATGGCGGATATCAGCAGCGTCCCCCCGACCTGCACCTTGTAAGGCTTGTAATGGATGGGGACCTCGGGGTCCTGGGCATGCTTGTGGTTGGCCTTTTTAACCATCATGCTCACGCCCCCGATGCCGATGCCCAGGAGGATGTTGAGCATGGGGCCGCCGAAGCATGCAGACCTGGGAATATCTTGTCAGCAAACCTCGGCCGATACGACCGGCCAATCTTGGGCCACTTACAGTGCCATGACGGGGTAGCCGAGGCGAGCCACCGTTATGTCCGCGATCAAATCCCCAACGCTGTTGCCCGCCGCGAAGATGGTCAACCCCAGCATGGCCTCCGAGATGCCGAGGATGACGCCAAAGGCCTTGAGCACGCCCACCACCTCCCCTGCGATGGTCGAGATCCATGCAATGCTGATGATGAACCCCATGAAACACAACAGGTAGTGGTATTTGGGCCGTCGTTCCTCCGACGTGAACATGATCAGGACGCCTAGCAGCACGAGCGAGACGAGCAACGTGTACAGGACCATGCGGAACAAGGCCTTGTTAGGGTCTTCGAAGTCCTCAAGCATGTTCGCCCACAGCACGAAGACGGCAAAAAGGGGACCCGTGAAGAGCTGGAGAGACACCAGCCAGCGACTCCATCCCGTACACTCGGCCTTGGAAGTCGTGGCAGACGGAACGTCGGATGCCGGTTTCATCGCAATGGCCGGCGGCCCCAGAGACACCCGTGACCCTGTCATGTCCTCGTCTTCGGAATGACCGACCATGAGAGGGGAAATCAGGGGGGATACCAAAAGGCTATTGCCTCGCGTGCGTCTTCGATAGCGCTCCCACTCCGATTCGTCTCCGATAGCTTGAGACTCGACAGACACGGCTGGGGCGGCATGCCCAATGGTTTCGGCAATGGTGCCGAGCGCTGCCTCCTCCTGCGTAGTTTCCGACTCCACCACGGGCAGAGTGGTGACGAGGAGAAAGATGCTCGGCACAGAGATGGCGCTCACGAACTTGTCCCATATCGTCTTTTCACCCCAGCCCTGCAACGTTGGGAAGAGGGTCGCGAGAAGAACGTGGGGGGCAGGGAGGAGCGAGTATGGCCACCACTTTACCGGTGTCGGCTCACCAGCAGCGAGTTGTAGGTCTAGAAATGGACTGTCTCGGCTGACCGTCTGAGTATGACCAGAGGGCACAAACTCGGAAGGCTCTGAGCTGGGAAGCGGCGATAGGATCGCCGGGGAGTCGGTGTACACGGGGAATGGGCTCGTAGGCGACGAGCGATCGCTTTGGCTGCTTCGGCGGCTGGGAATCTGTAGATGCAACTCTGGTGTTAACAGTTCAATGTGGCGACCATGTCCTGAGGCGCCCTCGGCACTCCTGGGCTGGCCAAGAGGCGGAGGAGCTAGGTTTCCTCCGACCGTGTATGATGCTGGACTCGGGCTTCGGGTGCGCGTCGACCTCGTCGACAAGGACTCCTCGTGCACTCCGTCGAGCGCGGGGATCAACAAGTCAGGGCGCGCCGGTCCCCCAACAGGTTCGTCTCCCGAAGACAAGGCCCTCTCTCTCCTTGCCGCTGGCTGGTATGAGTCCGAGCTATGTCCGTCCGATGACACCGATTCTGGGATCACACTGATGGTACCCCGTCTGCCTTCTCGGGATGCGTGGTTCTCAGAATAGCTGCGTCCCGGGATGGTGGAAAGCTGAAGGTTACCCTCGCGTTGCAGCTGAGCCAGAGCAGACCTAAACTCCAGTGCTCCCACCAGACTGGGGCGTATCGGCGTCATGGTGTGACTGCGCCGGCCCCGAGTGCGCAGAACTCGCATGCTGCTCGCGACTTCGGCCGCAACCATCCTTTCGTGATCCGCGCTGGAAGCGTCGTCGTCGTCATCGTCGAGAGGAGCCCTGCGACCGTCTACTTCGATTCTAGGCCCCGCTTCCAGGGTCGTGATGTCGGGCGATCGGGAAGTTGTCGTGGACGTGCCTCGGCCAACCTCGTCTGGATCATCTCGATAGGGCTCACCAGCCAACTCGTCACCCAAGTGTCCCGATGGACCATACACATGGCTTCGAGCTTCCCCCTCTCGGCGCTTTCTTCGTTTTCGCTGGGTTACGTACCAATGCCAACCAACAACGGTCATGACATAGACGATATAGTAGCCGATCATGAGCCAGCACTCCCAGAATCGCAGGTGGCCGTCGGCTAGGAAGACGGTGGTGAAACATACTGCGACAATAAAAAAGCAAATGTCGCGAGTGTACGTCTTTCTGTCGACTCGAAACTCCCTGACGAGAGCCATGGACCCGGCGACGACACCGGTGATAAAGGTGGCAGCGCCGATGAGTTCGCCCACGGCCATGCTGGCGCTGTTGGACCCCATGGCAGCAAAGGTGCTGAAAACGTCGGGTGAGCCATTGCCAAACGCCAGAAAGGTCACACCCGCCAGACTCTCGCTGAGTCCCAGAATGGTAGCAATGGTGCTCAGATTGACGCTGAAGAAGTCGCTCGCAGCAATGCCAATGGTTGTAAATAAAAGACCGACCCAGGAGACAAGGAGGATGAAGGCTAGGGGCTGTAGGTCGTCGAATGCGCAATAGTATAGCTCGAGGTAGGGAATAAGTCCGGCATCGTCATCGGTGCAATACTGGCGCACAAAGGAGCACTTGTCGGGCGCAGCGTGGACGGCGGCGCATTCGAGCGTTTCGGCACGTTTGGAAAGGAGGTTGGTCTCGTCAGGTCGGTCGCGGGCACGAGGGACGGTATGCGCCAGGAAGGAGTATGCTGTTAGGACGGAGAGGAGAAGAACTGTGGTGTAGAAGGGGCGACTGCTCAGACGTCGGCCCCTCATGATGGTATTCGCCGGTTGGGCAGTGGTAGCCATGTTTCGCTTCGAGGATGTTTCGGGATTTCGGTCGTCGACATGTCATGACGCGGGGGTTGTATTCGCACAAGTCATGGCTTGAATATTGGTCTTCGTTTTCGGAGAAAGTCGTCAGCGATGGTAGGACGAAGCGGGCACGAGAATGGCGACAGCAGCGGAACCGGCGCGGTGCTGGAGGAGAGAGTACGACAATGCGACGGCGTCGATGTGCAGGCGATGAAGAAAGAGAAAGGTGTCAGTCTGCAGGATAGAAAGACGGTACACTAGCGAGAGGAAATGGGGATTATATTGAGGTTGAGGTGCCTGATTCAATTGGGAAGCCGAAATGTATCAAGTGCATCATGTCATTCCGTCTCGATCAGTCCCGAAGCGGGATGCTAACCGATTTAGCGGCGCGTTCTTGCCATTATGCTTCGCTTGCTTCCTTGATCCCCGCCCTCCGAGGCAGGTAATTTACCACGGCGTGGCAATCATCCGGAGGCCGCCCATGCGGTACTCGAGACTTGGTTATCAGAACTCATCATCAGGTATCTAGACTACCTAAGTACACGCATGGTTTCATTAAGCACAGAGGCCACATCACCGCCGTCCCCATTGGATGCAGTGACATGCGTGTCGCTTTGTCGGTTCGTCTGTTAGCCGGTACCTGACTTAATGCCTCCTCTCACACGTGTCAAAGTGCAATGCCACTCGTCGGGACATGTACATTCCCTTATCCACCAGTACAGACCTTATCCGGACTGAAACCGGTCCACCTCCGCCCGCTGGTTTGGTGCCTCTTTATTCAGGCACCAACTTAATTACCCCACGTCACTCTTTAGTTTTGTTTACTTTCACACGCCGCCCGCCAACACCGCAACGACGACGCGACTGCAATCGCCAACTCACCCATCCATCGCCAGCATGCCTCGCGTAGCCCAACCTCCGCGCGCGGGGAGCGCCAGACCTTCCACTGGCATTTCCGGCTCCCCCTTCAAATCTCCCATGAAGTGAGTAGCTGTGGCCTCGCCGTTGTTTGCGCCCTAGCAACCAGTCCTAATCATGCGTTAGGATCCCCCTAAACGACGATGCCCACGAAAAGGGGCAGCGAATGAGCTCCCGAAGAGCATTGTACGAGAGACAGATCAACGAGATAAAAAGAGCTGCCACCCCACGAAAAGTCAGCCTCAGATTGGACGACATCGACAATGGCTCCCCAGGGGGTGATCCCCGAACTCCTCGCGGCGCCCGCGCCGGTACTGAAGATGACGAGGGCTTCGTTGTTGGTGGCTCCGTGGTCACGCCTATGAAACGTGTCCCCCTACTCGCCAACTTTGAAGAATGGATGAAGATGGCTACCGACAACAAGATCAATGCTACGAATTCATGGAACTTTGCCCTGATCGATTACTTTCACGACATGTCTCTGCTCAAGGAGGGCGACGGCGTCAACTTTCAGAAGGCCAGTTGCACTCTTGATGGATGCGTCAAGATTTACACGAACCGAGTCGACAGTGTCGCAACCGAGACAGGCAAACTATTGAGCGGTCTCGCCGACAGCAATAACTCCAAGAAGAAGGATCGTGGCGAAGGGGAGGAGACGGATGAGGAGGAGGAACTTGACGAGGACGGAAACGTCAAGAAGAAGCCCAAGAAGAAGTCGCAACGCTCATCCGAGGCCACCTTGGCGCCAAGCTTCAATGCGCTGCAGCTCAAAAAGTTTGAGCTCGAATTCGCCGTCGACCCTCTCTTCAAGAAGGCATCCGCAGATTTTGACGAGGGCGGTGCCAAGGGTCTTCTTCTCAACCACCTTATGATTGATTCGCAAGGACGCATTGTGTTTGACAGCAGCGACGATTCTGGCGACGCTGCTACGCTCGGAAAGAAGAAGGATGGGGAAATGGGCGATGACGAGCACGAAGAAGAGGGGGATGAGGCCGACGACCAACAAGAGGAGGAGAGGCAAGAGGAGGAAGACGAGGCGAATGTTGAGATTGATGTGGCCACGCTCGGGGCCAAGTTCCTTCCAGATTTTCACCGTCTGGACGAGCTCGACGTTTGCCCATCCCTCAAGACGTTTGATCTCGGAGATCCTTCGGGTTCACTGGATATTCCCTTTTTGAAAGCGCCCGAAGATTGGAGACAGGATCAAGAGAAAGACAAGACGCCTGGGGCCTTTGGAGACAACTCTGGCTTGATCATCGACGGCGATGCTCCTGCTGGATTCGACGACGACGACCTTGGACTCGGCGCCTTCGACGTTGCAGCTGACGTTGCTTTCGGTGAAGGTGGCGAGGCTTGGGCTCGAGAAGCCGCCCTGGAACCACAGATGCGGGTGTACGACGCGGGTCTAGGAGAAGAGGGAGCGGATGGTGAGGGATTCGACGAGAAGGGAGAGTATGTGGTGTCCATGACGAGTGCCCAAAAGGCCGACAAGATGCACGAGGATATCCTGGGCTTTTTTGACCAGGCGCTACAGAAGAACTGGACCAGCGCCGAGCATTGGAGGATCCGAAAGATCAAGGACGTGAGCAAGCCCGCGGGAGAGACCAAGAAGCGCAAAGAAAAGGAGCCCTTTGAGATCGACTTTGCCTCTCCGCTCGATTCCGGTCTCGCCGACACGATATACACGCAGGCCAGTAGCAACTCGGCCGTCAGTATGCCCAAGAAGGACTGGGTATCAAAGTCACGCAACCTGTTGCCCGATGACAAGCACTTCAACTCCAAGTCGCTCCTGAGCCTCTTCCTCAAGCCAAAGGCTCGCATGGGCCGCCGACGCACCGGGTTTGGTGGCCGAGGAGGCACGTTCGGGACCGGTGTTCAGGAAAATCAACCCGAGGGAGAAATGGACGAGGCCTTCTGGGCCAATCAAAAGGCGCCCATGCAAAATACAGAGGAGACGGCACTTCCAGAAGGCGACTATGACGCCAACTTCTTCCAGGACGACGGAATGCCGTTCCCCGGGGGAGACGTGGACGATGACGACGACATGGAATTTGCGGATGCCCGCGAACATTTCTCGCCCGGTACTGAAGGCCAGGCTGGCTTGACGGAGACAGGAGGCATAGCAAACCTCCTGCACGGAGAGACGATGACCAACACTGGAGCCTTCGGAACAACACTCGTAACACAGACGAGACGCGTACGCCCAGAGTATGTGCAGTATGCGCGAGTGGCGAAGAAGGTGGATGTGCGAAGGCTGAAGGAGGAGCTTTGGAAAGGCATGGGCATTGAGCAGCTCGAGGTACGATTGCCTTGTTTCTTGTCGTTTTCCCTGCGAGGGTTTGACTGAGGCTAACATGACACGATAGCAACCGACAGAAGCCCCCGGCCCAGATGGCCCAGAGGAGAAGCCCCTCATGTTCACATCGGTAATGAACAACCTGCAGTCGGTGTATCCCAAACCCGTCATGGATGACATCTCGACGTCGTACTGCTTCATCTGCCTCTTGCACCTGGCCAACGAGAAGGGCCTCAGCATCGAGAAGACGGATGACCTGTCCGAGTTAGAGATCCGCAAGGATTGGACGGCGGAGATCACGGAAGGGGCAGAGTAGCGGCCGGGACAAGGTGGCGGCAAGTGGCATGACGTTTGCGTATACCGAACGACCAAGTTTATCGTTTTGAAGGGGCGGCACACTTTTTTTAGGCAGCAAAGTCTTGCTTCTTTTGCACTGCCGGGTAATGAAGACGACGAAGGAACGAACGAACCGGGCACTGGATTGGGGGATTGGGGATAGACGGATGGGGGAGTATAGCAGCTGTCGACGCCAAGATTTGAAACGAAGGTGTTTTGTCACATGGGCCAAGTTGCTCGACACCGTCCATCGGCTTTCGGCATTCAAGGCATGCGTCAGGTATTATATATGTGGGCTTCAGGCTTCGGCTGACGGTGTTTCCTTGCTCTCGTTCTGTCCGCCCCACGTGCGCTCCTCGACGGTCGAGTTGACGATGCATCACATCACGCCATCCGTATCCTCGCTGTTGCTCCAGACAAAACACCAGACAAGGCAGCGGGTAGATGCTCTCGAGAAGGAAAGATAGGCAAGCAGACGACAGTGGTGGGGCCGTGTCGACCCCGCTTCAACTCTCGCGACGAGAAACGTGACTGCATCAATGACGTCGAGCCGCCGAGTCCAAAATATCAGCCCTTTATGACGCCTTTTTAGTCTCCGAGTCTTACTTCTGGCGTGTCTGGCCCACGATGATAAAAGATGCAATCGGCTCTGCAGAGTCTTTTGTTTCAATCTCCTCTTCCAATTCCTCTCTCTCTCCCCTCAACTCCATCTGCATGGCCGAGTTCCCACACAAGAGACCACGACGGTTTCGAGAATAAAGAGCTGATTCCCATTTGCTGGCATGATATGTGCGTATACGGTCATTACCCATTACCCAATCCAAGATTTCCCCAGTCGATTTTTATCATGCCCCGCTGAAAGTCCATCCTGAACGCCATCATCGTTACTACAAAGTTGATACATTGCCTGGCTGTCCAGGGGGGAAAACATGCCACTCGTACCAACATCGTTCCTCGACGGGTATCGATCCATGGCGCCTTGTCACGCAGCTCGGGCTACTTCGTAAACTCCCCTTCGTCTCGGTCATGCTTCTCGACCATCTCGCCCGCTCTCAACAAAGCACTCATCCCGTCGAGGCGGGCCCTTCGTGGGTAGCCTTCACCGTCGGGGACGAAACGAGGTGCGCTTTCCATCATCACATCCTCGTCTCTGGACGGTTCCACCTTCACCGAGTGGCCCGTGGATGGCACAACATGGACGCCTTGAGCTACATTAGCTTGACTCCTTGACGAAATCTCTACATCGAGAGGGTCAAGTACCATATCCCCAGGGTCCGGCGGTGCGTCCGAACGGCAGTCTCGTGGCCTCTGTCGGGCTCGGCGTTGCCCCTCCTGCCATGGAGTTTGGCGAGCCTCGATCGAAGCCCCCAAAACCCGGGGTTGACGACGCCTGGTGCGAGAGGAGGGCGTGAATGGGTAGCGGGCCTTCACCGGGAGTACGGGCGAAGCTCACGCCCGGGCTGATGGATCCCACACTGCTGTTGGACGAGTGGTCATGACGAAGCAGAGGTCCTCGAGGTGTCGCCGTTCCCGAAATTCCGCTTGACGCTTCCGGGAACGACCTGGGGTGGTTGGCAGCAACAAAACCCGTCGACAGATGCGTGCCATCACCTCCTATAGGCGGTGGAACGGCCATTCTACTGTCGTCGAGCATGTCCGAGAGAGACGGGAGTTGATGAGCACCATCGGCACCTCTCATCCCTTCTCGCCATGATCCTTGTCGACGGGGAGGATTACGGTGCGACTCCTTCGGGCTGTTGGCGTCATAGAGCCCCCCGCGAGGAGATGACATTGCGTCCTCGTTCGAGTTGGTCTGGGACGCCATCGTAAGTGCTGTCGAGTGCTGCGATTCCGCGATGGACGCTACTGAACCCATCCTCTCTTTCCGAAACGGCGGCGGCTCACTCTCGAACACCCTTTCACTGCTGCTGCCGCTGCCGCTGCCGCTCGAGGCCCCATTCATCGTCGTTCCCCCAGGAGTGACCGTGCTAGGCGTGCTGCTACCATTGCGTAGTTTCAATCGCTTCGATACGTCGTTGGCTGTTCCAAACATCTTGTTAGCCGAGACAACCTTTGAAATGGCTAAGCGACAGCGTCTCTCATGTTGAGCACCGACCTTGGCTTTGCTTTGCTTGCTTCTCTTTGAACTCTGCAAGATACCGCGCATACTTCTTGTAGTCGCTGGTCTTCTTGTATTCGACCAGTTGGCGGTGGTACTTTTCCTTATCCAAATTGGCTTGGCCTTCGTAAGCCTCTTTCTCGGCCACGGGCAGGTTCTGCCAGTTTTCGCCCACCAGTTTCGCAATCTCGGTGAAGCTCAGGTTCTGGCTCTTCAGGTCTTCTCTCATCTCTGGACAAGTGCCACATTGTTAACACACAATCCCTCGACGCCGGCATAGATTAAGAAGGGTCCTTGGTCAACTCACTGTTGGAGAACAAAACATAGGCGGATGGGGGCCGTTCAGGGGCATTTTCGTCGGGCTAGGAGGCTCCAGTCAGCAACCCTATCGTTACGGCTCATGCTGCCATGCCTGTAACGCTACCTTTGGATGCCTGCGATACTTTCGTTTCGTCACGCCTTGAACTTCGTGGGTGTTTTCTGGGCGAGCTGGTTCGGTTCGTGCCGTCTCGTGTCTCGCCTCTTCGCTGGCAGGTCGAACGGGTGATACTAATGCCGCACTGGGAGAGATTCCCCTAGCATTTGCTATCCGTCTTTGGAGCTTCTGTTATTTCTTCAGGGTTAATCACGTATCCGAGTGGAAGTGGCTTGGGTCGTGGACATACCCTTCGGTGACCCAGTTTTACACCCAACACGTCACTAAGACGACAATGTCAGCCGACAATTCCCTAGGTACCCAGCAAGTCCTCGTTGCACTCACAGGTCTGACTCTTGTATGTCGAGAATGATATCCCACTCGTCAAACCCTTGATCGACAAACGCGTCCAGATACTGGGCCAAGCCTAACTCGGCGAAGATTGTCTCGAGCTCGGAAGACATGCAGATAACCGGCCGCATCAAGCTGGCTTTCCTCGGATGTGACTGGGTTCCTGTTCACAACGGGGCCACGTGGTACGTGAGGGTGTGCCACGCACCAAGTCGAGTTGTGGTGTTGGCCCAGGTAGGGACTGCCGCCCAGGATGATTGGGTAGACACGAGGTCTGGGCGTCCACCGGTACAGGATAGTTGTCGAGGATGAGGTAACCCGTTGATATCGAAGGAGCTGAAACGTGCCAGAGTAGTCGTCGTAGCTGGTCGTCGCCTCGACAGAAGCGTAACTCGCGATGACTGAAGGTGCTTGTGTGTCTGCTGTCGTGCTGTCCGTTGGCGCCTGAGGCAGTGGGTACCTGAGGCGGGGTCAAGGACGGTGGTGTTACGCCCTCCTGGGCAATAGGAGAGGCCGAGACGTGTCAGCTCTGACGGGAGAGCGTAGTGGATTAGCAGTGTCTCTATGAGTCCGTCCACAGGCTCCCTCTCGTGCTGGGCTTGGCTGGGGGACGGGTGAAGAAAGGTACTGTATTGCCTATAGAGAGGTAAGGTACTGGTCAGTGTCGATGAAGTCAGAGCAGAGCTGGAGTTGGATGCGGGAGTCAGGAAGAAAAGAGACGAGCGTCATCGCTAAGCAGCCGAGACGATCCTTGCTAGTTTGATGATCGGAAGGGAGACAAGGAGAGGAAACAAGGTCAGGAGATGTACCAACAATCCAAAGCAACGAGACAAGAAAAGGGACAAAGTGGGGAGCAATAGGTGCAGCCGCTAGCTGACGATGACCTGGAAGCAAGGGGAAATGGGGAAGTGGATGGACAAGTTGGATACTGGAGAAGCGATTGGCATGGGACCAGAGCCATCACCGGACATCTGAGGGGTGAGGTGACCAGAGGGAGACATCCAGCAGAGGGAATGAGGGTGTAGATGCTCCAGTAGCGGTACACCCCAGAGCCAGAGAGATGATCTATCTCGATTCTCCAAGCAGGGTTGGCCCGAGTGGGTAAACAAGGAAGACTGTGTCCCACGGATACGGAAGATGGAGACTAACGGTTGAGAGAGAGACTGGGCCCGAGAGGCGACACTGATGATCCTTGCGGACAGGTGATCTCGGGTATGATCTTATGAGACGACGGATGAGGTGACTGGGGAAGCCAACCAGGCCGGGGTGATGCAGGTTGAGTCGAGCTCGAGGTTCTAGACCTAGAGTTCCTGCTGACCCAGTGTGGATGCACAAGGCAGCGGCAGACGAGGAGTTCGACGTCGACTGGGCCCGTTCAAGGGTGAAAGGGGTGGTTTGAAGGGGTGTATGGTGTTTGTTGTGCTTCAAAGAAGATGGCCGGCTGGGAGAGAGACGGGCGTGGGTGAGGAGTTGAAATGGTTATATGGCACCTTCACGAGTGCAAGCCGAAGCTGAGGTGTAACAAGGTAAGAGGAGGAGGTATCCCGTACTTGAACAATCATACACACGCAAGTTTAGAATTAGGGCATCTCGGGATCCGCACTGATCCATTGGCAGGGTCCAGGGGAATGGGATAAAGACTGAGAGGTACCGCAGCCACCGGCAAATGAAGCAGGCAATGGGAGAAAAAACAAGACAGGGTTTCGAAGCGAAAACAACCCTTGGAAGTCGTGAGAGGGGAGGTGAGGTGAAGGAAGGCATGTGGGGAGAAAATCCAAAAGGCACTGGCACCGCAGCATCGGATGGGGGCGCCGCCAAAGGGGGGGGCGTGCGAATTTGCAAAGGGGTCCTTTGGCGCCTGGGGCCGGGCCAACCATGGGCGTGTCGTTATCCCTCTCGCGGTAGAGATCCAGAACCCGCCTTCTCGTCGCACTGTTTCTTCGTGGCATCAAGAGGCCGGGCTTGTCTAAGTCGAGTTCGCTTCGTTGGGCAACTGCATGTCTGATGTCGTGTTGATGTGCTTTCGTCGCCAGCATATGGTAAATGCCCATGGACAATCGCCGACCTCCATACCGAATCTGCCAAAGCTACCACCCAGCCGCCCGCGGCCTATTGGATGCTTCTCCCCGGTCCTTGGTTGTCAACATGCCTGTTCAGACGATCACCAGACGTTGAACTCCAATACCGATGTAACAACGAACCACGTCCAGGTGCCTGGGAAGACCCAGCCCATCGCTCCTCGACATCGTCGTTGGGAGTCGGGAAGTTGGGGATCCCAGGTGGCTGAGTCAGATGGTGAATGTCAGCGCGCCTTGCTCAACTGGCAATATGCTCCGATTGTCCTCAGTAAATACCCGAGGCCCTCGAAGCCGTGGCTTGACTCGCAATGGCCGTGTCAACTCATCTCTCAGTTGACCAACTGACCATGATCGGGCAACCCTGGGGAAATGCAGAGATACACTGGCAGCGCCCACATCGGTCATGGTCAGATCTCGATCCCATTCATGCTTGTATATGCGCGGGTGGTGAGACGTCTGCTCTCGTGCCGTGTCTCGCCATGTATTCGGGCAATGCACAGAAGCCCTATTCCAATTCCAATCAAGTGCCTCCAGGAAGCAAAACGGTTGGGGCCTGCATCGTATCGGTTTTCGCCTCGTGGAACGCATGATGAGTATCCGTACCTTGGCCCGTAAAAGAAGTTTTCGACGGCCTTGTAAACACAAACGTTTTCTGCGGTTGGATCATCCTTGGGGGGTGGGTGGAGTGTCCCCCCGGATGTTCCTGATCGCCGTCGAGCCACGGCTTTGACGGAAATCGGATTTTGGCTCCTGGATCGCACCACGCCAGGACGGCAGCGGAAGCCTCAGCGACGAGTGGGTTCCTCCCAGATGGCAAGCTGCACCACAACCACGCGGTTTCTTCCAACGACGGCCCGTTGCTCGTGACCAAATGGCATGGCCTTTCAAGGTTTGGTCGAGCACCAAGGCGACCTCCGTCTGTCCTCATGGTTTTGATCAACTGTTTCTTTACTGTGAACCTGTTGTCCGACGGCCCATGCTGCAAAACGGACGGCAGGTCGACTTCTGACATGAAGCGATACGCTGTCCATCATTCCACCACGGACATGTACCAAAAATCGAAGTTCGCCGTCGATAGTTTCGAGCCCTTGCCCGTGTGCCGATTTTCACCAAGTGTCAGGCTGTGACTTGTCGTCTCTCCCGCGGCTCTAGCGACTTCCAGCGGCATTGGGAGAACTACCTAGCCGAGCGAGGAGCAACCACATGGCGATGGGCCAGGAGCGGCAACGACATCGCACGGCTTTGGCATGGCCAGTGACACTTTGCCGGATAGCTTAGCCCAGAACCTTGGTGTTGTCGGACGCAATCGCCCATTTCCGACGATGGGAATTTGGAATACCCGTTGGTTGGAGGCGGGTCCGACTAAACCAACCAAGAAGGCTGTTACCATAGGGCCTAGATTCTCGCCAAGACAGAGACTGGCCTTGGCTGGCCGGCTGGCCGAAGAAAGTGACCGCGCATCGCCTCATGTGTCTCTCAGCAGGGTCGGTGGTATCCGTCCGTGTGCCAGGGGTTTCTTTCGTCGAGTGACACGGGAAACCCGCAAAATTGAATGGGCTTCTCGTTGCGGCAGACTTTTGCGTCCCCAGCGTACCGCACGCGGCGGTCATCATGGCCAGCCGAGCACAAGTCGTGGAGCGCATGGAGAGAGCTGGGATGGGGCTGGCTCGGCTGGGACTTGGGACTGGGACTGGGGTCGATCGATCTAATTATCGCACGCACCAGCCAGCAGCAACTCGAGAAGCACCAACCAGCGCAAGGCCAAGCCCGAAGCCGTGCAGAGCAATCGGTGCTGGAGCTGGAGCTGGTCACGGTCATGGTCATGGCGGAAGGATGCCACTTCCCCCGATGAGCAGTTTGGGGTGGAATGGTCCGTCGATGGCGCCAGAAGCGCAGCCTGGCGTGTGCGGCGTGTGCGGCGTGTGCAGCGTGTGCAGGATTCACGGGTTGTGGGTGGACTCAGACGGAGGTTGATGCGAGTGATGTGTTGGATGAAAGAAAGAGTCATAGTCTAGACCATGGACGAGATCCCACCATGGAGAAGGAACGCCCAGGTCCAAGCCGAGGGCAGGAGGAAAGGAAGGAACTCGGGAGGGGGTGTGGATAATACGGGTAAGTAACACCCCAAAACCGAAGAGCCGTCCGTCAACTTCAATGTATCGGTACATGCACACCCACATCTGGAGCCGAGCAGAGAGGAGCAGCCTCGAGTGTGTCAAACAATTGCGGTACATACAGTACGAGCAGGCCATTGTGCATCGGCTGGACGCACCTTCCCCCCCATGGTATTCCCGGTGCTTACCGTTCTTGCGTGTTCCCCCTTTGGGATTAGATGCATGGCAGTTTTGGGGGGGCTCAAGCCGTCAAGTCCTCTCTCCCAGGACGAAGCAATAACGTACGTGATTTCGGTTCATTCTTTGCGGCAAGAAGTAATTGCGATGGCTGCCAAAGGTCGCGATTAACTTGGTAGAGCGGGTTTCCTTGGCAGCCGATCTGGGCCCTTGCCGTGACTCCCATCCTCGAATAGGGCGATTCGGTGATTGGTCTGTTAATCTACCTGGCCGGTGCAGGTGGGCGTGGTCCCGAGAAATGCAGGAGCGGGTGTCACAACTCACAATCATGGAGACGACGAGGTGAAGGAAGCGTGATGACGGATCGGTCAAGTCCCCAGCTACCTACCTCACAACGGATAACGGAAACGAGACGAGCGGATTCAATGCCCGGGTTGGCTTAGCAGGCTACCGTAGTCTCCGTCCCGGGCCTTTTTAGTCACCCGTTGCACATGGCAAAAATCGCAAGCCCCATGGCATGGTTCATTGCGTGGCTCGTCAAGTGGCTCGTCAAGTGGCCCGTCGAGAGGTGGCCCATGGTCGGGTCAGAGGCGTCAACGAGACGCAGGGCCAAAGGGCTGCATTCTCTCTCTCTCTTCAAAGGCTGCGACGCTTATATTAGCTCGGGCACGTTGGCCTTTCGGCTTGACCCCTGCGTGACTCTCGTGGAAAACGATTCGCTGTGGCTGCTTCAATTACGAGGAGAGGCTGCAACGAAGCCAGACATGTTCCAGACCGCAGGGCTGGGTATCGGTATGGCTGCTGACAGGCACCATCCAACGCATCCGTTGATGTTTGGACTGAGTCATGAAATGCGGCGTAGAGGAATCGAGGGAAATGATTCAGGATTACGAGGCTCAATGCCGATCCGCAGGGTGTTGTCCTCAGATCTCATGGCGTGTGCCGGCATCTACGGAGGACATGACAAGTCATGGAAGCCATGGACGGTATTCGTCAAGATGAGACATTGTCATGTACAAAGCGACAATGGGAATGGTTCGACCGTCTCACGTCCAGCATCAGCAGAAACTGCGTGGCCCGCGGTCCAGGCCCGAGGCGCCCGAAAGTGGGCGTGAGCCCAGACCGATCGATGTCGACCCAGATCCCAAAAACTCCGACCCCAGTCCTCAAGGGTCCTCCAAAATAGGAACCGAAGCGCACGCCACGCCACGCGAGGGAGCCTTTTTGTCGGGAGGCCATTGGGCACCGGGCGGCGGGCACCGGCACACCTGATGTGGCGGCGAGACATGCATGGAAGCATGGAAGCATGGAAGCATGGAAGCAATTGAAGGAAGACGAAAAGAAGGAAAAAGGAAAGACGGACCCGAACTTTGGCACGCGTACCTTACTGTACGGATAGGAGGGAGGTACTTGGTACCGGGCACTCGGAACCTTGAAGATATGGCGGGTGTGCTTCTTCCTTTGCCGTTGTGCTCCATGATACCGCATCCCACCTTTGTCCAGCTTTCAGCTGGGTTTGTCGCATTGCTGCAAATCTAGAGCATCTAGACCCAATCTACCATCCCCACGGCCATCGCATTTGTCCACTTTCCCATGATGGCCATGATCCCATCCGACGTTTTTCGGGCGCTTGTCGAGAGGTGAGTGGAGCAGGGCCATGGATGGAGAATCTGGACCCGACGCAGTGAGACACCAGCACCCCTCGGTAGTCTAAGTTGCTCACTCTGTCGCATACCGTATCTCAAGAAGTGGTCGGAGTGATGGGAACATCGGTGGGCCATGTTTCCCGCCGAACCCGTCTAGCAGGCAGCCCACCCCAACTTGGCACCTTCCCTCTGTGCATAACTCATCGCCGACACGTTTCAAACTTGCACCTCGCACCTTCACACCTTCACACCTTCACTCCGCATTTGTGAATCAGCTTGTCCGACTTTTGCCATCCCACCAATCGAAGACCCCTGTTGCTGATCAATCTCTGCAACGAAAAAGAAAAGAAAAAAACGCCTGATCTTATCTATCCGCGCCTACGACGAGCATCACGAGCATCACAGCATCAGCTTCTTCGACAACACCACCACAACAGCCATGGCTCCGTCATCAAGCGACGACAACCGCTCCAGCACCGGCACCAGCAGCAATCGTCCCTCATCGGACGCTGATTTAGCTCAGGTTAGTAGCACTTGACAAGCTCTTCACCTCCATCCGTACCCCGTACCCCATCTCCCCCAGGACCCCTCCCTTGACCTCCCCCTCGCAAAGCATTCCGCCGTGGCCATTTCATTACGGCAAACGGTACCGCCAACCACGAGCGGCATCTCCCGATCCTCTCTCGCGCCATTTGCACCACGGCCCCCAACATCGTTCACCAGCATCACGCGTGTCCTTTTCGCTCACCAGTTCCCCCTCCCTCCCTCCCATGTCCGTCGGGACCGTCCCCGTCCCAGGATCCCGGTCCCAAGACCCCAGCTGTGCGGTCGAGACCGTTTTTCCCGCCAGCCTGTCTCACACTCGAAGGGATGGGCCATATCAAATCATCAGCGAGGTGATGCATGCAATGCAATGCAATGCAGGGCCGAAACACGGCCTGACTTAACTCTCTTCTTTTTGTACCCGTACCGTGTCCGAATGCGTTTTGACTGACAGCCTCATTCCGTGGTCTAGGCTTACCGGGACCTCGTTAGGTTAGATACACCTTTTCCCAACGTCTTTTGTATCTTTGGTCGTGGTGATCAATACCCGTCATTGCCGAGGACGATGCAATTGTGATTCCCCTAACCCTAGTCCTCTGCATCGATTTCCTTTTTCCCCGATCCGTCTTCACAGAATTATATTCCAAAGGCGGAGGAGGGAAGGGGGGCGTGTTGGTTGTCTTGTACCCCTCAAAGCAGTCCAGCCCTGCACACTCCGAATACCCTCCAGCTCTACCGATCTGTTGGGGACAGACTAAAAAAAAACCACACGCTCCCGGCGTCGCCGACACAAGCGGTCCCCGCCGACAGACAGTCGTCGCATTGGGCGCCTCGACCGTCCTTGTCTCTGATGGTCGACGGCGGTCCAGATCCTCGGATCCTGCCCTGCATCCTTCTGAGACATGCATATCCACATGTTTTGGACGGTCGAACAGGCTTGGATCGCATCCAGACCAGCTTCTCCGTCCTCTCGAGTGAGATCCTTCAACTTCTCGGCCTCTGCCTCCGCCTCCGCCTCCAAACAACTCCGCATCCCCATGTCCGTGTCCGTACCCGAAGAGACTTGTCGACAAATTCCTGGACCAAGTGTTCCCTCAATCCCCTGCGCCCTTGTTGATCTTGCTGAGGTCCAGACCTCCCGCGACCCCATCTCGACCCAACCAACCTCCCTTCCTCCACGGGCCAGCTCATGCATGCGCTGCCTGCCTGCCTGCCAATTCATCACATTGCATCGCCCGCTGCGGTCTCCTTTTTTTTTTTTTTTTTTTTCTCCGAACCCGCCAACCACGATGGCGGAATTTGACTAACATGACTCTCTTTTTTCCCCCCGACATCAGGGGTGAGCAGGCCGCTACTGCACTCGAGGCAGACCTCTCCAAGCTCGAGGGCAAGCTCGATGTCCTCTTGGCCGCCCTCGGCGATGACTTTCTCGAGACGCTCCCGTCCGAGCACGCCAAGCCTGGCCAGGGCGAAGCCGATGGGAAGCCCGACGACGCCGGCAAACAACATGCCCACGACGACGTTGCCGCGGGAGACGCTGCCGCAAAGGGGGACAGGGC
The DNA here is from genome assembly GCA_013420875.1 of Thelonectria rubi. Taxonomy (NCBI): domain Eukaryota; kingdom Fungi; phylum Ascomycota; class Sordariomycetes; order Hypocreales; family Nectriaceae; genus Thelonectria; species Thelonectria rubi. The sequence goes on from WMHX01000107.1 coordinate 188,245, forward strand.
TTGATGTTAACCTCGGCCCAGGGAGTCGCGATTTGTAAGTCGCTGGTTTGATACTCCGTATACGTTTGGTAGATGGAGGCGTAATGAAGAAACGAATCATGTCTGTCATGTTTTTGTGGCATGCTATTGCCCATGATACCTTGCCATGTTGTGTGCTTCTCTATAGCCCTCCACTTGCAAAACGGTCGTCGAATATTAGTGAGGTTGCAACAAAACGTCAGGCCTTGCAAAACGAGATGATAACAGCGTCCCGTATCCCCAACATTGCATGTACACTCCTGGACAGCCATATCCAGCCAAGTCAAGACATGTGTATAATCGTCTCCATAGAACCCCCCCTCCCCCTCTCAGAAAAACACGAAAAACCCCGTCACTCGCCCCAGTTCCCAGTCCACCTTTCCCCCTCGCATCTGTATTCCCCGGACACCGCCAAAACAACAAGGAAGAACCCAAACCAAAAACACAAGAAGACCAGCAACGGCAAATGCGTGATCCCCAAAACCAAGTCGTAGAGCCTTGTCTCCATGCCCATCTCGACTAAGATGCATGGCCCATGAACATGGTGGCTTCGATACGAACGTTGACGCGGCAAGCGACGCCCCTTGCTCTCAGATTCATGGAGTGAATATGGCCATGTTGACATCGATAACGTTGGCAAGAACTCGATCCCATAAGGAACACCTAGCAAGTAAAGTAAATACAGCCGAAGCAAAGTTGACGGTGGAATAGGATACATCGGTTCTCTAAGATAGGATGCACCTAGTCACCGACCCAAAGCCGTCTTCTGCCGTCAAGAGCTTGGCATCCTCGCAGCAAGGGATATAGGCGTGAGAAGCCTTCGTGGGGCGACAAATGGAGAGTGTCATGCCGTGTGCGTCGTTGGTGGTTGCAGGAAGGGGGGCGGAAGATTAGTCCACAGACAGGTCTAGTCAACCATCTCTTCGTCCATCAAGCATCATCCTCGCAAATCATGGCTGACAGCGTGTCAGGGCTGCCAAGCTCATATTTTTGTCGTACAGAGTGCAGAGCCGTCCACAGAGTTCGGATCAAGGCTCGATCTATAGGAGCATTCGGAATGCTCAACGTAGAAGGGCGCGGGGCGCACAGCAGTGCTTTTGTCTCTTAACTACTGTGCGATCTCATGATAAACTAAAGACGCAGACACAATCGTGTTAGTCGGTGAAGCTCCGCATCAGGGAAATAGAGACGTACTCTTGCCAAGGCGTCATCCTGCTCCGACGGAGTGAGGGTCTTCCCCTCCTTACTGTGATTCGAGATGGGCTCTCGGGTAGTAAACGATCGGTTCTCGAGCGGTGGTCGTGCGAGGATTGCCTGTCCACCTTCCTTATGTCTGGACGACTTTGCTTCGGCATGCATGGCCAGCTCGCGCTCGCGGTTCTTCTCGAGCAGAGGGCCTCCGAGGGTTGCGCACTTAAGAATCGTCTGTATCAAGTGGTTCTGCTGTAGAGGTTTGGAGAGATACTCATCCATCTGCGCTTGAATGCACTTCTCGCGATCGCCCATCATGGCGTGAGCAGTGAGGGCGATGATGGGCGTTCGGTGAGTTCCCATGCCCCGCTCATACTCTCGAATCTTGCCCGTGGCTTCGAATCCTCCCTAATACAGGGTTAACTACCTCGATGCGAGGTGCAAATAGAAAAGGGGCCGGGGAAGTCCTTACCATGATCGGCATCTGAACATCCATCAAAATGATGTCAAACTTCTTCTCCTTTATGGCCTCTACGGCTTCCCAACCGTTTCCGACCACAGTGACCACGTGGTGGTACTTTTCGAGAATCTTAACCGCCAGTCTCTGATTGACCGTGTTGTCTTCAGCAAGCAGGATTTCAAACGACTTGGTGTTGTCTGCGAGTGACGGCGTGGCCCTGTTCTCGAGCGCGGGTATCATTCCGTTGGAAAGATCGGTCAGTTTGCAGGGCGTTGTCATGTACGATGTGATGCCCAGATCCAAGCAGGACTTGAGGCTGACATGGACAATGGGCGCCAAAAGGACAATGGGGAGGTACTTGAAGTCGTCCACGGCTCGAAGCCTCCTCGCGGTATCAATCGAGTCCACGATGATGGCATCGTAGGGCAGAGAACTGCCAGATTGCAAGCGCGCAAGGGCTGTGCTCTTCTCGGAGTCAGCCACCACGGGGTGAAGGCCAATCTGCTCCAGCATGCCTCGTATGGATATGCCAGAGCTCGACTGAGCCTTATCGACAAACAGAACCTGGTGTCCTCGGTACGGTCGAAGCTGTTGCTCGATCATCTCGGCGTCATCGGGTGCCAACCTAACGCGGCAAGTGAAGTGGAATTCACTGCCTTTACCCTCTTCGCTGATGACCCAGAGATCACCACCCATCAGGTTGACGAGCCTCTTCGAAATGGAGAGACCCAAGCCAGTGCCACCAAATTTGCGAGTCATGGAGCCGTCTGCCTGTTGGAACGTGTCGAAGATCAGGTCGAGCTTGTCCTTAGCAATGCCGATACCAGTGTCCTCGACGATGAACTCAACAGCATACTCACCAGGACCAACATCCCCCTGGTCCGGGCGCTCCTTGATGGTGAGGCTGACCTCACCGTGCTCGGTGAACTTGATCGCGTTGCCCACAAGGTTGAGGATAATCTGTCTGAGTCGGAACGAGTCGCCTATGACATAGTCCGGTACAGAACTGTCCACCTTGTAGGTCAGATCCAGGAATTTCTCGTTTGCCTTGACCGCCAAAGTCTTGAGAGCGTTAAAAACTGTTCCGCGCAGCGTATACGGGATCTCCTCAATCACCATTCTCCTAGCTTCGATCTTGGAAAGGTCTAAAATGTCGTCAATGATCGTCAGGAGGCTATTGGCAAGGTTATTGACAATGTTCAGCATCTCCCGTTGATATTGCGTCAAATCCGTATCTAGCGTCAGTTGCGTCATGCCAATGATACCGTTCATCGGTGTTCGGATTTCATGTGACATGTTTGCGAGGAATTCCGACTTGGTCTTGTTGGCCAGCTCGGCCGCCTCCCTGGCTTGGGTGTTTCTCTGAATCGAATCTCGTAGATTTGATATCATCTGGTTGATCTTTCGCTTGAGTTCGTCCATTTCGCCTGAAGCTTTGACATCGACAAGCTTGGTGAAGTCGCCGTCGGTTGCAAGGTTCGTGATATCTGAGAAGGCTCGTACTTGGGTGGTCTATCGCTGTTAGCTGCAAGCACACAAATAGGTTCGGATACTATCACTCACCAAGTTGCTAGCCATGGTATTGACATCAGTCGTGATCTCTTTCCACCTTCCATTGAGTCCAGCGACATCGGCTTGAGCTCCCATCTTGCCGTCGACTCCCACGTCCTTGGCCACTCGTTGCACTTCGTAGCAGAAGCTTGACAGGCGGTCAACCATGTTGTTGATGGTCTCTTTCAGTACTTGGATCTCTCCATTCGCCTCGACCTTGATCTTTTGACTCATGTCGCCATTTGCAATGGCTTGCGTGACAGTTGAAATGCTTCTGACCTGGCGAGTATGTCAACAGAGGTGGCTGGGTCCACGCCGGATCGCAATCTTACCTGGACTGTGAGATTTGACGCCATGGTATTGACGTTTTCGGTCAGATCCTTCCATTTACCCTCGACATTGGCAACCTGAGCCTGTCCACCAAGGGTTCCATCCGTTCCGACTTCGCGGGCGACCTTGCTTACCTCGACGGCAAAGGTACCCAAGCGATCCACCATCTGGTTGATCGTGTTCTTCAATTCCAAGATTTCGCCCTTGACTTCCACGCCGATCTTCTTGGTGAGGTCACCCCTGGCTACAGCCGTAGTAACCTTGGCAATTTCTCGGACCTGGGTCGTCAGGTTCATGGCCATGCCGTTGACGTTTTCTGTGAGATCTCTCCAGGTACCCTCGACATCGTGCACGGTGGCTTGTCCGCCAAGGCGTCCTTCGGTTCCGACTTCTCTGGCAATCTTGGTGACTTCGCGGGCGAACTGTTGTAGCTGGTCGACCATGGAGTTGATGGTGGACTTGAGCTCGAAAATCTCTCCTCGGCAGTCGGCCTGGACTTTCTGTGTCAAGTCTCCCTTGGCGACAGCCGTCGTGACCTTGATAATGTCTCGTACTTGGGTCGTCAGGTTATTGGCCATGGCGTTGACGTTGACAGTTAGGTCGTTCCACATGCCCTGAACTCCTCCGACATCAGCTTGTCCGCCAAGTATTCCTTCGGTTCCGACATCTCTGGCGACACGGGTAACTTCAGAAGCAAATGTACGTAGTTGATCCACCATGGTATTGATTGTTTGTTGCAGTTGCAAGATCTCTCCGCGGGCAGGTCTCTCAATCTTCTTGGTCAAATCTCCGTGGGCGACGGCAGTTGTCACAGATGCGATTTCTCGTACTGCACAATTTGTCAGACACGCAAGGAGACGGGTGATGTGGGTGATAAGTACCTTGATCGGTCAGGTTCTGTGCCATGACGTTGACTGTAACATAGGTTAGATGGTTTCGAAGGACAAAGGAGGAGTTATGGGGAGATACCATTGTCGGTCAGCTCCTTCCAGACGCCGTCAACGCCCCCAATTCGAGCCTGGCCACCCAGCAAGCCTTCGGTACCGACCTCACGAGCTACACGTGAGACTTCGCTGGCAAATGTCTGTAGTTGGTCCATCATGGCATTAATTGTACGTTTGAAGGTGGTGATTTCAGGATCCATTTCAACACTGTTCATGCGAACCTTCATGGTCAGATCGCCGCGCGCGACGGCAGTCACAATCTCACCAATTTCTCGAAGGGCCTTCTGGAAAGCCTCGTTCGCCTTCTGATGCTTCCAGAGCTCTCGCTCTAGAGTCGCGATACGCTCTTGCTCAAGCATCTCGAGGGCCTTTTCTTGCAGCTGCTTTTGCTCGATGAGTTGTGCATTGACCCCGGCAAGCTCCTGGCGCTGGGAGTCGAGAAGCTTCGACTGGTCGTCGACATGCTCGCGCAGTCCTTCGAGGGCTTCCTTGGTCAGCTTGACAAAAGGCAGGTGCGGAGAGTGCAAGCTACCTTGGGCGGGGAAGACTTTGTTCTTGGGACGGGAGGTTAGAGATATGCCATCTTCGTTAAACATGCCATCGATGGTTTCGTTGGGGGTTTCGGGAAAAGTATTGCCGGCCGAGGCCTGACCCTCGAGTTTGCTGACTCGGAGGGCGAGTTTTTGGAGTTCAATCTCGAGGTTTCGTTTGGCGGGCGATTCGCGGCCGGGAAGCTTGACATTGGCAGCGACGCCCAAAGGTATCGAGTTGGGCGAGTGCGAGTCGGAGGCGATCGAGGCCACAATCTCGGCGGCGGCGGCCAGGGCCGCGTCGTCAACCATTCTGCAGGGCAGAGACTGCTAGGCCGCGGTCGGGCAATGAAAGATTCGGTAGATGCGTGGTGAAGGCAGCGCGGAATTGTATTCGGGTCAGAGAGGAGGGCGTTGATGCGTATGAAGTCGGGCGTGGGTGGGAATAAGGATCGAGGGGAGGGGAGTCGCCGTCGAGGGGTCGATTTGTTGGAGCGAGAATTCAAGTAGATAGCAGAGCGCACCGCATGCTTGGGCCAGTATCGGGTACCGGGGACGTTGGTAGGGCTCAAAGAAGGCCAAGCAGCACCGAGATACAGAACAAAAGGTCAACAGGGAGCGGTCGTTTGTGGAGAGGCTCGTCGGTGTCTCGAGGGCCGAGGTATGAGGGTTGCGACGGGAAGCCTTCACCACGATAGGCTAGCAATGCAAGGACAGGACGAAAGAAGCGACGCCCCAAGCGATGCGGGATGGTGAAGGACTGACTGGACAGGATGGGATGAAGGGACGAGGAGGCGGCAGCAGCAAGCAATAGCGACCCGACAGAGCGCTGCCCCTTCTGGCTTGGCTAAAATTGGGGCCCGGGGAAGGGGGCCCTTCTGCCCTTCTAAGAGGGGCGGGCCTTCGATGAAGCGACGAAGCGGGAGGTTGGAAGGCGCCTCAGTCAACTCGAGCGGGTTTGAAAGGGCGTTCAGTGATGGTTTGCTCAAGGCCAGGTTTCTCAGGCGGGCGGGGAGTAGACGCGTAATATGTAGGTACTCCAGCTATGTATGTCGATAGCAAACAGAGGCTGCCGGGTATTATTTGACAGGCGACGTCCCTCCCGTCTTCATGGACGGCACAAGATAATGCGGGACCGGGTGGTTTCTAACGAGGGTTTAGCTCCGTCAGGTTTTCCTTGACAGACGGAGCATCAGATGAGCCTGCACGTGTAGTACCCCAAGGCGCTGTGGTGTTGCCGGCGATCAACGATAATGATGGCGCTGTGGCTTTTGCTGGTTTTTTTCTTCTTGAAACTGCAGGTCCTCGAGTCAAGCGTCCGCCTCGACATTTCGCATTGGCAGCCCTATGTTTCCTGAAACAATTACATCATAACTTCGTCCGTGTGCGCCTCGATGGGGTTGGGTTATTGAACGCCAGACCTCGACAAGCATAAGTACCTTGCGTGTCGCTGTTGAGGACTTGGAGAATGGCATGCGGGAAGCAAGACGGTCGCGCCCAGCTATCAATACGAGCGGTGCAACTCCTCCTCGTTATTGGGTAGGTACGAGGTACGTATGATTCTAGGATCTCTCCTCCGACAAGAAGTCACTCGGACGAGAGCTACCTACTTACTTAGGTAGTAGGGAAATATCATCGATCGATCTGTTCGCGCTTGCTTCTCGCGCTAGCACGCAATGAGGAAGAACCCGCCTCATTATGGCATAGCCTGCCAATGGCCAGCCTGTGCCTTATTCTGCGGACCGCGTGTCGAAATTGAAAAACTCAATGGGATAGAGAACTTGGATGATGATTCATTTTTGAAAATACGTCGCTATGTATCCGTACGTACGGCAATTGCCAAGCATCGTCAGCCTCACCGTGAATTCCAGGGTCATGCCTCAAGACCGAGCAGCAATGCAGATGGAGCTGCATGAGCTGATGACCCCGGTGGCTAAATGCAGGATCTTCCTGTCCCAAAGTCCATTGTTTTCAGCTTCTCAAAGGAAGGACTGCCCAACGTTTCTTACCGAGCGGAGTCAGGTCTCTGGAAACATAACCTGGGTGCATGCCTACCTACACCATTCACTGTTGAAACGAGAACTGCGTATCTGCAGCCAATGCCCTCTTTTCTCTCCTTTTTTTCCTCCGGGCCCATCATCAGTCAAGGGGTCCTCGTGAACGCTAACCACCAACTTGCTTTGGGGAATGCAGACCGTTTGTGGGGAAGTATGACCTTGCTCACACTGTACGACTATTACTCGACACTAACAGCGAAGAAAGGCCTGCCTGACCAAGTATGGATACTTCATCAGACAACGACTTGATCATGACGGGAGCCATTCCTAACCCTCGGTGACAACACGCCGTACGCGTTCTCGTAAGTTAAGCACCACTGAACCGCAGCGGGGCCCAAATACGGGCAAACTTGGGCAGTTATTGGGAACCGGGGCCAATCTCGCCTTCAGGGATCGGCCTTCCATGCAACGAGGCCCGAAGCCGCGGAGTTCATCTCAGCGCTGCTATCAAACTCACCCCGTCTCGGCTCCGACAAAAGGGCCAACGAAGGACGTTTGTCTGTCCGAGGAGGGTCCGCAAGGCGAGGGTTGGTGAATGTCCCTGCCAAGAGTCGATTGATCAAGCTCTTCTTGGTCGTCAGGTCAGACACGATAGTCTGCACCGTGTCGGACACTGTTCGCATGGACAAGGTCTGCGTCCATCAGCTGGGGTCTAAGCTCTCGGCTTGGGCCAGGTGCCTGCCAAAGGAGCCAACCCGCGCTTCGAGGAGAGGCAACAAGCGTCGACGATGCTGGTGATTGTTGGTTGCAGGGTCGCAGAGTGTGACGGCGCCGGATTAGCGATGGGTAGCGCCATTGGGATGGGCGTGTGTCGTTTCATCATCACCAGGAGGGGAATGGCTCTGCACCATGCCGCCTTCCTTACAGGCCAGATGAGATGCGAGGGGAGTCAAGAGTCCCTGCCCGTTGCCACTGATGATCAGACAGAGGCTCTGCCCATCGCGGGCCCCCTAATCCGGTCCAGAGAAAGGCATCAAGGGCTGTCGGGGTTGAAAGGAGGAGGGTCTGAGGCCTGGGCGGGTGACTTTCACCGTCAGACGCCCTCACCTAGCCAGCGTGCGAGTGGGGAAGCGATGCAGACAGCTGGAGCGGTGACGCAGGCGTGGAGGGATTCAGGGATTCAGGGGGCAAAGCTGCCCCGTGGGCGGGTCCCAGAGGCGATCAGCCACCGACGTCATTTCGGGGTCCCACGGCCGATCCCTCTGCAAGGACAGCGGCTTGGAAATTGGGGAGAAGTGGTTGTTTGCGACTTTTGTGCTGCCCTTTCTTCCGTCCCAATTTGCATTGGAAGGCTTTCCGACTTTTTAGCGTCTTCTTGCGCCCCACTCTCCGCTGCAAGCCAATCATGCGCACCTCTTGGGGCTCGTCAGTGACGTCATGGCCGTGAGAGTGTCTTTTATTGTTTGCGACAACGTCTGGCCCTTCATTGGGATTGCTGTTGTCTCTTTGCTGCCCAACGCAACGAACCCTACCTCCTCGCTTCTTGCCCCGTGACCCCTACGCTTGTCCTCCTCAGGCAACCGCCCATGTGATGCGGCCGCAGACGGCTAAGAAGTTGGGGGCGACCGAGTTTGGGGGTTGCAACGCTGCCAGGATAACAACCCCAAACAATGGCGGCAAGGCGAGCGAGCACGCATGCACCCTCTCCGTTTGTGTTGAAAACATCCAGTGAAGGGGGGGGGGGGGCAAGCAAGGCGAGCGAATGGGAATAAAGGCGGAATCCTTGCCAAGACACACTCCGCTAAGTAACGACGTTGCTTCCTGGGGCGCGGCCACGTCCATGCCGCGGGCCGTTTTGTGACGACGGGACCTTTCGGGCTTCGTTGCAACCCTTTTGCTGCGGCCATGGGCTTCTCGCATCTCATCTCGCACTTCATCTCCATGGCCGCGCCTCAATTGGCTCCGTTCGATCCCCGGCGATTGCCGCTGATTTGGTTGTCTTTCGGGGGTTTCCCTTTCGATTGACGGGACTGCAGGTCGATGGATGAGATGAGATATGTTTTGCTGGCGGCACGGAACCGCAACTCGATGCGTCTCGCCTCCAGGGGACCGCCACCACTCTGCTGGCAGCCTCGATTCACTCGGCTGGGCCTGTCTCTCTCATCATGCAAGTCGCCTCTCGAAACGTCTTCGGCTATGTACACTCCCGCTTTCACCCAGAAGTTCCATCCAGGCTCTCTGACGAAGCATATTGGACGCAGACTGGACGAACTCTTGTCGGCATTCCTCTCCATCGCCCACCTCGTGTTTTCCACAAGTTCCCTCTTGCCAAGACGTGGCAAAGTGGACTCCGTTCGCTCGAGGTGGTGGGCCAACATTTCTCTGTCGCAGGAACTTCACTCGCAGAACCGGGAAAGTCTCTCTCTCTCTTCCCCCAGGTTAACGATCGCTTGGCCCCCGGCCTGTTCGCGAGCATCGAAACTTGAACGAAAGGGCTCGCTAATGCGAGAGACCTGTAGATCCACCCAGAGCCCGGGTGCATCAGAGATTTTCAACAAGACGGGCGCCTCCACTCGACGCCGCCTCGAGCCCTTCTCCCGGCGACTCGAGCTCGTCCGATGACAACCTCAAGAGGGCCTCACCTGAAAAAATAGTCCGTCTTTTGCCTCTGGTAGATTTGTCCGTGAGCGCCTCCGCTTTTCGAAACCAACTAGGGCTGATCCGTCCGGACCCTGAATACAGATCTATCGTTTTCTCATCACGCCGTGTGAGTATATGTCGTCACACTCGTACGTGCAGAAACGCACCCAGTTTCCAAGGTAAATCAGATCTGGATGTACGAAGGAGAGAGCGTAGATGGGGACCGTGGCGACGATGCGGATGACTCTACCGGGTAGTTGGATCCCATCATGACTGCTGTCTGCTGGACTACTGCTTAGTAGTTACTACCGAGCATGGATACGTACAGAGCCCATCAACGCCAAGTCTCCCAGCCCGTTACTGGCCCCTTAACGAAAATATCAACCGTGGCAGAACTCGTAAGACATATTGGAAATAAATTCGCTACGACTCCAGGTTTCTATCCTTGCCCCTAATTAGGTCCCATATACTAGCTACCTACAACCTTCCACCTCCTTACCCCTTCGCCCCCGTGTGACTAGAGAAATCAACGACAATCAAACCTCGCTACCTGTGCGAATGAGGGTATCCGATGCCTTTCCATCCAGCCAGAATATGGAAGAAAGACGATTGAGCAAGGTCCAAAACATCTATCCCTTCCATTCGATATCCATTTCCCATTCCAATTTGCGCGCAAGTCCTCCGCTTGAATTCCCCCACACCTCCTCTTACCCCGAAATCGTCCCATCAAAAGAAATGCTCGCCCGTGTCTTGTCAACGAACTCATCGTCGCGGTAGATTGTTGCGTCCAAAGTTGCCCGAGAAAGCCGGACCGGCGCCTCCCCATCCTTGCGACACGCTGTTCTTGACGATGAGTGCCGCTGCCGTCGTCGCCGCCTGTCTCTCCTTCTGACGGTGCCTCTCCTTGAGGTAATGAACAGCCTCGGGTCGCATACGTAGGATCCGCAAGATCATATCGTCGCTGGGATCGGCCTGAGCCTCCCGGCGCTTGGCCTCCTTGGCCTTGCGCATAGTCCCCAGGTTGCGACTCATCATGATGCTCTTTCCACGACGGATTGTGCCCATGCTTGCGAACGCCCCAGCGCCGCCAAACGTTGGGCCAAAGGTCGGCGGTGCGGACAGCCGGTTTTGCTGCACGCTCTGTTGTTGAAGGGACTGCTGCGCACGTTGCGCTGTTGCGGCCGCCATCCGCTCCGACTCTCGAACGAGGCTGTTAGTGTCCTCGAAGTAGAAGAAGTTCAGCGAAGCCAGCTCGTGCCACTTAGGCGACTTGAGGACCTCCGCGGGGACTCCCAGCTGTTCTCCTGAGTGCTCGTCCTTGGCGTTGAAGAAGTTGAAGAGCATATCCAGCCAGTGATACACTACATCCAGTTCCTTGCGGCTGAGTGGCCTCTTCAGAGAAGGCTTTTCCGATAAGGGTGGAACCAGCAGGTTCTCAATCACCATCAACACCTCCTTCCAAAGCCGTGTCATAACTGCGATCATGGTAGCGTCCGTCAGGGTCAGCTTCATAATGGCAAAGTTTTCGTCAAAGTAGGCGAACAGTGGCGAGAGGGCCCCATCAATCTGGCTGGGCGTTGCTACCGGTATAGTTGAAGCCCTCTTCTTCCACAAACTCGTGACAGAAGCTCCGATACCGCCCGTTCCTAGCAGGTTTCGAAGTGTCTCAACTGAGAGCGTGGCATTGATTTGAGCCGTGAGCTAAATGAAATTAGCACAGGTCACGAGCGACTTCATAAGCCAGGTGCTCACCTTGTCCGTGATTTTGCGGACCATGTCCCTTTCAGTTCGCTTCAGGTGACGGAAGGCCTTTCCAAAGTGGAATTGAATGTCATCTCGCTCGCCTTCCATGCTGACCCTGATCAACAGACGACCCTGTGAATCCAGGTCCAGCCAAAACTCGCGAGGCAGGTAGTCGCTGAAGTGGACCGGGTCCAGCTTGAGAGAGGTTCGGCCGACGTAGTCGTGGTCGCCGAATGTATCGTAGTCCCAGATGGTGGCAATCAGATTGACTGGTCCCTGGACTGTGACATCGAACGTCTCGTCCCATCGCGGGTTGAGGTTCTTCATGATGATCCTGGTCTTGTGCAGGCGCTTCTGATATTCGTCGCCAAACACCACATAAGGATCGCTATACCCGTTCGGATCGCAGGCCTTGAGATCCTCTGCCTCGACAACCTTGATGGTGAATGTGTACTTGTTCGGCCTACGAACTTTCTTCTTGGGTCCATCGATCTTCTCCAGGATCTCGGCACACCCATCCGGGTCCATGGTCTTCTCGAGCTTGTCCAGCTCCTGCATGGCGTATTCGATGTTGTTAAGCTTCACAAACGACTAATGGAGGGTTAGTTATTGGACGAGCCAGGGCCAACACCAACGCATACCTCGGCATAGAACTGGAACGGCTCAACGCGGTCCTTGTTGTTCCAAGCATCCTTTGCCAGTTGCATCCACTTCTCTTGGGTCGATTGTGTCTGAGCAGCGAGCTCCTCGGCCGACGGACGGTCCATTTCCTTGGCAAAACGAGCGTCAACAATTTCACAGTACTTGCCAATACCGGCAGCAAACGACTTGGAAAGACTGGTCATGAATCGAGCATGATGTTCTTGATTCTTCCATTCCAGCTTGAAGACCTGGTCAACAGACTGGTTGAAGAGCATGAACATGTCGATGATGGACACACTGTGTCGTTCCGAGTCCAGGGGGGCTTGGCCAGGGGTCTCCGAACGGACCTGGAACTGGTCCTGCTTGATGGCCTGGTCCACGTACTCCTCCATCCTGTCCTCGGTGGCTCGGATCCAACGCCACACGAATTCAACCAGCACTTCCTCGATACTAAAAGCAAACGGGCGTGTGGGAAGCGATTCCTGGTGGATCTGGCGAATCTCAACCAGCTCCTTGTACAAATCAAACCCATCGTTTATGCCAATCTCAGTGTCGCTGTCGATAGCGTTCTGGAGGATGACGGCAATGATGGCATTGGCATCTTCCTCGAAACTAGGGAAGACTTCCTCCACGAGAATTGCTAACGGATTCACTCCCATTATTTCCGGCGTCTTCTTGTATCGCTTCTTGATCCTGTCACACAGCTTGATGACCGTCTTGCCGAGCTTGACCACGTGGCCAAACTCCCACTCTTCTCTATGCGACGGGAGGTCCTTCTCCATGTACTGACGATAGGCATCCGCGGCCCGCTGTCGTAACGCTTGAGAAAGGTGGTCAGCAAACTCGGTTGCGGCATCCGCTCTGGGCGAGAAACACGGGTCGTGCATGATGTGGTGATCCATGATGTACAGGACGGCAGCGATCTGGGGTGGCTTCACGTCATAACACTTCTCCATTAGATCATACAGCTCGCGTAAGAGGGTCTCATGTATGCTGGAAAGTGTGTGTTGATAGACGGCATAGTCATGGACGGTCCATCGGGAAGGCTCAATCTCAGTGAGGGCGGCAGTATACAGGTGCATGTGCGGAGGCTTCTTCGCCTCGGGGAGGGGTGCCTTGATGAAGTCGAAGACGGAATCCAGCTCCTCGGGAACCAGCTCTCGATCCACAAACTTGCGCGCCGCCACCTCGATGAGGACGATGAGCCTCGAGGACTGCGGGACGCGCCATCGTACGCACAGCTCCGTCAGGAGATCCGTAGACTGTCTGGATAGTGGCTGGTAATCAAGATCTGGATTGGCATGAATCTGATCAAAGCTCATGGCTTGCTGAAGGATATACTTGAAGAAGGCACGAGGCTCCGGGGGGATGAATGTGTAGATGGCCTCTTCGACAGTTCTGATACTGGAGTCACCCAGTGAGAGAGCGGCCAAGTTGAACGACGGGTCAAAGGCTAGTGGTCCGTCAGTAGAATTCGTCAGAGCCCGGCTAAGGTCTGCGTAAGCTTTGTCGTTGAAAGTAGATTGGGGGCGAGTCGGCAACGCCTTGTCCAGGCCCGTGGATGACTTGGCAAGCTCTGGCTTAGCCATGAGGATGTCGAGGATCATTTTGGACAGGTGAGGTGCCTCAGACTCCTTCCACTCCAGAAACGACTCCTCGAGGTCAAAGTCCTGGCTCCTAAGCGCGCCGGGCAGGTTCGCATTCAACCTGGTCTGGTAGGACTTTAGATCCTGGAGGGCCGCCTCCTCGGTCCATACTTGTTTATTCTCGTTGATTTCGGCCTGCGCCTCTGAAGGACTCATTCCAAAGATGCTGGCGACAACTTGGACGAGGGGCATGTCCTTGAAGTCGTAGCTGAGGGGAACAACGACTTCAACGGTAGTGCCACCATCATTGACCAAGTGTTGGTCGTTCGTAAGAAGTTTCTTCTCGAGAGAATTGAGCCTGGACATGAGCTCGGGCTTGTCACGATCGTGGCCGATGTCGCGCAGGATTGCGGCGGTCAGTCGAACGAAAAGGGCGAGATGTCGGTCAGGAATCAGCTTCCAGGAGTCGTCATCGGGGGCGGCGCCCTTTTGGGCAGCCTTGGTGGCAGAAGAATAGAAAATAAGAATGAGGGGCTCGAGCTTTCTCTCCTTGTCAATGGTCTTTCGAAAGTTGCGCTCGGAGAAGGCGGTGTATGCTTCGGCGAAGGTCCTCTTGACGGCGGCATCGTTGTAGCCAGGGAGGCGCTCACTGCCGGTGAGGACGCCTGTAACACGCTCAAGGACAGTGGAGCTGAAGCTATGCGGCAGCTTCAAGCCAGACGAGGACCCGGAAGCATATTCCTGAACCAAGAGGCCGACGCTGGTATGAGTTCGGGCGGCGGGTTTCGGTGCCGGGACATATTGTTTTCGCTTGGCCTTGGGCTGCAAGAGATAGTGTAGATAGGCGGAGCGCAGGGCGAAGCTGCGGGCTTCGTCGTGTTCGACAATGGCATGGGCCTTGGAGGCGGCGCGGGCTCTCCCAGACTCACGGCTGCTGTTGGCGCGGCGGCCGATCCAGGAGCTGCGAGAGGCTGTAGACATTGCGTTTGGCGGAGGAGGGAGGAGGGGGGTTCGGCGTCGATGATTGCGTAGGACAGGTGATGATGGCGGGGTTGCTCAGGACGCGAGATGATGCCCAAACGGTTGGTGCGCGCCCTGGCTCATGACCAGGAAGATATGTGGGAGTCGCAGCGGACGGCGATAGGGCAGAAGATATTTGGCGAGATGGGTGACGAAAACTGGACTCTGGCTGGGAATGGGGGAAATTTGAAAAGGGCGGCGACAGATGGCGGCGTCTGACAAGAAGGAAGACGAGACATGCAGCTGGAGACGGGGAAGGATGGAATGACAAGCTGACGTCGGGTCGGAGCCAGTGGCCTCCGCCGGGCCTAAGTTGGCTTGTAGCGGGAGGTACTGTAGGGGATTGCGAGCGCTGTGATACGGTGAGACAAAGGGAACAAGGCCCAAGCAGCGAGAAAGAAATGGTCGGGTGGAATGGAATTAAACTGCATGCTCCCCCTACGTGCCGAAAGGCTTTGATTGCTCCAAACCCCCCCTCAGGTTAATTACATACATGAGCATCTGCAACGCACATTTGCCAATGACGGCGCTGACCGCGGGTGGTGATGGTGCCGGGCACGCCAACGTCATTCATGGCCTGAGGTTGTGAGGTCACTCAAGCTTCATTAGCCGCTGCCACTGGTGGTCGGGCTGTCAACTCCTCACCCTGAAGCAGCCGCCCGACGACGCTGCAGGTGGTCCGTGTCCGATCCATGAGGAGATGAGGTCCCCGTCAGAGCCCGACGCTGGGAGCCCGAGGAAGCGCAAAGGTGTCGGCCACGAGAAGCGATGCCATCTGAGCCACAACCTGTCGAGTTAGACTATCGAGTTCCAGATTGTCGGTGCCAGATCGTACATGTTATTTGCCGACGAGCACATGCTGCTGTCTCCGAAGCTTCACACCCTCCATTGTGAAGCTGTCTGGTTTCAAGTCAAGCTGAAACCACCACGTCAATCGGCAAGTCCCAGTGCGTATCGGCGAGGTGAGATAGATATCAAGTAGTTCGTCGCCAAACTCGGCCGCCGATAAGATCGTGCCCCAGCGTCGTCATCAAGAGGTGCGCATAGATGGCCGAAGATAACCCAAGCATGAATACGACGAGACGTGAGATACGTGGGCGGAGTTGATTGCATCAACGTTGACGTTGCGGGTTGTCCAAACCCTTCTCGGTCTCCATCATCCTAGCTTCCCCGTTCTCTCCAACTCTGCAACTCTCCGGCGACCGACTGGCAAGTCTTGTCCAATCGCCATTCTCTTGGGCTCCCGCATCTTGGATCCTGCCAAGGCATTGGATCACCTGGCAGTCGCACAATGCTGGGATTGATGCAGATCACTAAACGACAACGAACGGCGCCACAGTCAGAACGAGACCGAGTTGACCAATACCGGTGGGCAAATCCATCGTTTGTGTGGTGCGGTCGCATGGGACCTTATCTGACTCTCTTCGACATGGCATGGCGCAGCGGAGGACCCTTTGACACTTTAAACCGAGGTACGAAAATAGATGCCTGGAGGCTGGAGGGCATACGCGTTGTTTCGTAGTTCATACTGTCATCTTCACGAGCCCACGTACACTTTGCCTCTCCCCAAATACTGCTGCCTTGCTGGTGATGGTCAGTTGGAATTGTTCCAGTACGTGCTCGTCAAGTTACGAATCTCTGAGCCACCCAAGTCACACGGGCCGTCCATACTTACCTAAGTAGGTACGCGTTGCAGTCAGCTGGGGGTTGATTCTCGTGTTCGAGGCGTCACGACCAGAAAACGGACTAGCTCACGGGACATGCAGTTAATCGACGCAAATGCATGCCGTATGCCGTATGCCGATAATTAGACTTTGCAGCCTCGAGGATTCAAGTATAAAAAGTCGGAAAAGAGACAGTCCGAAGCGGATGCCTGAGGTCTTGGGTGGCTAAATTGTGTCACCACCCCACAAGGCTCAGGATTGAGGCAGTCGCAGGCGGCACGAGGAGAGGAACCTGGAGAGATTGGAGTTGCTCGCTGCCCCGCTTGGATAACGAATTATTCGTAGAGGCCACTGTGGCTGGATCCAGGTGATCAAAATGAAGGGAAGTTTTCTTGTTTGAATTCTCGTTTTGGATGAAACCGAAACCGATGTGATGATGAAGGGGGCGAGCTGATAGAGGTGGAAAATGACAATCATGTCCTTCGTCTGGTACCCTCTTCAGAAGAGAAGGTGTGATTTGATATGGCCGAGAAGCGCCCTGCGACGAATGCGGGACAGGCTAACAATGAGACCGCGGTTGGCGCAGTTTAGTCGCAGGCGCCGTTGGAGACCCCGTTCGCGAACCACGCCCCCGGTCTTGTTTCATCAATGGAGGGAGGTTTGTCCACTCGGCCAATTTTAGCAGTGGAGGATCATGGTGCGGTGTGGTGCACCGTGGGATCATGGAGGTTTGATATCGTCCATGGATGCACCAAAAGCACAGCACAGACAGGCACCGACACAGGCACAGGCACGGCTTGCATGGACGCTATTTTGATACCGGACTGGGATTGAAGAATTCCAGCCGTCACCGTCGGTTCGTCGACCCAGGGACAAGCAAAGGAGGGCATTGTCCGGAAGCAGAAGGCAAAATGCTGGCCGGTTCACTTTACCCACGACGAGCCCCAGCCAAGCAAACGGCAAGGACATGTCACCATCAGCCTGGGCCTCGAATCCGGCCCTGAACCTGACGAGCCTGTTTTCACTTTACCCGACCACAAACCATGTGTGGATGTGTCGCCTGGCGCAATCAGGATTGGGGCACACGTTGACTCGTTGTCAAAACAATGAAAACCCCCAGGCAGGCAACAAGAGAGAGAGGCCCACGAACCCTTGAAAGGACGACTCGGGGGGGACCAGCTAAAGAACGCCCCCCCTGCCGCGGGCTGCTGCGGAGGTGCTGCGTTCTGCATGCGCAAAGAGGCATGCAGTTGTCCGTTTTGACGTCTCCGTTGGACGCCTCCCCTCCACCTCATCCCACTCCTCCTCCTGCTGCTCCTCCTCCACCACCACCACCACCACCACCACCACCATCTCGTAGCCTCTGCTGAAGGGAGTAGTTATCTGGGCAACTTACCTGCAACATCCCTGGTTGTTCTTTTGCTCTCCCTCCGTTTGCCAGCAGCGTAGGATTCCGTTCCCCATGTCACTGCCTCTCCGGCTCTCCTTGTGTCGTCGTCGTCTTCGCTCGTTCACGAGGTCGTTCGAGTAACAGAAAACCACGTCCTTCTGCGACTCGCCGCGCGCTTTCCCTTTCGCATCGCAAAGCCTCAACTGCTGCCTTCCTCTACGACATCTCGCCACGTACTTTCTCTGGAGTCCTCGAGCTCGCGAAGACGCAGTGACGCCCCTGCTCATGCCTCGTTACCACCTTACTCACTCCATCAGTCGCTAAAACCGAGCTGCTCAACAAACTGGACCGTTCGTTGCTTTCTTCCTCCCGCCTCCCCGACCGGGTTTCGCCATTGCAGACTTCCACCCCAACATTTGTTATTATTGTTGTTCGACGTCGAGGTCCACCTCCCGGTGTTGAAGAAAGAAAGGAACCTACAGTACGGATATAGCGCTCCACTGGAAGCCTCGAACACCCACCGCCGCCCACAACTTTCGCCGGCCCCCCTCCTCGCTCTCACTGGCGGTTTGCCTCCAGTGTGGCTTTTGCATTCGTACCTGCTTGGCTCGTCTTGGCCACAGAAGCTTCCTCTGCCCCAAACTTCCAACTAGTACGGAAACGTCCCTCGCAGCATCACCAGCACCAAGTACCTTCCCGACCCGCGGCATCATTTTTGTCCACCTCAGTAGCGAGTGGCCCACTCCGGTTGGCTCAGCGCCAGATGACGGTCCCCCTGTCCCGCCCTGAGCCCCGCGCTACCTAAAGTAAAGTCGTCCTGTCCTCCTGCTGCAGTCACGGCGTCGTCGCCGCCTGTCGCCTGTCGCCTGTCTCGCTGTTGTGCAGCCGTCTTAAAAGATCCCGACAGCTGCTCGGCCTGGCCACAGTTCCCCGTCCAACCCCCCCCGTCTCCCGCTGCTCCCCCCAACGCCCCTCGAGATGGGCATCGTCAGCAGCAAGCCCGACGACGGGGCTGCTCTCTACTTGAGAGATCAGAATCGATGTACGAAGGCCTCCCCCGGTCCCCTCGCTGTCCTTATCGAAGCGACTTCATCCCCAAGCCCGAAAGCTCGTCGCTGACCTGATGTTTGTCGATAGTGAGCATAACCTCTTTGGCCATCACCAACCCACGAAAGCGCAGTTCTGTTAGCATCGCTCCCAATGCATATCCAGCTACCAAAGTATCCGTTTCGAGGCCTCTGGGCGACGCCGCTCCCGTCGAATTTGTCCAGGTTCGTTTGCGCTCGGAGCGCTCCATCACGATGTGCGCGATGCACTCTAACACCCACCGCAGGATCTCGATCCCAATCCGAACGGCACCCCGAATTTCCTCCTCAAGCTGAGCAACGACGACGAACTGATATTTACATTTACCTTTGTTTTGCGCCAGGCCCAAGGCGCCCCGCCCGCCAGCGCAGACGCAAGACCGCTACCAGTCGACACCAACATCTCAGGCCTCACTTACGTCTACGCCTCCTCTGCCAAGGAGGTCGAAAACCTCGTCACTCGCGAATTCCATGCCGACCCGAACCTCCATAAGAACGCAAATGTCGCCTTAGTCGGCGACTATTCTACTGGTGGAAGCCCATCCGTCTCGTTCGAATGGACTTGGAAGTGGAAGCCACCTCGGGGGACCGAAGAGCGAGGCGGTGGCTGGAGGAACTCGTGTAGCGTACGGAAGTCGCAACCCCCCTCCGAAACATGGCGTTGACCCTGTATAGTTTGTCGAGTACGATTCCCGAGCTCATCAACTGCTCACCTTGGCGAGCTTCTCCTACTTCGTTGCAGGTGCGCATTCCCCATCCCCCTCGGTCGAACCTAACTCACCTTTCTCCAGGTTCGCCCGCGTCTTTGAGTCACCCGAGTTCACCATCGCCCCCTTTCCTCCTAGCATCCCCGCCCAAGATCCGAGTTGCGTCGGCCCAATCAGTCGATTCCCGGATGACAGTCCCCGACATCGACGAGCCCGTATCACCTCTCGTGCCAGTTACCGAAGCACTTCTCCTACCACAGGCAGCCGCCCCTCAGCTTATGGAACCCTTTAAGGTCGACATTAACTGCCCGAAGCCCGCGGATGACGTCGCAGCCAGCGACGACGGCCCTGTCTTTCGGGCGACTTTGAAGGCCCTCGAACAGAAGACGGGCAACCTGAGGACTCAAATGAAGAAGGTCTTGAAGAGGGCAGAGCATGCCCAGACTTGCCAACAAGACGCCAACGATGCCTTCCTCGCCTTTATCGACTCGCTGCGGGAGGCGTCGAATACGAATGCCAACGCCGTCCAGCCTGCTCTCGAACACTACTTTGACAAGATCTCGAGAGAGATTTTGGCCTACGAGCGACAGAATACTTATAATCTTCAAAAGATCATCATCGAACCCATCACGAAGCTCTACCAAATAGACATCAAACAAGCCGAATCCAAGAAGCGAGACTTTGAGGAGGAGAGCAAAGATTACTACGCATATGTATCGCGCTACCTTGGCCAACGACAGGACTCCGTCAAGGCTAAGAAGCTTGCCGACAGCGACTCCAAGTACCAAACGAAGAGACGCAACTTTGAGCTGAAGCGCTTCGATTATTCCAGTTTCATGCAGGACCTTCACGGTGGTCGCAAGGAACAGGAGGTTCTTTCGCACCTGACAAAGTTCGCTGATTCGCAAACGCGAGGCTTTCTGTCTACCGCAAAGAAAATCGACCTTCTTCTACCCCAGCTCGAAGCCTTGTCTTCCGAAGTTCAGGAGGCGGATAAGGAGTACCAATATCAGAGACGCGAGCGGGAGGAGAAACGCCGGCTTCTCGAGAAGAGCAATGTTCTTTACACGGAGCCCGATCAGTCAAGTGCCACAAGTGCCGTGCCTCTTGCCTCAGGCTCCAACGGCCATACAGGTAATACCTCGGATTCCGACATCGGCCGCGCAGACAGCACAGGATCCCAGCTTAAGACAGCGCTCTCTGGTGGTTCTGGAAACGGCTCGGGCAGCGCTTCCGCAGTCGCAGAACTCTCGAGGTCTCCGGGCAGTCTCGGGCAGTCATCGGTGGGAAGCCCCGCAGCGCCATCCAAGTTCAAGGGTATTCGAGATCTCGAGGAACGGGACGCTGCCTCACAAGCATCGCTCAGTCACAGGAAAGAGGGACTTCTTTGGGCCCTCAACAGGCCCGGAGGCCATGTGGACCCCCGTAACCTGAACAAACAAGGCTGGCATAAGTGAGTTCCCTCGCCCCAAGCAGCATGTTGACCTTGCTGACTATTCGCAGGTTCTGGATCGTGTTGGATCAAGGTAAACTATCCGAATACAGCAATTGGAAACAGAAATTAGATCTCCATATTGAACCTATCGACCTCCGGATGGCATCCGTTCGAGAAGCACGCAACGCGGAACGACGATTTTGCTTCGAGGTCATTACGCCCAGTTTCAAGCGGGTGTACCAAGCGACATCAGAAGAGGACATGAACAGTTGGATTCTTTCCATCAACAACGCCCTCCAGAGCGCAATGGAAGGTCGGGGTTATCAGGGACAACCGAGGACATCCAATGGCGACTCATCTCTCAAGCGGGACATTGGTTCAGTGCTCACCGGAAAGACGCAATCTTTGAGCCAGGGGCATGGCAACACTGCAAACAGCGGGGTACCAAGTCGTAGGATTACGGTCGGCGCCCGGCCGATAGCGATGCGAACGTCCAGCTCCGGATACGACGAGCACCCAGACAGGCTCCTTCAGATGGTTCGAGACAATGATCAAGGCAACTTGTGGTGCGCCGATTGTGGCTCCGGCTCCAAGGTGGAGTGGGTTTCCATCAATTTGGGCATCATCGTGTGCATCGAATGCAGCGGTATCCATCGGTCTCTGGGCACTCACATCAGCAAAGTCCGATCTCTCACACTTGATATCAAGTCTTTTACCGTCGATATTGTCGAGATTCTTCTTCTCATCGGCAACCGGGTGTCGAACATGGTGTGGGAAGCCAGGTTGGACCAGTCACTGAAACCAACCGCCCAAGCAAGCCGAGAGCACCGGCTACGGTTCATCACAGCCAAATACGTGGACAGGGCCTATGTCGAGCCAATCTCGCCGACCCTCTCGAGATATGGCACGGCGGACGAGACTCTCTTGGCGGCTATCAAGAAGAACGAGATCCAGCAAGTTCTGTATGCGCTCTCGCTGCGGGCCAACCCCAACACGGTCGACAGGATGAGGGGAACCCACGCCGTATGGTTGGCACTCGCCGCAGCCGACCCAGCAGCACCCTCGCCGACTCCCGGTCCTGGCGGGTCGGATTCGGACGGGAAGGCAAGGCCATTCCCGGTGGCGGAGTTGCTCGTACAGAACGGAGCCGAGATCCCAACGACTGCGCCGGCGTTCCCCCTGGGGCGCTATGCGCAGCTATACGTGGAGCAGAAGCGAGGAAGGGTGACGGGTTCGGCCGATGCAGTGCCCTCGCTGCCTTCTAACATGAGCGCGGCGGAGAAGCTGCGGCGCGAGAAGGAGGCGCGTCTACAGAAACGAGTGAGCACAGGGGGTAGACTGGCGAGGTCTCCAATCCCCGAAAAGTAGGAGCCAAGGTTTTAGGATCGAATGGCAGGCTTCGGACTCTGCTACCACTTGTACGAATTATCTCGATTGAAGAACTGGGAGGGTGCATGACCTTTTTGAGTTTTGGCAATTGGGCGTCTTTTCCACCATGATTACGAAAGGGGTTGGGTGGCATTATTGTCTTGGAGGAAGGATGGGCGCAGGGAGTTTTCGGGCGTTGGAGATGGAGACCTTTCCCCATGTTTCCTTGTTGACGAAGCGGGACAGGACCGAGAAAGACGGACGGCACACACGTGTGAGACATGGGAATCGGTTGAATTTCGCTTTGAAAGCCGGACAGAGAGGTATGGGGTGGGAAGACATGTCACACGTGTAGACGCGGGCCAAATAGACAGGGCCGTGATGCCAGTCGGGTTGGATAAGTAAGGACTTGGCAGGCTTAATGCCACTGTACGGCAGTGGAGGGTATGGATATTGAATAATGGTAATGCCGATATTTGAGGTTTGTCTCATAGGTAGTCTCCTTAATAGCAACCTTGCGTGCTGATGGAAGCCCGAACTGCGTGTCGAGACTCGCGACGAGATTGAAAGGTGCTTTGATTGTTCGCTTGCTTCGGCGATTCCCTAATCGAGTCATGGGAGAGGGGGACTCACACTGGCGTGGAACGTGACTGGCCGAGTCACTCAAAGGCTGAAGTGGGACGACTGAATGGTGCACGATGGATTTACGCGGATAGTGGCAGATGGGCCAGGCAGGTGATGCATTTCTTCTTCCAGATGAAGAGAATCCGGGTTGTGCTGATGAAGCGGGATAAAACGGACCAGGGTTTGGAGGGAGAGTGACGAGCAACGGGTGACTGGAATGAGATCATCTGGGTCCGAAACTTGGGGAACGGTTGGAGGAGAGCTGACAGAAGCTGCCTTGGCTTCTTAATAAGGTAGATAGATATGCGGTTGAGTCACCGGGATGTCCTTTGAGCTGCAGGAAGGGCACTTTGGCACTCGAGCAGCGAACCCGCCTTGAGTGAGGGCGGTAGCTTGCTCAGCCACAGTCGAAGCCATGGGCTGTGTGAGAGATGCGCGCGCATCAGGGAAGGGACCCTCCGCTTTTTTATCATCATGATGTCTTGGACGGAATTGCAGGCAGTATCAAAGGGAGAGCAGGCCTGACTGCACGCATCCATCACCTGGCCACTGGCTTTTGGCTGAGGGTATCCAGCTGCCCTCTGGCGCTCTCCCCGTCGATGGCACCTGCACTTGTGGGCATCACGGCCTAATTATACATGTATGGTGCCCTTCCTTAACAGCTTGAAGCTTTCCATGCCCATTCTTGGTTCTCGCTCCCCCCCTTCCCTCCTCCTCTCGTTCCTTCTAGATTTTGGGGGCCAAAAAGTCCCAAGCTTCGAGTCTGCAGGACCGAGTCCCAAGTGTGGCTTGACCTCGGACGTTATTAGCCTCCCTTCCCCTTCGCCTCTGCGCTCCAGCGCTTTTTAGGCTCCCTCCTCCACTCTCGCTCGCCTACCTACCTCCAAACCTCCTGGCCCCGGCCACTTGCACGGCACCTCCATTTACTTCCCTTTTCCCCAGGCAACATCCTCCTTCGTCGCCTTTCATCCACCACTCCGCCTTCATCTCCTCATCGACCCCCGTGCCCATCTTCCCGTTGCCCTTCTCCAGCTCCCCGTTGAGCTTTGCCGTGGCAAAACCATGGCTCCGCACTCCGAGAAGAGCCAATTGAAGCGCCCGCGCGTCAGTCTCCCCGTCCATCGTCCCCCGAGCTGTTCGGCGCATGTTGCCCATGGCCATGGCCGCGCAATCCATCCGTTTGAATCGCTTTTGCTGACCCAATCTGAATCGTGCAGGGTTCATTGCCAGAGGACGAAACAGAAACTAAGAAAGCCCGTCGATCCGATCCTCAGTCGCCTGGTGCCGCCGACAAGACCCCTGTGGTGAATAAGCAGCACCTCCCTTCACCACTCACGCATCTCACCACTGAAGAGTCGAGCGAGCTCGACAAGGAGCTCACCGCCACGCCCCCAGGCCGTCGAAACGAAGACATCACTCCTAAGAAGTCCGATGACGTCTTCTCTCAAGGCCAGATCCTCTCCTCGCCTCCTCAGGACACCCAGCCTCTCAGCCAGTTTGTCGACCGCCACCCTGCCCTTTCTGAAGAGATAGAAGACGAAGTCGCCGAGGGCGTCTGGGGATACCTCGTCCCCCTGGACCCCAAGTACGGCGACAAGCCCATGGTCCTCAAGAAGCGGAGCGCCTGCCCAAAACCCGAGTCCGTCGCAGATGCCGCCAAGACCGACCCCAACCACACCAAGGGGAAAGCGCCATTGAAGGAGGAGGAGACGTACGAAAAGAAGAAGCAGCACAAGGGAGCTTCCTCAAGCGGTTACCTCATTGGGCGCCATCCCGAGTGCGGTGAGTACTTCACGACCGTTGCGCTTTCCATCGCAGCACTGACCTCTTTCCAGACATTGTTGTCAACGACGGAACCGTTTCGAACCGCCACTGCCTTATTTTCACCGAGAACAAGGGCTCTGATACAGTCGCAATTGTGGAGGACTTGTCAAGCAACGGCACATACGTCAATGAGGCCATTGTTGGGCGAAACCAACGGCGCGAGCTTGAGGAGCAGGATGAGATTGCTGTTCATGGCAAGGCGCGCTTTGTGTTCCGCTACCCCAGGAGTCGGCAAACGAGTGCTTTCAAGCAACAGTACACCCTTCTCGAAAAGCTCGGAAAGGGTCACTTTGCTGAAGTCTACCTCTGCGTGGAGAGGTCGACGGGCCAGCGATACGCTGTCAAGATCTTCACCAGGAGCCCGGGCATGGAGGACCGGTCCAAAACTGAGGGCCTGCAGCAAGAGATTGGCGTGCTCATGGGCGTCAGCCACCCGAATGTCCTTTGCCTGAAGGACACGTTTTATGAGCGCGACCGGGTGTACCTGATTCTGGAGCTTGCCCCCGAAGGAGAGCTGTTCAACTATATTGTTATGAAGCAGAAGCTCAGCGAGAACGAGACGCGAAAGCTGTTTCGCCAGCTCTTCCAAGGCATCAAGTATTTGGTAAGTTACTTGGTCTCATTGAAGAACATGGACTCACATGACGTTAGCATGAGCGCAACATTGTTCACCGCGACATCAAGCCCGAGAACATTCTACTTGTTGATAAGAATCTTCATGTGAAGCTTGCCGACTTTGGCTTAGCCAAGATTATTGGAGAGGAATCATTCACGACAACCCTTTGTGGAACTCCGAGCTATGTTGCTCCTGAGATTCTCGCCGACTCGAAGCAACGCAAGTACACCAAGGCCGTCGATGTTTGGTCACTTGGTGTGGTGCTGTACATCTGCCTTTGCGGCTTCCCTCCTTTCTCTGACGAACTCTACTCGCGTGACTTCCCATTCACCCTCTCTCAGCAAATCAGGAGTGGGCGATTTGACTACCCTTCCCCGTATTGGGACTCTGTTGGGGATCCTGCTCGTAAGATCCATGACTCCTGGTCGTTGCTCACGCGCTAACTCAGGCCAGTTGATCTCATTGATTCCATGTTAATCGTCGATGCCGAGAAGAGGTTCACCATTGACCAGTGCCTCGCGCACCCATGGCTAAACGCTACTGCCCCCAGTGTTAATGACAGCACTGGTGGCCTCGTTGGAGGCATTGCTGGACTGGAGGTCAACCGTCGTGCACCTGCCCGCGAGAGGACGTTGCTCTCGTCGCTAAACACAGTCCAAGTCACGGCCCAGCTCGAGGTGGGCAAGGACAAGAATCCAGTCAAGGTCTTCTCCAAGAACAAGGCCCGCGTCAGCAACGCGCCCAGGGAGGCGGGCCCGGCGTCTAACAGAGCACCGGCCGAATTCATGGAGCTCGGAGGCAGGGGTGATCAAGAGCTCTACCCAAACGAAGACGCGAGCATTTACCCAACAGCAGATGGCAAGCCCAAGAAGGCCGGCAAGGCCAAGGGCATATAAAGACGTATGGGAACTTGAGAACGGGAGTTGGGGTGCCCGACTCCCGCGCCCTTTCGTTGGAGTTATACTTGTGTTACTGGAATCTGGCCGTTGTTTCTTTTCGGTGGAATGGATTATACTAGACGGCGGATACAGGCCGCGCTCTCGGAATGGATGTGTGTAAGGGATTTGATTTGGACTATTTATTCTACCAACACGGCGCTGAATCGGTTCAAGGGGGCGGTACATCATTCGCCCGCTTTGACGACATCAAAAAGGAGGCTGAGCGAGGCCGGTTGCAGGGGCATGCATGGGTGATGGCATATCCTACCTCTATTTCCTGGAATTTATATGACAATTGCTTGCTTTCATCTCATCTCATCCTTGGCTTCATTGATATATGCCCGAGGCTTGACTCGAGGGCCACCTGAGACCGCACGTGTGCGATAAGAGATAAGACGACGGCCCGACCGTTCTTCCGCGTCACCGCCCTCGCTTAGCGCCCACACAATGAGAACGGCAGAAAATTTGGCGGGGTGGCACAATCCTAGCCCCACCAGAGGGCTATTCGGGCGCCGACCCTGTCTCGAACATTCACATTATTCCGCTCTTCGACCTTGCACGCCCCTCCCCTGACGCTCTTCGAGATCGCCCACCGACTCGAATCTCCGCGACCGACCGAACCGACCGACATCGATTCAAATTCCCGAGAGGCATCAGGCATCATGGCTGCCACCAAGCCTGCTGGCCAGCCCCAGCTCCTCTTCGTCGATGGATCCTTCGAGGACCTGGCCGCCGAGATGGCCGACTACCTCAAGGCTGAGGACGCCAAGCAGCTCCTGGGCCAGGAGTCGAAGCCTTCCAACGAGGATATTCTCGCCAAGCTCGTCGCCGCCTCCAACGCGCTCAACACGGTGCCAGAGAAGGAGTACACGGCGGCCTCGAACCTCATGATCCACCTGGTCCTCCAGTCCTCCGACCCGAAGAAGTTCCTGCCCACGCTATGCAGCACCTTTGCCAAGCCGCTCGTCAACTCCCCCGTTCACGGTGTCGGCCTGTCGCTCAACGCCCTGACGACCGTCTTCAACCTGCTCGAGCCCGCCGACCCCATCCGCGCCCGCGTCTTCATGGAGATTCTCAAGTTCCTCCGGGCGCACAGCATGTACGAGAGCCTACGACAGTACGTCGAGAAGCTGCCCGAGTGGCTGAACGCCTGGGGCACTGCCCCCGACTACCAGCGCAAGATTTACGAGGAGGTTGCCGAGGTGGCGCTGGAGGCTGGCGAGCAATCGTGAGTTGGACCCCACCCGAATTGCAAAGATGAGGCGGCAGTGATTCATCGTCCATGGTTCTGGGTTTTAGCCAAATTTTGATTCTGACTACTTTACAGGGAGGGCTATGAGTATATCCTCAAGGCTCTGCGCACATTCGATGCGGACGAGAAGGAGGACCCCTCTTCCGAGGAGGCACAGCGACTATCTCTCCGCGCCATCCGCCTGGCCCTTCTCTCAAACACTCACTTCCTTTTCCAAGACTTGCGGGGCATACCTAGCGTGCAGGCCCTCAGCGATAGTCAGCCCGTATACTCGCAACTTCTCGACATCTTTGCGGAACAGGACCTTGAGGACTACAACGACTTCAACGAGGAGCACGAGGGTTGGGTCGAGAAGGAGAAGCTGGACGACGACAAGCTGTACCGCAAGATGCGACTGCTCACGTTTGCCAGCCTAGCGGCGGCCACGCCCAGCCGTGAGATTGAGTACTCCAAGATCACCAAGGCCCTTCAGATTCCGGAGGGGGAGATTGAGATGTGGGCCATCGACGTGATCCGAGCAGGCCTCGTCGAGGGCAAGCTGTCCCAGCAGCGACAGATGTTCCTCGTTCACAAGGTCACGTACCGCGTGTTCGGGCAGAAGCAGTACCAGGAGCTCGCGACGCGCGTGGACCACTGGCGAACGACGCTCCACAACGTGCTCGAGGTGATGCGCCAGGAGCAGGCCAACGCCAAGACGCAGCGGGAGCGGGAGCAGCAGGAGCTGGACCGCAAGGTGGCCAACCTCGGGATGGGCGGCAGCGGACCGGGCGAGCGCCGGCGCCAGCAGCGGGAGCGGACCGACAATGACGACTAAGCAAACGATTTCTCTTTAAAGGCGACAAGGCAGAAGGGCAAGACTGAAAGGGGACGATGGATGGATGGATGGGGGGCTTGGGAATGTTGGGTACATTGGAACACGCGCTCTGTGTTAATACAAAACATTTGAACCGGGGCAAAAAGAATTCCGAAGGAAAACGAGGGTTACTATATGGCGTAGCCGGTTTCAGCATGACGCGGACGACTTCTATTCCCCCGGCATTGAAATGGGAGAAGGGGCACTCTTTTCTCGGTACGTAAATAGAATCAATTCAACGAAGGGCTTAAGAAATATGAAGTCGGTTGTCGGGGCAATTCACAAGATGTGAATTATGCCACATTCAGTTATCCCAGCCCCTCACTTTTTCCCAGGTCGGGGTACGTACCCCGCCACCGTCGTCGAAATGACGGCCCCTCCCGTCCCTCCTCGAGTCCGGTGTCCACCTCGAACTCCTCCACAACCGTTTTGAAGGAAGACGCCGAGTTGCAGAGCCAATTTCTTTCGTCTCGTCACATCTTTTCATCGCTACCTATCCGAATCTTGTAACCTCACTCTTGGTACTCCTCCTCCCCCCCCAATCTGTACTCATGGCCCGGACCAGAAAGTCCCGGCTCCAACACCTTCAAGAGCAATGGCAATCTCAGCCCGAGCCCGAGCCCGAGCCCGAGCCCAGGACTCCCCGATCGCGGAGGAGGCGCGGGCCCAAGGGGCTCTTTAGCGATGGACAATGGTGGTGTAGGCACACTCTCAATACCGCCTCTCCCTCTCGTCTCGTACCACGCATGGGTTAACCTGTATCCATAGGCAACTGCGAACCGCGCAAGAAGATGACGCTCCTGGAGACCAAGAAGGAGGGCCCGAACAAGGGAAGGCTCTTTTACAAGTGCTTCGACTGCGACCTCTTCATCTGGCGGGACCAGGCCAGGGTTAGGGAGACCGGGCTCCCCCCGTCGTCGTCGTCGTCGTCGCCGCCGTTGTTGTCGTCGTCGTCCAAGCCTGTCGACGGCGACGACGCCGATGCGCCCAGGACCCCCTCCCTGACCCAGAAGCCGCTCACCGCGTATGGCTACCAGCGCCACCCCGGCCGTCGCCAGGGCGACTCAGACTCGGGCTCGGACACTAAAGGTGCTGCTGCTGCTCCGGACGACGAAGGGCCCCGGACCACGGCGATGGCGACGGCCTCGGGCCTGGAAACGCCGTGCGCCTCGGCCTCGGCCTCGAAGCGCAAGCGTGACGTCTTCGAGGACTCCTCCTCCTCCTCCGGCGACAGCGACAGCTTCAGCGACTTTTGCTCTGAGGAGGAGCGCGAGCTCATTGAAATCGCCGACAAGAGCGCCGAGAAGCTCAAGGCCGCCCGGCCGCCGCCGCCCGCCAGCAGCGGCAGCGGCAACAGCGCCTTTACGACACCGACGCACCCGCGGTCCTCGGCCGCCGTCGTCGCCGGCCTGCCCACGCCCTCGGTCACGCGCACGCTGTTCCCGTCGGCCAAGCGCCAGAAGCACGTCTCGTTCGACGACCTCATCCCGGCGTCCCCCGCGACGCTCGGCCGGTCCACGCCCGGAACCAACGCCACGACGCCGAGCCGGTCCGTCTCGTCGTCGGGCGCCGCCGCCGCCGCAGCCACCGCCGCCACGACGCCCGACCGACCACCACCACCACCACGGCCCGTGGCGCCCCCGAGCAGCAGCCCGCCCGACGGCGACCACGACGGGCGCGCGTGCGACGTGACGGACGAGGTCATGGGCCTCCTGCGCGGGCAGGGCGTCGGCGCGGCGGCGCTGCGGTCGGTGCGGGCCGTGCTGGAGACGGCGGCCCGGCGGGCCAGGGGCTTCGCGCTGGGGCGGGAGTCGGCCAAGGCGGCGCTCCGGGCCCGGGACGAGGCCGTGGCGCGGCTGCAGGAGCGCGTCGTGGCGCTGGAGAACCGGGACGCGATGCACCGGAGCCAGATTACAAACTTCAAGGCCAACTTGATGAAGATGTACGAGGATAACTAGGGGGGAGGGTAATGAATGTGCTGGTAATGAATGAATGAATGAATGAATGAATGAATGAAAGGATGGCTGGATGGATGGCTGGATGGCTGGCTGGGGCTGAGCTGGTCATGGAGTAATGAACTGTACGCGCTGGATGCTGCTGGATGTTGGACATGTAGTAGTAGTAGGCACACCCCCTCTGGTCCTGGCTTAGTTTGGCAATGTAGCGATATCTTCTTCTTTGTATCCGTAACTAATGCTTGGCAAGTTCAATGTTTGGCAATGCAGATTACATACACCCACCTATCAAGATGACAATTCATCCTTCATCCGTCCCTTCATTCCAGTAATCCCAAATAGCCATCATCACACAAGGCAGCGTGGCTTAAAGAAGTATTTCTTTTCAACTAAAAATTCGACAAATACATAGGGTTGGGGTTTTCGTCTCATTCAAGACACCCTTTGCCTCCCATATTCCACTTCCCTTTTCTCCCACTCCTCCGCACCCTCGGCGTCACGGATATATGTCTCGCACATCTTCAGTTCATCGCAAAGGAGACGCTGCCCACGCGCATAATCATACCAAGTCCCAGCAATCTATATAACTCCTTCCACCCAATATTGCCCAAAATGCCCTGCTTAGTATACACGCTTGAAGGGGGGCACGGGCTTGCACTCGTTCTCGTCGAGCGTCGTGGAGATTACCTTTCGGTACTTGAGCTCGACGGGTCCGTGAGGCTCCCTCTGGAATGAGAGCGTGTGCTTCATCCAGTTCTCGTCGTCACGGTCGGGGAAATCCTCGCGGGCGTGAGCACCACGCGACTCCTTTCGGTTGGCGGCCGACGTGGCGGTTTGGATGCTGCAGTCATTGTTAGTTGATCGTCACGAGTCAATTGCAACAGCGGATAAACTTACGCGCAGGTAAGGAGGTTGCGGAGCTCAAGAGTCTCGACGAGATCCGAGTTCCAGATCATGCTGCGATCCTTCATGCCAACCTGATCGTACAAGCCATCAATCTCCTTCATCTTGCGGACACCCTCATCCAGACTCTCCTGGGTTCGGAAGACGCTGACCTCGGTCTGCATGGCCTTCTGCATGGCCAGACGGATCTCGGCAGTGCTCTTGGGGCCGTCGGCGGTTCGGACCTTGTCGAGCGTCTCGATGTGGTCGGCGGCGGCGTCGGCGGCGGTGGGCTTCAGCTTGTCGCCAGGGTTGAAGTTGTCGCGGATGGTGTGCGAGACGGCACGGCCAAAGACGACCAGATCCAGGAGAGAGTTGGCACCGAGTCGGTTAGCGCCGTGGACAGACACGCAAGCAGCCTCACCACAAGCGTACAGACCAGGAACGATCTTGTCGTTACCAGCCTCGTCGACAGTGAGGACCTCGCCAGTGTATCGAGTGGGGATACCGCCCATGTTGTAGTGGACGGTGGGCAGGACGGGAATGGGCTCCTTGCGGACATCGACACCGGCGAAGATACCGGCAGTCTCAGAGATACCGGGCAGACGCTCGGCGAGGATCTCGGCGGGCAGATGGCTGAGCTGGAGGTAGATATGGTCCTTCTCGGGACCGACACCACGGCCCTCGCGGATCTCCATGGTCATGGATCGGGAAACGACATCTCGAGAGGCAAGATCCCTAGCGGTGGGAGCGTATCGCTCCATGAAACGCTCACCCTCAGAGTTGAGCAGGTAACCACCCTCACCACGAGCACCCTCGGTGATCAGACAACCGGAACCGTAGATACCAGAGGGGTGGAACTGGACGAACTCGAGATCCTGGTTGGGGAGACCGGCGCGGGCAACCATGGCCATGCCGTCACCGGTACAGGTGTGGGCCGAGGTGCAGCTGAAGTAGGCTCGGCCGTAGCCACCAGTGGCCAGGACGGTGTGGTTGGCGAGGAATCGGTGAAGGGTGCCGTCCTCCTGGTTGTAGGCAAGGACACCGCGGCACTCGCCGTCCTGCATGATGAGCTCGAGGGCGAAGTACTCGATGAAGTAGTTGGTCTTGTGGCGGAGAGACTGGCCGTAGAGGGTGTGGAGGAGGGCGTGGCCGGTTCGGTCGGCAGCAGCGCAGCATCGGTAGGCCTGGCCACCCTTGCCGAACTTTTGCGATTGACCGCCGAAAGCTCGCTGGTAACTGGAGCGGTTTTAGCAGCCGCAAGGTGAGCCGTTGTAGCGGAACGTAGCACTTACATCTTGCCCTCCTCGGTTCGCGAAAAGGGGCAGCCGTAGTTCTCGAGCTCGATGATGGAAGCGGGAGCCTCGCGGGTCATGTAGTGGATGGCGTCCTGGTCACCAAGCCAGTCGGAGCCCTTGACGGTATCGTACATGTGCCAGCGCCAGTCATCCTCGTGCATGTTACCGAGGGCGGCGTTGATGCCACCCTGGGCAGCGACGGTGTGGGATCGGGTCGGGAACAGCTTGGAAATGCAGGCCGTGTTGAAGCCGGCCTCAGCGAGACCGAAGGCGGCACGAAGACCGGAGCCACCGGCGCCGACGACGAGGGCATCGTACTCGTGATCCTGCACAAGTGGTCAATTGCGGGTGTTCCAGGGACGGCAGGTCGGTCGCAGGGGACAATGGGGGAGGTCGACATACGATGACGGAGTACTTGGTGCTCACGAAGGGCGAGGCCTCTTTGGCACGCAGAGGTCCGTTGGCGATGACGCGGGCTGTCGAGGAGAGCTTGGTCAGCGCCTAGGGCAATTGGGTCGCGGGGAGGGGAGAAGGAGAGCTTACCGGCAGGTCTGGTGGTAGAGAAGGCCCTGGCGGAGAGCCTGGGAACCTTGGAGAACTGATTGGCAAGGGTCAGCGACTGGGAGAGAGGCAGAGTGTATCGGGGGGAGCGAAGCTGGCGATGGTGGTTTGGAGGGCAACCGGGCCGGTCCAAGCAGGGAACAAGCACTCTCGCAATGGCGACGGCGACGGCGACGGCGACGGAACAAGGACTCGAAGGGAGAGGGGCTGTTGGGAGGGACGTACGGAAGGGCCAGCGGCGAACCGCCTCAATGCCATAGAAGAAGCCATCATCAACTCTTGACTGTGTCACCAGGCGGCATCCGAGGGTGAATTGAAGATGAACGGGGTCAGGTTTTTTGGTTTTCTGGGGGGACGAGGATTTGGGGAAGGTAGCGAGCGGCCCTGGCCCCAGGCGAATTGCCATTGGATCTTTTTTTTTTTTCGCCCTCTTCTACCAGTAATTTTTTAGGCGCATGCGGCTGGCGGGCTGCATGCTGGCGACTGCGACGCTCACCAACTACGGATTCTCTCGGCTCCTCGGTTGATGCGGCCAATCAGCGGGCGCTTATTAGCAGCTCCGAGACCATTATTGATCCCTCAGGACTGCCCAGCAGCCGCACTGGTGTGCCAACGGGAGCCTCCAACGGGGCCGTAACCACCTGTGTGACCTTTTTTGCCTGGACATTGAATGCCGGCCGAGGTGCTTTTCCTTCCATCATACAAATCAAACCTGGTCCCCTTCGACTTCCCTCCGCATCATCACGACCAAAAACCAAAGCCAATTCCGTTTCATTCCCTCTCCGCCCTGGCACATGAAGCGGACCACGCCGACTTCTCCCTTGTTCACCTCGGGAATTTGTTCGGTACGTCCATGACGAGCACAAGAAGCCTCCCTCCGCCATCACGTGCCGAGCCGGAACGCCCTTCATCCATCGGCTCCACTGCCCTCCCCCGCAATCCAAACTACCGCCGTTCCGTCGACTCGCTCTCGCGCCAACGGACACAAAGCCGATCGATCCCTGGACCACCTTTCCGTCTCTCTCCGATGCCTTGGGAGACGCTTGAACACTCAATTGAGTCATATCTTATCAATTCCTCGAGTTCTCTTGTCAATTCATTTGCTATATGCTGCTTCAAACGCCGTATGAAAGAGTCAGTCTTGACCATCACTCCATGATCCCAAACAGCACGGAATTTGAAGCACCGTTTGCTAAAACTTTATCCTGCTCGGAACAATGCTTCCGAGCCGCTGCTTGCAACTCAAACAGGAGGTGGCGGAGAAGTTCGTCAATGAACCGTCCTACCGTAAAGTCGCCTTCACCATGGCCTCTCCTTGCCTGGTCCCTTCAGCCGTCCCAAGTAACCGCAACGCCTTGGTAGGTGTACATGGCACTTCATAACATCTCAGTCATAACGGTAGATTCTAAGAATAAAGACCATGAGGTCTTTGGCAATAGAGGCAGCCTCCCCGGGGAAACACCATATCTTCTACTTCTAGGCAGTCAAGGCATCTCCAGAAGACCACCGACCAAGTCATGACATAACACCAACCAAACACAAACCACCTCCCCCTCGAGGCCATCGTCCCGGCAACGGCCTCTAATTAGCAAGGACATCTCGCAACATTACCAAGAAGTTGTCCTTCAGCTTGTGCACCTCGCTGATCTGAGGTTTCTCCGGTTCTCCAGCGCTCCTGCGAAGCTGATCTTGCCTCTTCGCCCTCCGTCTCCTCTCCGCCTCGATAGGGTCGAGCTCGTCCTCCTCTTCTGCCTCCCGCTCCGACTCGGAGCCGTCGTCGTAGGCCATGTCCTCGAGATCCTCCTCGTCCAGTCCAAAGTCGGTCGACTTGAAACTGTTCATGCCCAAGGGCATCATGTCGCTGCCGACGTGGCCCTCGGCTGCCATCTTCTGCCGCGTCTTGTCGTTGTGCCACTTCTTCCGCGCCTCTTGCCAAGAAATGAGCGCGTTGATCTCTTCGGTCGCCTTCTTCTTGTCTATTACTCCTGAGATGACGCCTCCCTCGAACAACGCATTAACGTTCAGCGTTCCGTTGGTCGGGCCCTTTCGCAAAAACTCCAGGATGCCCTCGATCCATTCCATGAGCTGGGTAAAGAGTCCGTTGTCGTGCGTATGCACCTCGTGCACAAACTTGTAGAAATTATGCTCGTGTCTTTGACATAAATCGATAAACGCTTGCACTGTCTGGTTAGGATCTGCCGAAGCATCCTGCTCCCTACATTTGTCCACCACCTAAAACGGTCAGTTACTGTACCCGTAGGCTAGCAAGAACAACATACCTGAATCATGTCGTCGATGAACACGGCAAAGTCCGTGACGCTATTGTAGACGTTTGCCGACTTGTACACTCGCACGAGCGGTTCGTAGAAGATGGTGAATAGATCTCGGAAGAGTTGAAGCGTGACTGGCTCCTCAATAAGCTCAAGCATCATTTGCTTGTCTCGTTGACGAGTGCACAGCTTCAGGAACTGCTTGAGGTACGAGAACAGCTGAGCTCCTTGACGCAGCTCCTCATCCACGTTTTCAACCGCGTTATTGAACGCGACATAGGCATTGAACAGCCTCTGGACTTGCTCTCCGGTGAGCTCGGGCTCGATCAGCTCAGACCGGAGAACCACCACGATCAAGTCCATATCCTCTGCATCGGCCTCTTCTCGCAGCGCTATCTTGATGTACTCCTCTGACTGAGTGTATCTCTGCAATTTGTCTGTGAAGACTGGATCCGCAATCTTGGCACCCAACGTGTCGATTGACTTTTGGAAGCTCTTAATGCCATCATGAAGGGTGAGCGAAAAGATTCGCTGCATAAGGGACCGTGTCCCAAAGGGTTGAGCAAGGAAGATGTCAAGAACACCAGACATGACGGCTGCGGGGTTGGCGATTCGAATGACGTTCTTGATGACCGAGTAAGGGATGAGAGAGTGGATGCGCTTGGCTTGAGAGAACAATTCAGGTGAGTTGTCCTCGGCAAGGAAAAGGTGGTAGATGACGGCCGCAATTTCGATCCGGAGCCATTCTGCAAACTTCCGATACTGAATGCTGAGATCTTGGATCGTCTCCTTCTCCTTGATCTCTTTGAAAAGCATGGTGAGGCCGTTTTGCTCCACGATGTCACGTCGGAATCTAAAGCACGTTAGTGAGTTCTTCGTCGTCCTGTATCATGACTCACTGTTCCATATACTCATCCAGCTCAGCCGCTCGCTTCCTGGCAATCTCATAAAACTGACGTTGCTCTTCCATCCGCTTCTCATCGAGTAGCTTTCTTCGGATGATATCTTCAACATCCTCGTCTGTCGGGGTGATTGATTCGTGGGTGAGGAACTCCTGGATGGTTTTGGTGTTGGCAATCTGTGGGTTTGACAGAAGGGATCGGAGGAATGCGCGGAGCGAGATTCGCTGATTCTCGCGCCATAGAACCACAGGCTAACAGCCGGTCAGCTTTGTCGGTTGGAATGATTGACTAGACGTACCTCTTGCTTGGTTGGGGACGGGTTGAGAGGGCTCAATCTGCCTCCTTCGGTAGACGCCCGAGGAGATGAAATTCCCGGCGAGGGAAGGCCCCTGGATAGCACGGAGGCGGAAGAGCCGCCTCTCCTATGGCCTTTGCACTTGTTAGAACGAGCACGAGGGCTGTCGGGTTAAAAACGTACCGGCGGGACTCAATGACGAGGAATCGGCGGCAACTGCGAGGCCGGTAAATCGAGTGGAAACCGACGACATGGACGAGTCTGAATCGTTGCCATTACTCCATCCGGACTTGAGCGTCGTGGTGGTATCGCTCTTGTTCTTCTTGGGCAAGTCCGGGAGAATCCTCCCCGGAAGCTCTGTTCGTAACCTCTTGTGCAGCCTGGCGAAGTCGCTGTACCTTCGGGCGATGAAGTGCTCCAGCTCCCCCCTCTGCTTAACGCGGAGCAGGTACTCTGCGTGCTTGTGGTGCCTGATTGTGTGCTTGACGTTGGTGATACGGACACCGGCAACATTGACGTCCCACCCGTTGATGTAGTTGCCCTCGGGCAGCGTGTGCATCACCCCAGTCTCAATGGCTTTGCTGTCGACGATTTCGATCTCGGAGAACCTGATGCGTTCCTCAAATCCCGACGATGTTCCGATTCCAGACACCATCATGAGCTCAACAAGCTTCTTAGCCTTGATGGCCAACTTGCGACGCTTGGTCTCCTCGAGGCGATCCTCGGAGGAGGAGATTTGTTTCCCGGCAAACGACTCGAGGAACTACAACATTTCTTGGTCAGTGCTGCGAGGTGCGAGCCACGTCGATTCCCAGCCACTTACCACCTGCAGCTTGTCCTGCCAGAACTCCTTCTCTTTCGCTTTATCCAGGAAGGGAAAGTCGCGGACGTGGTTCACGAAGATGTACCGCAGGATGGGCAGCTCCGACTCTTGCGGGGAGACTTCGCCATGTTCGGATCGGAAGGGCGCGCCGAATCGCTGGAGTGCGGTGGTGGAGTTGAGCTCGCTGATTTCCCATTTGACTTGTTCCGAGATGAGCTCTCTCTTGAGGTCTTCCAGAATGCGGTCCGAGGTCAGCTTGTTCGATTCGTCACTGGCGCAAAACGCGCTGGTGAGGGGCATGCAAAGGACGACGCTACTAACAGTGTTCTTGTCTGCCCGTCAAAGACTGGCCGGGGGGGACTACATCGCCGCTCCTTTTCCGCGTCGCGCGGATGGGCAAGCCGACGGGCGAGTCTGAGGCGACGGCGGCAGCTTCGGCGGGCTTTTCTGGCGGGTCGGTGGCCGTCATGGCTTGCGACGAGGGAAGAGGTCGCTGGAGCTGGTGGGAGGTTGGTGGGAGGCGGGGGAATCGACGAGGGCACGTCGGTGAAGAGTCTCGCTGATGGCGGGCGTCAATGAAGAGTCCCAGTCGGACCAAAAGCCCCCGGGTCTCTCGTCGGTCGCGTCCTTGGAGTCGTTCGGTCAGCACGTTGGACCTTGTTCCGGCGGGCGCAGCTCAGGATCGTTGGTGTGTTGGTCGTGGTTGAACTTTTGGCGGGGCAGCTCCAGCTTCCAGCGATTGCTTTCCAGTGGCGCCCGGACCGCAGACGGCTCAGCGGGCGTATTCGCAACAGCTGCGGCGCGCACCTGCAGCGCAGTTCGCCGTAGTCTTCTCTTCGGTGCAGCACCTACGTCAGTCGTGCTTCTCCACTGGAGGCAGTCGAGTGGAGTTGGGCGTGGAAGATCTCTTGCCGGCCACTCAGCGCTTCTGCGTGTCGTCACGGCGCTTCGAGAGATTGCGGACGAAGGCGTTTCTCGGAAGACGACAGCTTCTACGACGCAGTCCTTTTTCACTCGGCCTGCTCTTATACGATAATTCCCAGTCATGAGTCCCATCATCGCCATGCAAAAGCCGGCGTAGGTGAAGCACTAAGATGACGGGCATGACGTGTGCTGCCAAGTTCCAAGCCACCCGCCCAGACACTCACAGCCCTGCTGCTCGGAATCGCAGTGCCGTGTGCAGACGGCAGACGCTGTTTGAAGGGCCTCGCGTCTTCCATGGTCCATGCTCTCGCCACATGTTGCCCTTTTCCGAACAGCAGGAATCGTGTCATGGCTGTTGAACCTTGGGGGTCGCGGCAAGGGTTCGAGAGCAAGATCAGGATTGCCCTGAAGTATTCTGAAGTGATTCGTACCGCAGTTAATCGGAGACATATTAGACGACGATGCATTGAGTTTCAGCGAGACGGGCCGATGACTACGACCCAAGACCAATTTCAGCCGGAAACCCGAGACTGGCCCGCTCGGCACCAGTCACATATCTGAAGTCAGCACCGACGGGATGGAAGCGTCCCTACTCTAATAACCGCAATGTAAGTTAACCTCTAAAGAGGTTACAAGCGCTTTTCTTTGATTATTAGCCCTAGGTAAATAGCAATGTCGATCGCTAATAAGGCTGTTCGATGTCTCTAATAAGTTAATTACCTTCTGAAACAGCCCGAGGAAGGGACATGGCTATTCATTTCCTCGGGGCATTATTACAGGCTGGGCACGAGAGGTGTCTACCTAGTAGTCTCAGACCACATCCAGCCATCAAGCTCGTTGCCAAAGTGCGAGAAGATGCCACTTTCTCGAAATGCCAACCTGAACATACTATGCGAATA
Source organism: Thelonectria rubi (assembly GCA_013420875.1). NCBI lineage: Eukaryota > Fungi > Ascomycota > Sordariomycetes > Hypocreales > Nectriaceae > Thelonectria > Thelonectria rubi. The sequence goes on from WMHX01000107.1 coordinate 227,462, forward strand.
CTACAGACTGTGTCAGACTATTGAACGCCCTGTCAGCAACAAAACAAAGCAAAAGCAACCACACAGTCCGTCAAAGCCAGGGTATTCCTCCCTACCGAATACATACGGTACTCATGCATACTGCACGCTGTTTGCATGTACGAATATCATGTCCCCGGCCAGCCAGCATTCCAACAAACATGCCGTCAATTCGTCGGCGAACACGCCAATGTCCATCTCCACCTTTCTAACTCTGACGTCTTGCCAAATTGCTTCCAAATCATGCCGCCCCCGTTCCCTCCCCCTTCGGTCCGCATACCGCACGAGGCCCGGTGCGCTGGCCGTCCGCAGCCGGAGAAGAGGGCTTTGTCTGGACTGTGGCTTTGTTCTCTCCAAACGTTACGACGCACGCGGGGGCGCCTACTCTTCCCCAGAAGCCAAGTGGCGGAGACAGGCACGAAAGCTAGACGCCGGGCACGGTCTCCTCAGTACCGGTACGCCTCTTGGCAGAGTCCCGTCGAGTCTACGAATGCTGGTGAAGACGGGCCTTGGCGGGAGGGTCAAATCCCCCTACCCTACCGGCTGCGCCGAACGTGGGCGGCTGCGTCTGCAGACATTGCGTAACGAGACGAGATGAGCTGCCTTGGTTTGCTGCATGCAAGGCGCATTGCATGTGCTTGGCCGTTTCAAGACGGCGAGATGACTGATCTACTACTCACATGTGTATCAGGTATGGTTGCTTGGCTATCACAAACAAAATGGCAAAGGGACCAAGAATGGCTGCACGGCAGAAACGAGGCTATCATAACTCATCAAACACACGTAATCTCTCGCCTCCGTCGACGTGCCTCTTGCGCAGGTAAGTCCCCTCCTCGTCCTCGTGGCTCTCCATCGGAATCTCCGTGTGTCCGGCCTCCTTGCGAGACTCGATGATCGACTCTGCCACGCGGGTCTCCGTGCCTATCAACGACGACCTGGGAGGGCTGTACTGCGCGCCAAAGAAGTATATCAAGATGATGGCCAGCGTCACGATGGACATGCAGATCCAGATGGCCTTGAGCCGTCGCCGAGTCTTCTCCTGGGACTCCTTGTCCAGGCGGTCCCAGCCCTCCACGCGCCGACGCACAACGTCGACTCTGTCGCTCAGCGAATGGATCTTTGCGCGGCCGTCCTGGATCCGCATCTGGAGGGACTCGATGCTGGCCTGCTGGTCCTCGAACTGGCCGAACCCGGCAATCTGTCCGGCAATGTCGTTCTCGATCTCCTTGGAGTCTCGGTCAAAGTCGCTGTGGATGTTGCGCGACGTCTCGGCGAGGTCTTTCAGGGCGGCCACGGTGTTTTGAAGGGTGCTCATCTTCTCCAAGACGGCGTAGTAGGTATCGTCGAGCTGTCGAGACGCAGTTGTAGAAAACGTGTGCAGGTCGACAAGCGACTGCTTCAGACCTCTAGAAACGCAGCAACGTCAGCAAAAAAACCAGCTCGGCAGCATGACCACGGTTCGGTCAACTCACTCAACCTGCGTCGACGTCTTCTCCCGCTCCTCCTTGAGCTTCTCCTCCCCGGGCTCAGGCTGCTGCGTCTGCGGAGCCGCCACGACGGGCCCCGGGCCCCGGAGGACGTCCTCGTCGCGCTGCAGCATGACGCTGGGGCGACGGCTCTGGTCTGGGCTGATTATGGGCGTGACGCCCTCTGAGCGCGGCATTTCGACCGAGGTGGCACTCCAGAGGAACGGGTTCGCGGACGTGGGCTGGGCCGAGGGCCTGTCGTCATGGTAGCGGTCTCTGCGGGTGTTGCTGCGCGAGAGCTTCGCGGGCGACGCGAGCTCGGTGATGGAGCGCTTGAGCTGGTGGCGGCTGCCGCCGGACCTGGTCCGGGAGACGGACTCGCTCGACGCCCGCGGGCTGAAGCTGGCCATGGGGGGTGGCGGCGCCGACGGGCTCTTCCTTGCCTGTCGACGTGGTTTGTGGCCTGTGTGTGCGGTGTGTGTGTGGTTGTTTGGGCTGGCTTGCCCCGATTCGTCGTCCCTTTCAAATGGAACCCTGCCTGGCAAGTCCGTCCGTCTCGTCGTCCAAGTTTGGGCTTCCCTCCACCGCGACGAGTGATGCAAGGCTGCGTGACGCAAGGGTCAGCAGCCGACAGCCCTTGCAGCGTCCAAAGGGCCCGTGCACGCTACCTCGTCCAACAGAGAGGCGGGTCTCACATGTCACTTCCGTGCCGTGTGTCTGTCTCAACGGCTGGAATTCGATAAGTCACAAAGTCATTTGATCGCCCACTCAGCCAAAGGGAAATGTCATGTCTGAAATTTTGCTAAATTTTCTGCCTGCATGCGAGGACCCGGGTCATTTGTTACCCCGCGCATATTCATTAAACTGGACACTTTAATCTGACCACCCCAGCCTTCCTCCAGGCAGCTTCCATCGTATTTTATATCCCTTCCATTCCAGTTGCCTGAACGACCATCAAACGCCCGTCGACTTGAGACAAATTTAAGTGCTTGAAAGATGATGTTGGAGCCTGGGAAAGGGAGTCAGGAGGCCGCCCCTTTGTCTGTGACATCGATCGATCTTCATCTCCCGACTCATCTCGAAGGTCCCAGGCCCCGGTTTTTGCCTCTGAATGAGATGAGATGTGGTTGCATCATAACTCGTATACGTAGTTGTCGATACTCCTGATCGGATGTGGCGGGTCGAGGGGATCAAGAGTTGATCAGCTTGTTTCGCTTCTCCTTGCGTTTCAACCGCTCAACCCGCTTCTTGTGCATCTTCTCGGCCATCTGCTCGTATCGCTCCTTCTCCTCCTTTCTCGCTCGCTTGTCTCTGATGGCCTGGATTCGTTGCTGTACAGCTGCGTCAGCGTTCCGTTGTTCCCGATCGAAAAGAGGCATCATCATCGTACCTGGCGCTCCTCCTCCTTCTCTGCCTTCATCTCCTTCTCCTTCGCCTTCATCTGCGCCATCAGAGCGCGCTCCTGGGTTCTCCTCTCGTACGACTTCAGTCCAGAGGTCGGTCGGAATGCCTTTTTCGGGGCGTGCCACTGCTTGCCTAGTTTCGCCGTCAGTTCTGCGAGGCTTTGCTGGCATTCGAGGTGGGGCACCATTTTTTCGCATGCCCTGGGGTTGAGCAGGTGTTGATACGGCCACGGGGGCCACGATCGCCTCGTCTGACATGTTTCGTGTTGGGTAGAATCGCTGCAGTCTGAAATATCCGTATATCTTTGAGGGCGTGCCGGCCACCGGAAATCGATCACCAAATTTTCTGCCGGCAAAAAAAGTTACAGCGGGGAACCTTCAAAGGCGGTCAAGGCGGCCCAGATGTGGCTGAGGTGCTGACTACGCCATTACCCCACACAATGTGTGGCTGAAATTCGGGGTCCCTTGACCCGCACGCATCCAAGTTAAGGGGGTTGATGAGAAGGGGCGGCTGTTGCAGCGTAACGTTTCACGATTTTGGACGACGGCATTCATTTCGCCGCTCATTTATCAGGTAATAAGCAGAAGGCACTTGCAATTTTCCACGTGCAGCAAGAGGGTCAGATCCGTTCCCCCATTACGGCATAGCATGAACACTTCATCCTATGCATGAAATGGGATGAACGCCCAGTTCCAGAGAAAACACCGTTGGCAGACGGTGATTGGCATTCCGGGGATCATGGGCTGAAGAGCCTCACTGCCGGAACTCGTCGCTATTGGGTCGGGATGAACGGCTTTCAGCTGTGATCTAGCAGCCGCGAGCGGCCTCCCACGCCCTCGGGTTTCCCTTTCGAGCCTGCCAGCTTGCGAAGCCACATTACGTTTAGTACTGTACTCGGGGATTGTAGTTCGTATTGAAACGCGCGGACATGCAAAGTGCGGTATGTCAGGGGCCTGCCGTAATCAAAACGGATTCCGAAGGGTGGTTATCGAACTTGGTAGCGTCCGCACACCGGCACAGCTACATACTCGGAGTACATCGTCTGCAACTTCGGACGGAGATCCGTACAGAACGGCAAGCTCCTGCTGTGCCAAGGTTAAGAATTGTTTACGGGAAGTCCAACAAGACGCCAGGATCATTGGCGCCCCTGCAGGTCATTCACCCTCATTCACCCTGGTCGTCATCGTATTGACCAGAACGAATGCGCGTGGCCCCTGAATGTTCTCGCCGCTAGGGATGCGGAGTCTGGTCACGTCCTGCTGGCCCCAGCAGTCGACATGCCAATGTCCGTCCAAAGGACAAAGTCTTGATCGATATCTCTCGGTTCTCCAAGAAACTTTAGGTTCCCGGGATCCGAAGTTCACCTGGTAGGGAGGGGGACGCACGAAAACGGATCTCGTACATCATGAGCCTCGAATAGCCAATTTGCCAGTTATTAATTACGTCGCGCTGTGCTATAGGCAAATGTCCGAGACGACGGCCACCATGAGCAATGCCGCTGAGCTGGCGAAATTGGGCTCCCGGCGGGAAAGTGATGTCTCGGATGCGAGCCCATCAGACGCATAGAACAGAGCAAACTACGAATATCCACGGTGCAATGCAAAGCAAGCAACCAGGCCCAAGGCAAGATTTCAGCCCTTTCGTGGGCAACGGGGACGTCATGAAATTGCTGTGCTCGCAGTGGAGTGCATCGAGACAACGAACCAGAACATTGGGCGAGGGAGGACCCCTGGAGAGGCTTGGCTGGTGGAGATGGGCTCATGGAAGCCCGTGGCACACCAGATCATCACGAGAACGAGGGCGAGAGCGAGGGCGAGGGCGAGCGTGGTTTTTGTTCGCTGGGCGCTAAGGCCACAATCGTCACGACAACCGACGGTAGCTGGAAGTCCCTCTGGCTTCACGGGGTCGGGATGCCTCTCCTTCGAACTGCATCTGGCGACGTTGCCGACGCGCCAAGGCACGAGAGCCATCGCCGGTGCCCCCGTTGCGGGGATTTGACCATCTTGCCCATTGGAAGACCCCAGAGGTCCGTCAAGTTTTCGCCATGTGGTATCACCATTCTCGGCGCCGCATGCACATTGCAACAACGATGCATGCGAACGAAGCCTCCTGCAGTGTCGACCAGATCTGACGCGTTCTGCATGCCGTGAGACGTTAATAATATGTCGGCGCCAATTGAGGCCCATCCAAACGGGCAGTTGGCGCAGATGGGGGCCTCCATCCGATTCCCAACTCAGAAGAGGCATCTCTGGAGGTTCTGAATCGAGAAGTCCAAGCCTCCATGGCACCGTCATCTGCTGCATCATCACCATTCCCCCCGTCCAAGGGACCACGGCGAACGACAAGGAACGCGAGCCGGGGCCCCAGTTCCGCCGAAGACGCCAGAGAAGGGGGCTCGATCTTTGCCGGTCAATATCAAAGAGCAATTGAATACGAAGCAGCAGAGAGGACTCGACGCTTTCCATCCGAGACATGTGAGCCGGATATTGGTTGATGGCTTGCCGAACGCAGTTGGATCTCTCCCGGAGCGATACGTAATCCCAAGACTGCTCTCGGCGTCGGGCTCGTAATCTCTCACTTGGCCGTCCTGTCCAGCTGGACTTTTTGTCCGAGTGGGACGCCAAAACGAGGCCAGGTCATCCTAAACAGATCGATGTGGACCGAAGCGAAGAGGAAAAAGCAAAACGGACGAAGCATTTCGTGGAGAATGTCACTTATGCGTCGTCGACTCCCAGTGGCGCCTCGTCGACTCCCATGGCCCAAGGGCCTCGAGTCAATTGTCTCGAGGTTGAGGTTGACCTCGATGGCCTCGAAGTCTGAAGACGACGGGCCCTAGACTGGACTCGCATGATGCGGCTGTGACGGCTAGCCTCAGGATGGCGTACCAAGTAGAGCGGGCTGAAGGACAATGACAGACTTCCCGCATTCACAGGTGCACTGTGCATTGGCCGTGAGGACAACAGGAGCGGGTGAGTTGTTTTTATTCTATTTTCCTCGGGCGGATCTGCGATTGCATCTCCGCGTCAGCCCGGTTTCCAAGCGAAAGACTAAGGATGGAGTGGGTGCCGTGAATTGCTTCTTTTCCGGGCACTTGAACAACACCTTTGATGCTAAGTGGTTGGCGGTTTCACGGGGTCTCCTGACAACGGCGGCGGCGAAAAGCGGCAAAAGCAACGTGTTGCGACGGCGAGTGCATTGGAGAGGTGGTGCAGCACAACAAATGAATCGAGGCCAAGATGGTGCGTATGCAGGAACATGCGTGTATAAATCAGATATGGGCCGCATCAGCCAGTGAAGCACGACATGGTCGCAATGGTGCAGTCCGCCGCATCCGTCTCCTGTCCACTGTCTCATTCGCCTCCCCCCGCTCGTTATCCGTGGCGCCCGCAGGCCGAGGGGATCTTCGCCATGGCAGGCGGAGTGGTTGCCCCGGCTGCGCTGGAGGCATGGGCTCGCTTGCAGGGTCGTTCGTTCGCCTGTCCACCGGCGCTGCTCTGTGTCGCTTCGTGCATGCACAAGTGCCCTTCAGGTGCAGGTACACGGCCGGCCAAGGGAGACATGGGCCAGGGTCGAGGCGGGTGCAGGCTTGTCGACGGCCCAGAAGAAACAGCGGGCGAATCGCAGGCCCAGGAGCGCAGTCAGTGTTCGGGGAGACAGAGGCTAGCGGCGGCAGGGGGAGGCCCAGTCCCAACACAGTGTGCGCACTTTGGTTGGCGAGGGAAAATCAGGCCGTTGCATATCGATCGATGGTTGTGGTTGTGGGAGAGTCTGGAGTCGCCGCCGGCTGCAGCGGCCAGGGCGGCCATGGCGGCCACCATCAACCACCAACAACGCACCACGCGTATGGAGCAGTGGGCAAAGGCTTGATGGCTAGAAGCATCCCTCTAATATGGATCCTCGCGGCTTGCGTCAGGCAACGGTAATGAGCAAATCCTGCTCCGCTTCTCATCAATTCTTTTGCGCCTGCAGGCAGCATCCAATCAATCTTCAAAGGCCAATGAAGGGGATTAATCAATCGATCGCTGCCAGTGGGGAAGAGAGAGGAAGGGGCGAGCATCGCACAGGGTGTGAAGTACGGAGACGGATACATGCAAGAGAACAGACAATCGAGTCGGCCTTGACCCCAAGGCCGACGAGGTGTTATTGGGAGCCTCGAGCTGGGTCTGGAGGGAAGAAAGAGGGCACAGTGCGCCGAGCAAATTGGTGGGATGGACCATTTGATGAATGCGAGGGATGGATCAGATGGATGGATGGGGAGGGATTGGACAGGACGGCACGGGGATTGAAGGGTACTTGCCATTTCCTGAGTCGCGAGGGCAGCGCGCACTATGCCAGGTACATCTCGACGTCGAAGCCGTGCGCCAGTACTCAGAGCGCGTGCTGAGTCAATCTCGGCACTGTACCCAGCCTGTACCGTCCAGGACCGCTCCCTCGCAGGGGTGAGTTGTCGTGTGTGGGTGACCCTGCATCACGGCCCTCCCTCACTTCCATCCCTCGCGGGGGCCCTGGCTTCTGAGGCTTTCTTTCCGCATGGAGAGTAGTCAGGGCCAAAGAGAGTCAGTCAAACTCTCGAAAACGGCACAGAGTGATCATCGCCACCGAGGACTTGAAGCGGTGCCGAGGGCGAGCTGACTCTCGGCGGGTCAGACAAAGAGACGGGAGACGGGGAAGTGGAACGGGGGTGTCATTCGGCAAGGTGACGATGAGCATCGATTGTTGAGAGTGTCTCTCGGTACATGGTGAGAGTGGCACGCACAAAAAGGCACGAACGAGGCCAGCCGGTTCGTATGCAAGGTACCTCGCGCTGTGTGCGTTTACTGCGCTCCCTGCCGCGTGCGGTACGTCTCCCCCAGGTACCTCCGACCAAGGGGATCTAGTGGAGCGCCGCCAATGCCCTGGCGCCCTGGTCTCTCCCCCTGCTCGGGTCCCCAATTTTTACCTTTTTCCCTCCATCTCTCCATCTCGAAACCGCCCTTACCACCCCCCTCCCGGTCTGTCTCGCTCCTCCGTCTCCTTCCTAGTCTCTCTTCCTCGCTCGTCCCCCAAAAAAGGACTTCCCTCGTCCTCCTTCTCCCCATCTTCATTCTCCCGTCGCCGTCTCCCGCGAGCGTCGAGTTTCTTTTGGTGCGATTCCAGTCGCTTTCCTCTTCTCAGAGTTGCGCTGGTCTTGGCCGTCCACTCCTTTTCTTCATCTTAAACCCTAGCCCTGCTAGACTTGCTCTGCCTATCCTTCACCAGCGATTTTCTGCGCCTTGTTACTATTCTCACCTGGTCCGTCTTTCACCTCGCTCGCCGTTCTCTACATTCACCTTCCAATTCAGCTCCTTGTTTTGCCTTTATGTGCTCTCGCCAATTCGATTGAACCGCCAACTGATGAGCTTTCTTGCCACCTTCAGAATTTGATCACGCTTTCGTATCCAATCTCTTCAAAACACGCCCCCGTTCCGACTCCATTTGCCCTCGATTTCATAGGGACATCGACTCGCGAACTCATTGCTCCCGATACAACTGTTTGCTCCTCCTATGATCACCCGAATCACCTAGTTGTCCATCGCTCTGTTGCCGCTGCGCGGCTAGGAAAATGATGGCAACCGCCGTTGGTCCCGAGCCGTTCGTGCGGCCGACGCCCGGTTCAGCCTTTGACAACAACCCGGATCACATGGCGACGATGGGCCAGTTCGCCGATGCTTCCTCTCTCCGACCAGAACCCTCACCTCGCGGTGAAATTCCTCCACCGAACCCTCCATTCGTCTTCCCAGCTCAGCCTCCATCGACCTCCTCGGCTCCGTCAACCTTCGCTCGCACTTCAGGCAGGCGCCCAATGTCGGCAATTGAGACACCAAATAGATCCTTTGGGCTATCCGACGAAGAGGTGGCTGATGCTTCAAGATCAGCTCTCCCCGCCTTCTCATTCAACCCGGGTGCTTTGCTTCCCGCGGACCCTCATGCGACGTTTCTTCTGAGTCCACCTGACTCTCCTGCGACTCCTCGAAATATTCCTTCGGCGTCCCGACCTGCCGGCCATGGCCACCGACGGGGTGGAAGCGAATTCGTTGGTGGACGTCTCCGTGAAGGCAATTCGATTTCCGTCATGAGCACCAGCCCGACCAAGCCCGAGAGTGGTTTCAATATCCCTTCGCTGCAACCACCGCCCCGTCGGGGTCATCGACGCGGCATGTCCGGCGCAATCTCCACGAGCGAATTGCCAATCCTACAACCGCCCGTCTTTGATAGCGCTCTTAATCGTGGGAGTAGTGCCCCAACGAGCCCTACTACGTTCGGGCAGCCAGGCGAGAAGGCCATGGACACGTCTCTTGTGCCGCAGGCAGTCGAGGCCGAACCAATCGAAGTTGTTGAGGAACCCAAGGAATCGCCTAAATCATCCGCACATTCCTCCCCAGACGGTAGTCCAAAGCAGAACAAGCCCAATAATCGGGCTCGCGTCGGCTTTTCCGACACTCTGGAGTTCATTCCCCGACCACTGTCACTGGTCTCTAATGAAACCTCGAGCACCATGACCGCTCGGCCAGGACATGCCGTATCTGGGAGCATCTCATCCATCGTGTCTGCAGCATCTCCAAATGGTCGCGGGAGTCCTGCGCCCGTCGAAACCGTTTCCCTGTCTAGGACATCAACCCGTGATCCCACAGACTCCAGGCCAAGCACCGCTGGTGCAATTCTTGAACGAACCCAGGATCCTGAGGCCGTCAATTCCTCGCCGAGACGTCGGAATTCCATCCCAACACTCCTCCATCTCGTCGAGGCATCGAAAATGGACCAACCAGAACCCAGTCCTACGAGGACGCCTAAGCGGTGGTCGTTTTTCATCCGCGACCCTTCAACCGCGAGCTCTTCTCCCACCAAGGCGCGACCTCACAGCTCAAGCTCTTCCGAGTCTGCAACCAAGGCTTCGTCATCTGATCATGGCTCTGAATCAGCCACCGAGGCTCCCGTCGCAGCTCCTGCCAAGTCAAAGAAACGCTCCAAGAAGAACAAGAAGAAGAAGAAGGTCAAGGGCTGGGCCGGTGCCATCTTGCCAAAGAAGCCCAAAGGTCACAGCAAAAAGTCAAAGTCTGATGTCGCTCGTCCTCCAATTCCACCCTCACCCGAAATGCCGCAGGACGAAGGCGAGCTCTTCCTCATGGAGGACCCCGAACTGCTCGAATCATCGCCGCCTACTGTCACTGTAACTGAGTCACCCGACCTTCCCCAGGATGAGAATAAGCGATCCGAGGAGGAATCCTCTTATCCCATGATTGATTTGGATGCGGCACTTGGGCCATTCAACACTCCTCTCCCTCTCAACCCAGAGTGGGAGGCAGCCCAGCGTGCAGCCGGTAACATTACTGGCCGTCGCCGGCTTCACAGTGCTCAGGGAATGAAGGGATTCAGCGGCCCAGGGATGCACTACCACCGACGTGCTGAATCCGCCCCAGATCTGCCTCCGTTTGACCCCGGCCGGGCGGGTATCCACCGTTTCAACAGCAGCTCTACTATGGCCGATGTATTTGAGGAGGATGAAGAAGATGAAGATGGAAACAAGACTCGATCGTCTCGTGCCGTGGTCGACGACGACACCGAGTCCGACAGTGACGCGACACCGCCCGCTGTGCCCGCCCAGGACCCATTACTCGAGATCCAGGACCGGGCATCAATTCACAGCTCTACCCAAAGCGTCAGGCGGACCAACTCGAGCTTGAGTGACAAGGAGCAATCGGCTGCGGGCTCTGTCCGGGCCGAACGATCCAAGTCCTCATTGCACGACAGCGTCATCATTGAGGAGATGCCAAGCGTCATCTTCCGGACCCCCAATGTGTTTGTGGACCAGACCAGCGCCTCCGAGTCGAACACGTCCTCACTGCGAAGGTTCTCGGGCAACAAGGACCTCGCACCCGTAGAAGTCGGCCCCATTCATCTTCCACCGCCGGCCAATTTCAACGTTCCAAACAGCCCATACGCCATCAGCCACTCCTCGTCGTTCCCATCTCCTCGATCGCCCATGTCAGTCGAGGTTCAGCAGATCTCCACGGCTCCCTCGTCGGTGACAGATGAGAACAACTTCCACTCACTGCTCATGATGGGTGAACCGGGGCCCGAGGTCAGAATCTCAGTTGACTACGACATCCCGTCATTGACATCGAGCAACTCCACCATGACCCGAGACAGCATGTTCATCCCGGGTCAGCGCATGTCACAGCCAACAATGCGCGAACCGCGGCCAGTCTCAGTCTCATCCGCAGCCTTCGGACGACGACGATCCAGCCTTGCCAGCCTCAGCCGACTGATTAGCAGCTCTCACGGCGAGCGCAGCAAGCTTTCCATGGAAGTGACTTTGGATGAGCCAAACAACAAAAAGGCCAAGAACAGTCGTTCGAAGCGATTGAGCCGCCTGATGCAGTTTTGGAAACCTAACAAGGAGAACAACGCATCGAAATAGAGCCATCCAGTGGAGGGGCACCACACAGCACTGGTCGGTCACGGGTCATGTTGAGACCATGTCGGCGATTGTATATGGATATTATGTACAGCACATTTTACTTTACCCTGTGAAGACATCTAGCCTCGCGGATAGCTTCATCAGCAATATCGAGTTCGCAAACGGACTCGCAGAATCGATGAGGGGCACTTCGCAGACAGGAGTGCGCCACAGATCGTCGAAGGATCTTGTGTCTACCTTTTTTTTTTTTTTTCTCACAAGGGATCGGGCGCAGCGTTTTTTAATGATAGCATGATCAGCATTTTGGTACTTGGCACAGACGGGGGGCCTGGCTCCCTGGCCTTTACTAGGCCACGGTCGAGTCCAGGGCTCGAGGATCGAGAAGGCGGCTTCTCAGGAGGTGCGACAGAGGGATCGACATTGGATGGATGCCCTTGTCGGTGTTTATTTGGGGAGGATTCGGGTAGAGCAGATCAAGTACTTGAATGGCAAGCAAGCAGGGGTAGATATCGGACTGGTTGGTGATACAGACTATTAATGAACATAGTGCTGAAACGATGCTTTCCACCCATGTTTGTGGGTGCCTGGTGTCGCGTTTCATGTTGATGGGAGTTATGTAACTTGCAATCTCGAATTCATCATAAGGTCATCAATTCCGTCCGTGCCTAACAGGTTGCACACCTGGTGTGTATCTTTTTTATGTTTGAACAAAATGCATGTGTCTTTCGATGCCACATGACGTCCCAAACTTGGGTCCAAGTGGGAAGAGAAGGGAGAAGAGGAAGCGATCCCATCCATAACGCCCACCATGTCCAAAACACATCTCGTCTCCGTGTCAAGCCCAACCCAAGACGTCTCTCCGCCGGGAGAAGCCATCCCCATCATCACATGAACTTCTTGGCCATGTCGACCAGGCCGCCGCCCCAGCTGGGCTCGTCGTTGCCGCCGAAGCTGCCAAAGGTGCGCTGCTCGCGCTCGACGCGGACCGACGAGGAGCCGGCGGAAGCGGCGGCGGCGCCGCCCAGGCCGCCCGAGACCATGCGGACGGCCTCGCTGGCGAGCCCGACGGAGCCGCCCGAGGCCGCCTTGGAGGCGGTGCTGAGCATGCGCTCAATGGCCGGGGGGATGCGCAGGCCGAAGCGGGCGAGCAGGGCCGTCAGGAAGCCGCCCGTGATGAGGGGCACGATGATCATGAAGAAGACCTTCCACGGGTGGCGCTTGGCCCAATGCACGAGGTCGCGCCAGAGCCGCTTGACGTGCTTGAAGGACTTTGCTATGAAGCCTTGGCGAGGGGAGCGCTTGTAGTAGGAGGAGCGGCCTATTTATTTGTCTTAGTGCCTGGGCTAATTGGTGTGTCTCGTCTCGAGGGCGTCCGGTTGGAGGAGTTACCTCTCCCGGAGACCTCTTGGAGAGAGACTTGGTTCAGGCAAACTTACTGCTGCCGAAGAAGCTGGACCGGCTGTTGTTCCCGCCGAGTCCAAAGAAGGAGGCGCGAGACGAGTTGTGCTTGTCGTTGCCGCCGAAGATGGAGCCGGCAATGGAGCGGCCGCTGCTGCGGCGACGACGGTCGCGGGAGCTGGAGCGGGATCGGGAGCGCGAGCGCGAGCGCGAACGGCGCTTCTTGTGGTGCTTGGAGCGGCGGTGCGACGTGCGGCCGGATATCATGGAGGCGCCGTCATTGAAGGAGTCGAGGAAACCCATGGTTGCGAAGGGGGCAGGCGGCGCGAATTGCGCGCGGTTGAAGGGGGTTGTGGGCTGTTTTGGTGTGTGAGACTCGAAGGGTTTTGCGACGAGAGCGGGGGACGATTCGGGTCAATTGAGGAAGGGAATGGGAGAGCAGCGCAATCGCAAAAGAATGTACGATGTTCGACTGGCTTCTCTCTCACTCCTCTCTTCTTGTCGTGGAGAGGGAGAGAGGGCGGGAAGAGTAAATGGAGGGAGGGAGGGAAAGGGGAGGTTTAAAGTGGTATGTCGATATGCAGGCCAATGCAAGCTGAGTGGAAGGAGCAGACGAAGTGAGTGGGTTGCCGTCTCACCGTAAATTCGAGTGGCTGGTGCAGGGAGGGGGCCGAGGGGGGGGGCTTCACCCATTTGAGACGCATTATGCGGGGGGTTTTAATGGGATGGAGGCGCAAGCACGAGGCGACTGCGCTAATGTCGGGCGACGACGACGACGACGACGAGTGCATTCCACTAAGAATTGGTGTCGTCGATCTCTTGCGGGCATGGATAGGACTGGGTCTGGATAGACTACGAAGTGAAGGTTGTCGAGAACTTGTATATTCTCTCCGTCGTCGCTTTGATTGACGCTTGACATGGCTTCTCCCCAGGAACTCAGGTACACTTGTGGCGCGGGCGTTTTCAGGGTCGCGGAGGCGAGTGGGGGCCGGCTCCGGCGGACAACAACGTCGACGACAAGGCCGATTGTTCGGGTTGATCAATTTATTATCCTGCCATCGGCGTACTAGGCAGAGTAGTAGTAGTGTTTGAAGGTTATCTCGGACCCTTTTTTTTTGTGCGAGGAAGGAGGTGTCGTATGTGCTATTGATCATAGCTACTGCCTTAGATCATGCTTCTTGAATGCTTCGCCCAAATTTCTTCACTACTAGTAGGTACTCAATAGAGGCATGAAGCGATGGGCTTCAAAGGAGACCTCACAACTCTAGTTAAACCGCTAATTAAGAAATACACAAAGCAAATTTCGCAAAAGAACTCGTAGGACATTATATAGTAACTCCTTCCCAATAGGACCTCGAAGAAACCCCGTTGGCCTTATGGATGGAAGCTCAAGGTTTAGGGTAGGTCCCACTCGAACGGATAGAATCGCACCTCAACCAAACAACACCCAACAGTGAAGAGCCGGACCACAGCCACGACGCTACATACATGATCGAAGACAGGGTCCAGAGAGATTGGAATCCAATCTTGAGAAGTACCTTACGCTCAAAACAACCAAGCGACCACGATAATCGCGGGATCCAGAGTGGGCCAGTCTCCGCCGAGGGCAAGGGCATCACGCATGTTGATAATGACTCTTGCGCCAACAGGTAGGATATGCAAGAAAGCAATTTGGCGCAGTGGAAGCGCGCCGGGCTCATAACCCGGAGGTCGCACGATCGAAACGTGCAATTGCTACGCATCTGCCTCTCTTCAGAGGTCTTCTTTTTTGCCGTTTCGTCATGCTGACTTTGTTGTCACCTCGTCTTTCTGTCTTCACGAGAAAGTCTCTCTGAGACGCGGGTTGGCGTGATGACCCGGACGCGACGCCTAGCAGTATAAGTGAATTCGTACCTCATTGGTCGTTGAACGAACGTCTGACCTGTGCTCATCCACGAGCAGTGTGACTCACTGACGTCCATCTCTCACGACTCGACGACTGACATGGTATCACGAACACAAGACTGCGAGATGGAGTAAGTTCCTGGCCCGAGATAAAAAAAGAGGGCAGAGTAGCAGAAGGAGGAAAACCCGAAAATCTAGGCCTAGCGCAAAAAGAATGACTAGCAATTGCACGTTTCGATCGTGCGACCTCCGGGTTATGAGCCCGGCGCGCTTCCACTGCGCCAAATTGCTTTGGAATGCCATTGGGAAGGGAACATTGGGAAGGCTGTGGTTCTGCTGCCTGATATTGCTTTGTTTTGTCCAAGTTGCGTTGGAATCGTGCGTGGTCTGGTTGTGGGCGGCGGGGCGGGTGAGTGGGCGATTATCGTGACTTGCCGTGACTTGTCGTGGGGGCCTCAACGGTACGGCAACGGTTATAACGGTTTGTGATGTTTGTTCAAACGAGTTACTCCTATAATTAACATTCTTTTCATAGAATCATAATAATGGCTTGGGAAAATATTCAGCATTTGTTCTTGACATAGAGTCGGTACTTGTCAACACGAGGCTGCTCAAGTGGAACTCGGCTTACCTGCTCGGCCCCCACCATTGTTTTGTTCGTCACATGAGTGAGTCACAACACAACCTCATACACGACAATAATGTCTCACCCTTCAACAAGCAAGAAAGCAATTTGGCGCAGTGGAAGCGCGCCGGGCTCATAACCCGGAGGTCGCACGATCGAAACGTGCAATTGCTAAGCATCTTCTTTTTTTGCGGCCTGTAGCAAGTGCCTCTCGTGCCTCAACACTACGCCTGAACACTTGAACAACCCTTTTATTTTGCTCCGTCTCGGGCTCAAACAAACGAAATTGGTGCTATCTACAATCACAACTTGCTGTTTCTGACCATCATCCGGACGTACTCGGGATACCACACTCCCGCAGCCGGTCCCCCGTTCTTCCGCCCGTCGCTCTCCCCCGCCGGCTTGACCCAGACCACGTTGTCGAGATACGGGTTGTTGATCAAGGTCCCCGGCACCGCTCCAAAGGCGGCCGGACGCACATTCGCCCAGTCCGCCCACGACGCCCTGGCCTTGGGGAACGCCACGCGGCCCTGGTCGACGATGAAGCGCAGCGGCAGGCCCGCCTTCTTGAAGTACGGCGCCAGCGTGGCCATGTAGTGCGCCTCGTCCCAGGAGTCGTTGCCCCGCGTAAAGGCTTCGCGGACTTTGGCGTTTAGCGCGTTGAAGTTGGACACGTTGGTCGCGAACCCGCGGATCGGCGTGGGTTTGTCCCCGTTTGCCTTCTTGGCTCGCTTCATGATCTTCACCAACATGTCGGCCGCTGGAGCAGGAGTCGTTAGGCAGAGTTTCACCAGGTTGAACGAGAGCTGACTTACTGGGCTGGAGGTTTGCCGGCCACCCCAGCCAACCGCCGTTGGCCACGTCCACGTAGATGTGGACGTTGGGGTGCTGCAGCGCCTTGATTGCATGTGCGACCCCCCTCTCATAGAAGGGGGCGACCTTCTTCCGGAACGGCACGTCCTTGTTGGCCACGAGGTTCCCGATGGCGTCGGGCTCGACGATGACGGCAAAGGTCAAGTCCCTGGCTGCCCCGAGCTTGTCGGCGATGGGCTTGATGAAGCGGCTCTTGTACGCGCCGTAGCCCTCCTCGGTCGGCGGCAGCTCCCCGAAGCTCATCTGCCCGTCCCAGTCGCGGCCCGGCATGTCGTACACGACCAGCCCGACGATTTGCTTGACGCCCGTCGACTTCTGCTGCGCGCGGGCGCTGCCGACGACGCGGTCAATGTCGGGGATGTTGGCCATGGACGAGATCCAGACGAACATGCCCGTCTTTTGCAGCTTCCTGACCTTGGCTGCGTTGGCCGCGTCCCCCTTTTGCTTAAAGGCCGCGTATGTCGATTCGAGCTTCTGGGCCCATTGCGGGTTCGCCGCGAGTCTCTTGCCGACCCAGGGGTTGCCGGACGTGGCGGCTGCTCGGGCTTCGTTGGGAGGCGTGTCCATGGTTGAGTTGTCGGGCAGCCAGCGGGTATGTGAATATGAGTGCGAGTGCGAGCGTGAATGTGAATGCGAATGTGAATGTGAACGTCCTCTCCTCGCTGACGGCCCGCCAGAGTGTCTGCCGTGAAAGTGGCCTGGGCCTTATAGGAATCATATGGTCAGCGCCCTTGCAGACGACCAGTCGAGATCGCGGGGAAGCACTCACTCCCTTGCTCACGGGGTGGAGGGTCATGTTCAGCTGCTGCCCACCATGCTTGAAAGCTGAGGAGGAGAGACAGCAGCAACAACGCTGAATGTCGCATGTTGGGCGGCCAGAACTCGCTCAGCCCTGTTAGTTCCCGAGACTATTTGCTCGGCACTGTATCCCATGCGTGTCTCAGTTGGTCACTTGGACTCCCAAGGCTGGCGGGAAGGTCGATCATGAGACCCCCCAAGTGAACGAGGACACCAAGTTTCCGGACCATGACGTCTAGTTATAACTCCCGCTGCCCAATGCGCGTCCCTGTCTCGGCCATTTTGCCTCTCACACATGGGCCGAGCCTCGAGCAAGGTAATCTCCCCATTCCAGCAGCCGGCGTCCTATCCGAAGTGAATTCCGGGACTTGATGGCTTGGCTGGGCGGGGAAACTAACAGGCGACGGCGCGGCGGCTGAGGGAGGTCTGGACTGTTCGGGCTACGCAAACGGGCAAGCCGTGCGAGGGGGGGGGAGTCTTGGCTGGTGAGATGAGGGCTTTGAGGGAGATGGGAGGAGTTGTTTGACTGGAGGAGATGGTAAATGGGAGCTTTGAGTAGGTAGGTGGAGCACGAATAAGAATAAAGAGTTTTCGTCGCGAATGCTCGTCTCTTTGACGCAACCGCATATTCCTCAGCCAAGAAAAGTCTATTGGAGGCCAAGTCGATCAAGTTTGAAGTGCCCCCCCTTTCTTAGCTGCGTCGTTAGACTCAAATGGCTGGTGGTGTTAGGAGTGTCCCGTTGTTCGCTGCACGTCATGCCAGGGGAAACAGTAGCCTGAAAAGCATAATTGACGACGTTATCATTGAAGGGCGATAAGAGGCTCTTCGCGAAACATTTGTACAGGGATATAGTTTGTAAGTACTTATCCTGGCTTTGATGGGTGGTGTTGGTTATGCAAAGGCTAATGTTGGCAACTCCCGTGCTGTTACTCCGTATTCAGACATGTCAATCGTGGCTTTAATGAGCGTGGCTGGAGCCGTCAATGCACTCCTCACTGTGGCTGGGGCAGCTCAGGGACCTGCAGCTCTCCACTCCCCATCAAGCCCCGCTGGCCTTTTCTCTCGGGTTGTCCGTCCCCTGTCGCAGTCTCACATGGAACATGCTCAAGTGGCCACGACATTCACGTCTCGACTTTTCGCTGGCAATTTTTTTTTTTCCCGCTCCAACAACTCTCCCGGACGCTGCTGACCCGAGTCGATCTGACGTGGTTTGCTCACGTTGAATTGGCCCATTGGTCTCGCGCTTGACCACAGGCGCATCTGCCCAGCCGGTCTTTCATCTCCCCGTCGCAGCCTCGTCGCCCGTCCTTGCCACCCAGACATCGACTTGTCACCCCGGCTCGACGTAGCATGCAAAGATGAAGCTCTCCTATCTTTCCGTTGGGCTTCTGGCCCTGCTGAGTCCCTTGACTGCGGCATGGTCCAAAGAAGGTACGGGCGCGCACACGTTTGCACCACGATGGAGCTTGTCTCGATACTAACACGGCATGTGTAACTAGATCGCGAAATCTTCCGCATCCGAGATGAGATCATGGCCTACGAGACCGACTCTGCGGCCACCTTTTACGACATCCTCGGCATCTCCCCCTCTGCTTCCATCGATGACATCACCAAGGCCTACCGCAAGCTGTCCCGCTCGCTCCATCCTGACAAGGTCAAGCAGAAGCTCAGGGCCGAACGCACCAGCCAGAAGAATTCCGGCGTCCACATCAAGACCCCCAAGGCTTCCGAGATCAAGAATGCTGTCAAGAAGGCCAGCGAGGCCCAGGCCCGTCTGTCTCTCATTGTGAACATCCTCCGCGGCCCCGAGCGTGATCGCTACGACTACTTTCTGGGCCACGGCTTCCCTCTCTGGAAGGGCACCGACTATTACTACAACCGATACCGCCCCGGCCTGGGAACCGTCATCGTCGGCCTGTTCCTCGTCGTCGGCGGAGGCGTCCACTACCTGATCATGTACATGAGCTGGAAGCGCCAGAAGGAGTTTCTCGAGCGCTACATCAAGTTCGCCCGCGACACTGCCTGGGGCGGTGGCCTCAACATCCCTGGCGTCAATGCTGCTCCGGCTCCGGCGCCCCCTGCCCCTGCATCCGACGACGAGGATGGGCCTCCTCAGCCCATGAACCGAAGGCAGCGAAGAATGCAAGTCAAGGAAAAGTCCAAGGAGGGAGCGCGCAACACAGGCAAGAAGGCTCGCAAGGCCCAGGTTGCGTCGCAGCCAGCCACCGAAACTCCCGCTGGACCCTCGGGTGCCCGAAAGAGGGTCGTCGCCGAGAATGGCAAGATTCTCGTCGTCGACTCGTTGGGAGACGTGTACTTGGAGGAGGAGGATGAGGAAGGAAACGTCAATGAATTCCTTCTCGATGTAAGTCATGTCCTACTCCCAGCAGTCACCAGAATGCTAATGTATGCAGCCCAATGAGCTTGCCCAGCCCACCTTTGCTGACACGGCCGTGATTCGGGCTCCCTTCTGGCTCTTCAACCTGACGGTCGGCCGTTTTCTTCCCAAGAAGCCCGTCAACCTGGAAATTGAGATTCCCGACGGCGACGAGGAGTCGGATGCTCCTCAGCGCACCCCGAGCACCGACTCGGCCAGCGAGGGCTTCGAGATGCTCGACAAGAGCACTGATTCGCTAAACAAGGCCAAGGCCACTGGGGCCCAGCAGGGAGGCAAGGCCAACAAGAGAAAGGGAAAGAAGAAGTAAAAGGGGTGATGTTTTTGGATACTGGATCAATTCATAGATGGCCGCATCGCCAGATACTACCGAAAAATAGAAGGACATTTTGATTTCTACCACGTTGGGTGTCGCACAAGCAAAATGCGCCAAAGAGAGCCCTTAAACGAATGGGTTTGGGAACTTGCCGTATCAATTAGGGCTGGCCTTTGAACAAGGACGAGATGAAAGAACACAGAGCAGCTATGACGAACATGAAGAAGCAGCCGTGTATCCTCTTGTTCGCGCCGTTGGTCATGCATTTTTGTTCGATGGCACACGCAAATATGCCATATAAGGGCAACGCATTTGTAAAATAAAGAATTTTCCCTCTGCCACCTAACCCTAAGCCCTTCCCAAGTCCAGTCCCCCTCCCACGAGAGAAGCAAAGTTACAATGTGCATGGAGCTCACGTATTTCCAGCCGTGCCTCAGCTCCTCGTGCCGCCGCAAGGTGCAGGCCGGCGGGAGGTTTGTCCTCTGCCGCGAGGCCGTGGAGCAGGGCATCTACGGCGAGTGCCGGATACGTTTGAAGGACATCAGGGTCGATGTCGTGATGATGCCGCTTTTCTGTTGCGGGGTTTGTCGAACGGAGGAGGTTGAGAGTTGGGTATTGGGGCTCGAAGAAGAGGTGCGTCTCAAAGAGGAGATGATTCAAGCGTGACGAGAATCGGTGGTATTAAAAGTGTGTAGCAGCGTTCTATCTGTAAAAAGTATTCCTCCATTGGTGTTTCAAGAATTGATTACATTATTACCCTCGTTACCCTCATTACCCCTCGTTATTAGCACCCTCGGTGAAGGTGAATGACATGATCATCCCTGATTAATTCCATCATTAATTACCTATATATGAAACTGAAAGACGAAACGGCGACAAGACGAAATTATTCTTGCCATGCAGGGGGTCGAGAGGAACATGTTTAGCAGCTCCTTCGAGTAGCTCAGACGTGCTCGGCCCGAGACGACTCCAAGTTGTTTAGAGGGTAATTAGAGTTACCCGGCTGGACGTAGACGACCTGGTTGTACTTGTTGCGAAGGTTGGTCTCGATGCACCCGATGACGAAGAGGGCGATGTGAAGGAAACTGGGTGGTAAGACGTTGTCAGCGACGAGGGGACGATTTGGGGGGTAGAGAGAGACACTCACAATTCAATGACGCAGAAGCAGAATGCGGCGCGAACAAAGGGACCGCCGCCGTGCATGTTGCTCTCGTGCTCCCACCACTCGTCCACGTAGTTGTCGGGGAGGCCGTACCAGGCCAGGCAGCCGATGGAGGCGCCGTAGCCCATCCAGTTGAGCAGGTCAAAGGCGACGACCGAGGCGGGATGGATGCCGCGCCTCCCCGGGCGGACGAGGAGGCAGACGATTTCTATGGCGTTCCAGACGAGGGAGAGGGAGGCCTGTTGGGGGCGTTAGCTACGACGAAGGAGGGGGGAAGGGGGAAAACGGTTTCGCACCGAAGGGCCCGCGACTACGATGGGTGTCACGTCTCGTTCGTACGCGGCGGCCACGGCGGCGGCGGTGCCGATGATGATGGGCGCGCAGAGGCACGAGGCGGCGCGCAGGGAGAGCTTGGTCGTCCACCGGCGACGGGAGGCCGGGGGGAGGCCGGCTTCTTGCTTGCGCTGCTGGTCCGAGGAGGATTTGTTCATGGTGGAGGTGATGTGGATGGTTTTGAGAAGCAAGAGGGAGGAGAAACTACTCGAGGTGAAAGCCGGACCCGGTGACTTGGGTCTCAGCAACAGATTGAGGCCCGGCACCGCTTCCTTTTAAGCATAAAAACGAAGGATGCCATGTTTTGGAGTGTGTTGGTTGGAGACTGGCGGCGTTGGCTCCCGGGGTGCAAGCGAGGCTGAGCGCAGAGGCCGGCACAGGCATGACCCATGCGGATCTGGGGCCGGCCATTCCTAGGATGAGACGACGGCCTGTCGATCGATTGTCGATTCTGGCGATTATGACGGAGGGGAGGCGACGTGTTGGTGTTGTTGGTGGTGGGTGGTGGGTGGTGGATGTGGCTGGTGAAACTGAGACGAGGCAGACTGGGGGATGTAAATGGACGGGAGGGATCATGGAGATTAGGGGGAAGAGGTAGCGAGTAAATGAATTGATTGGGCTGGTTTGTAGCTGAGTTGTGAGGGAATGATGGGCGTCTGGCGAGAGAGTGATGGAACCTTTACGGAACCAGCAGTGCATGATATGGAATTGAATAGGTAGACAAGTTCCATGATAGCTCATAGGCACAACCACCAACGCACCCGAATCTCCTTGGCCTGAACCCATAATGCAGGCTGAGCAGCGCTGGGACGGTTCAGTCTGCCTTGGGCCAAACACGTGTATTCGTCATTTTGCGGAGCCAACGAGGAGAGGGTTCCAGTTCCTTATGAATTGATTCCCTTCCTTCGTGGCTGCCAAGACTCGACTCCGCCACCGCGAGTCCGTGTCCTGTGGGAGCGTTGGATGAGGCGCATGCTGTACGAGTATTCGTACTGGGCGGGATTGGCTTGTTTTTAAGCTTCTTATTACGAGGGCCAACTTAGTACTTACTTAAGTATGTACATCCTTCATGGACTTGTGTGTTTCTTCCTGATTATCGAGGCCACCACCAGTCCACCACCAACCATCACGACATGTCCCGCTACGATGCATCCCACATCAATCCCGCTCGACAATTCCCGTTGCAAAGCCGTCAATCGGGAGCCGAATGCCATTGGACCAATGACGGATGCTCGGCCGAATGCACCCAAGGCAAAGGCCGATCGATGTCCGGCTCTGAATCTCCGGCGCATCGGAATTGCAACATGGGTTCCGATGATGTGCTTGCTAATCAAGATGGAAGAAAAAAATCTAGCATGAATTGGATCTGGGTGGCTATTTGGTCATCATGTCCCAAGTCCCAAGTTACTCTCAATAGTCACAGTTAAAGTATCGTCTTGGTGCCTCAACACCATGACGCAATCTTCCTCCATCAAGGAGAAGTCATCTTCCCCAATCGAGGAGAAGTCATCTTCCCCGCACGGTAATGACCATGACGAAAAGAAGAACCTGCCCCAGGAACCCTCGACAAGCTCAATCTCGCTGGAGCAAACCGATCCCGAAGCCGACTCCAGATACGAAAGCAGCTGGCTTCGAAGAGCGCTGACCCCCCGCAACTGTCGATGGGATCCCGAGGCTCCCAAGCCGCTGACGCTCGGCCATTGCTTGCTCTACGCCACGGTCAGTTTATATGCCTCTTTTCCTGTTGGTGCTCGGTGACTGATGACCCAGGCCTCGACCTTTACCGTCGCCAACCTCTACTACAACCAGCCCATCCTGAACAAGCTGGCCGTCGACTTTGGCGTCTCGTTTGAGGAGTCTTCTCAGGTGGCCACGCTGCTGCAGTCGGGCTATGCGGCCGGCCTGGTCTTTGTGCTGCCCCTGGGGGATATCCTCGAGAGGAGGCCGTTTATCATTTCTCTGGTCTTGGTGACGGCTACGGCGGTGAGTCCATAGCTTCAACCTGCTCCTCAACCTGTCCTCAGCTAACCCCCCCCAGTGGATAGGCCTCTGCCTCACCAAAGACTTCACCACCTTCCGCGCCCTCTCCTTCTTCTGCGGCGTCACCACCGTCACGCCGCAGCTCATGATCCCGCTCGTCGGCGACTTCGCGCCCCCGCGGCGCAAGTCGGCGCTCCTCTCCGTCGTCGTCTCGGGCCTCATGCTCGGCATCCTCGTGGCGCGCCTGCTCTCGGGCGTCGTGGCCAACTACACGGGCTGGCGCACCGTCTACTGGCTCGCCTGCGCCGCCCAGTACCTCGTCGCCCTGGCCCTCTTCGCCTTCATGCCCGACTACCCGTCCACCAACCCCGACGGGCTCGGCTACCTGCGCGCCCTGGTCTCCATCCCGCGCATGATGGTCACCGAGCCCGTGCTCGTGCAGGCCTGCCTCATCGCCTTTTGCCTCTCGTGCGTCTTCACCTCCTTCTGGACCACGCTGACCTTCCTCCTGGCCTCGCCGCCGTTCGCCTTCTCCCCGCTGCAGATCGGCCTCTTCTCGCTGACGGGCGTCGTCACCATCCTTGCCATCCCCGTCATCGGCCGCCTCATCGACCGCTGGGTGCCGCTGCTGTCGACGCTGGTGGGCCAGCTGCTCGCCCTGGCGGGAGTCGTCGTCGGCACCTTCACGGGCACCTTTGTCGTGGCCGGGCCGGTGCTGCAGGCCGTCGGGCTCGACATTGGCGTGCAGACGGCGCAGGTGGCCAACCGCGCCGCCATCTTCGCCATCGACCCCAAGGCCCGCAACCGCGTCAACACGGCCTACATGGCCTGCGCCTTTGTCGGCCAGCTGACGGGTACTGCCGTGGGCAACAGGCTGTACGCCCAGGGGGGGTGGAGGCACAGCGGTGCATGTAGCAGTGCGTGCAAAAAAAAATTTCTTCTTTTTTTTTGAACTGCTTGCGTCGAGTTTGGTGCTAATTAGTTGGCAGTTGGCTTCGTCGCCGCCTCCATCGGCTTCTCTCTGGCTCGAGGGCCCAGAGAGACGGGGTGGGTTGGGTGGAAAGGGGGTTGGAGCCCTCGAAGGGATGTTCCCGTGCCGCCTGCGCCAGAGAATCTCGAGGCGGGTAGGTCGAGCGCGTAGAGGGGCTGGATTGTCTGGGGGGATGGGCTGAGGCTTGAGATCGGTCCTCTTCAGCTGAACGTTTGAGCTGTTGATCTGATTCTGCTTATGCTCCTACCATCGTTTCACTATTAATCATCACGGTTTATTCAAGGCATCATGGTAAAGTTGGTAGTAGCAGTTGTATTCATGTGATTAAGCACGTTTAACTAGACAAATCATTCTATCCAAGGCATATATATAGACAAGAACCGAATGCCACGAATATATCGCATACATGGTTAACAGAATCTGCTCCGATGCGAAGTGCGCACTTGATGCCGGTAGTACAATGGGCCCGAAAACGACGACGCCGACGCCGAGGGACTTTGCCATCGTTGCCGTTCTTGTCGTCGTCGTCGTCGTCGTCGTCCCCCCAGTCATCACTACTGTGCGACTGGCGTTCCAAGCGAAGCCAGACATCATCCGTCTCGCCGTCCTTTGCCTCCCCGTCGTCACAGGCAACCTCGTCAAGCAGCACCTTCAGCTCGGCGACGCCAGCAGACAGCGTCGCCCAAAAGTCCTGCAGCTTGGGATCCGCGGCGAAGCGCTTGTCCTGCTCCACGTCGACGTCGCCCGCGACGCTGCCCGCGATGCTCCCGACCTCGGCCTCGACCCCATCCCGCCCGATGACCTGCCAGAGCGCGAGCACGAGCGCCGCGACGCCCTCGTAGACTCGCTCCCGGAAAGCTGCCGGCTTGCCCTTGGTCGCGGCGCCGAGGGCCAGCAGACTCGGGCGCGTCGTGGTGTTCGACTTTGGGACCCAGTTGAGGAGGTACTCGATGCACCTGTCCAGCTCGGCTTGGAGGTGTTCGACGGGAGCGTCCTGGCGGTAGGGGTACTGCTCCCGCCGCTGGCAGACGTTGAGGCGGAGAGCCTCGACTTCCTCCGGGTCCAGCGGCGGCAGCATGGTCAACGTGTCCGGGTCCGACACGACACGCTTCTCCTTGTCCGTGACGTCGACGTTGCGGTTCTCGAGCACGCGGCCCTGCCAGTAGGCAAAGTCGTCCCTGAGCCCGAGCTGCTCGAGCGCGCCCCCGAGGATCTCGACGTCGTAGTCGCCGCCCTCTCCCCCGCATCGTAGAAACTGTGTCGTGAGATTCGCAAAGGCGGCTGGCGCGGCGTTTTCGGCGAACTGGAAGAGCGCCACCATGAGCTTCCCGAAGCGCAGCATCAGGTGCGGGTCGAGCGTGCCCTCGAGGTAGCGGAACTCGACCGAGCCGGCCTTGTAGGCGTGGTGCCGCGTGTCGACGACGCGCCGGAGGCTGACGCAGCTGCGGTCGCCCAGGTGCTCGATGCTCTCGCGGAGCTGGTCGCCCGGCATGGCCCAGAGCTTCTCCAGCGTCGGCCGGAGGTCCGCGGGGAGGGAGGCCAGGTCGAAGTGCTGGGCAAAGTCGGAGCCCGCCGAGAAGTCGTGTTGCTCCAGCGACGTGTTCTCGTAGCAGGCGGAAATGTTCTCCTGGACCTCTTCCAGGCGCAGCGAGCTCGAGAAGTAGCTCCCGTGCCGGCGAAAGGGGTCGCATAGGCTAAAGATGACGGGATCGGCGCAGTACATCAGGCACACCAGGTTCCGGAGCATCTGGCACGACATGAGCTGCGAGCCCTTGCCGACGCTGACGTGGAAGCCGCAGCTCTTGTCCAGCGTGAGCCGCACGCGCGACCGCAAGCTGGCGACGGTGTCGAGCAGCGCCTCCCACGACTCGGGCGTGTCGCGCAGGATGGGACTGACCACCTCGACGCCTCGCACGGATTCGTAGCCGCGCCAGTGCAGGTACACGTTGATGGAGTGATCTTCGACGACGCGCCAGACTTGATACTGCACGGGAAAGTCGGGCGAGATGCTGAGTCCGGCGTCCTTGGCCTGCTTCGTGACGTCGTCCTCCATGTCGTCGGCCATGTCGTCGGCGTAGGAGCGCCGTATGAAGCACCCGGTCTGACGCATGCGCTTCTCGAGCTCGACGTGGGCCTTCTCGACGGGGCCCTGCCAGACGGTGCTGGACGTGATGCACTCCCGGGCGTCGCTGGGCTCCGGGTCGGCGTCCTGCGCGTTGCACAGGGGCACCTGGGCTTCCATCTCGAATCCCACCGTGTAGGCCGCCTTGGGTGCCGCATCCCACTTCATGAGTGTGGCGGCCCGTTCCCCCAGCGCCTCGTCCAAGTCGGACCTGGCAAAGGGCATCAGCGCCGCGCCGATGGCGGCCTTGCCGGCGAGGGTATAGCCGGGCACTGCCGGTGTTAGCTTGGGCCATTGCTGGTGATCCGGCACCTCCATGGCCGGACCCTTCGTGATGTAATAGTTAACCGTAGGCTGAGATAACCCCAAGATGGATAAGAACTGGCCTGGCGTCAAACTTCCCTTTTCCTGGAGCTCCTGTATAGCTTGTATTTGCCTTACGCCCTTCGCGAATGGCTCGAAGGTGCAGTCCACAATGCTGGCGCAGACGGTAGCCCAGTGAGACACGGCCTCCAAGTCGAGAGTTCCGCAGTGCTGGCCAAACTTGATGTTGGAGAGGGCACCGTCATATGCCTGCCGAAAGTCGTAGGCCGGCTTCAGGCACTGGTCCTTGTCGCCAGGGCCTCGAGGGGCGAGGCTGAGGAGCTCGACAAGCTCGCTGGGTTGATGGGGTCCTTGGAAGTCGTACAAGTCTTGCCAGCACCTGCGACCCTCGCTCACCTTTCCCGGGTGAGGAAGGAGGCTGAGAGGGGGGCGGTTGGGCGAGAGATGGTTGTTCCATGGATCTTCGACCTTGTCGGCGGACAGGGCCAGCAGGGGCAGGTTAATGGGCTCGTCCTTGCGACAGGCCTTCGTGTACTGCAAACCGAGGGACTCAAACGACCCAGGGCCGCAGTGCTTCGGGTGCAGCTGTGCCAGTGCCGGGTCCGCAACCCACAGGAGAGCGGGAATGTGCCTCAGGCACTGCAGCCCGAAGGAGCCTTGCTCGGTGGCACTCACCATGACTCGGAGGCGGGTTGTGTGGTTGGTGACGGTGACAAAGTCTTCCTTCAGGATGCGAAGCACGTCGTCAAGCCCCTGGAAAGGGGGTTGGAAGCTGGGTTGGACGTTGGGCTTGCCAGTAGTATACGTGGGCGATGTGATCGTCACACCTACCCACTGGGCATTGGTATTCTGACGCTCATGGATATCCGGGTTGTGAGATACCATCCACGCGTTGGAGTTGAAAGGGAGGTTCTCCATGGGCTTCATCCATTCGTGCTCCTCGCCCCACGAAGTCTCGTCTCGCTTGTAGTCGGTGAGGACCGTCTTGTCAGCCAGGGCCCAGTCCGTCTTCAGCCCCTTTGCTGCCAGCGCAATGGCGATGCGCTGCAGAACCCATCCCGAGTTGCGGACGCGAGCGTTGTTCTTGTCGGCGGCCAAGGATCCCTCTGGGCCGTAGCTGAAGCTGGAGGGAGGCGTCTCAATGGGCTGGGCCGCGTGATTGAGGAAGCCGTCTGCCTCGATTGCGACCAAGGCCTCAATCTCGACTCGGAAACTGACCGTCGATGGGATGTCTTTGACGGAAGCCATGCTGAAGAGCGAGCTGCCGTTATAGTTTAGAGTAGGATGTGTATAAGTGTATGCCGGGAAGATGGTAAATTGATGACCAGGATAGAAGGCGAAAGATTGCATTATTATAATCCTGAACTTGATGCAGTCGACTCTTTGTTCGCTGGCTTCTGAACAAGGGCGAGTGTGGTCGGTACACTACGGCGGCCTTGCTGTTCTGAACCTAAATTCGGAACAAGGCGTCGTGTCCGTCTTTTGTCAGAACACTCCTTTGCGCCGTTAATCGTGCTCCTCCTCAGTCAACCCGGGACACCCTTCCATTTCCGAATCTGGATACGCCATCTTGCACCAAAAGCAGTACCGGTGTTTGTCTCTGAGATGATTCAAGACTCGTTCCAGCCTCTCCTTGATGTCCAGGGCGTTGAAGGCATCCAGTTCCTCATCTTCCTCGTCCAAATCCTCGGCCGCGGCGACCACGGTCGGAGCCTTCCCCAGGGCCCTTTTGTCGTCCTCATCCTCGCTGTCGTCCTCATATGTCGGGAGGCGGGAAAGGGACTGCTCGAGATCGTACCTCATCCGTCTATCGCGTTCTTGCTCTTCGCGATGGCGGATTAGACCTCGGTACAGTACTGGGATGGATTTGAGAGGTCGAGAAGATATCGAACGAGCCTTCTTTGTTGAGTCGGCGTTGGGAGCATTGTCGTCTTTGTCTTCGTCATCCATGCGCTCGACAAGACGCTGGGCAGCAAAGAACTGCTGCTCCAAGCGAGCCTCCTCCCGCTCTTTTCTCACACGATCGCGATACTCCAACGGGTCCATCTTGGCCGCCTTGATGTCCCTCTCCTGGGCGGCTTCCCTGAGTTTCCTCTTCTTCTCATTGTCCAGACCGATGCCTCCGCGGTCCTCCTTGACAGTGACCCTGATGGGCTCGGCCCTCCCCTGCGCCTCGCCGTGCTCGTTCTTCTTGCCGAGGCCGCCGCCGGTGAAGCCCATCTTGGCCATCATGGCAAAGCCCTTGCTCTTCTTGGCCTTGGGATCCTCGAGCATGGACCTCGACAAGGCCTTTTCTCGCGCAATAGCCTCTTCCTCTTCCATCTCGGCCTTTGATTTGATGACGCCTCGAGCACGAGCCTCGCGTTTTAGCCGTTGGGTGCGCTGAAGGGAAGACTCTTTGGGTGGTGCAGGCTCATCAAACGTCATATTCATGTAGTCGTCATCGTCGTCGTCGGGCGCACTTGCGCCATTCAGTTGTGATGTGCTCATGGAGACTTGGGCGGCTGCTTGCTTGCTCGATGCTTTGAAAATGTGGTTTGAAGGATGGATGTTTGATTCCACCTGGAACCATGCCCGTACAGTGTGAGTTTCCACAATGTTAATTCCCCAGGCAGCATTTTAGCGAGGTGGGTCGGAATTTCAGAATACAGTGCATGTAAAACCTGACACCTTCAGATTCAGCCTCGTTACGGCTTGCATCCTCACCTTACACTACTCCATTTTATACAAGACGCATTGTCATACCATGAAACAAACAAAGACCTTCTTTGTAAAACTATGCAATGGATATCCTTTTCCTTTACCTCATCCTCGATCTCTTTCGCGCCGCCTTTTCCCGCTCGTACGCATTCGCCTCCCGTCCCTCTTCGCTCTGGATCTCCGCCACCAACCTCTTGTACTTCTTCTCGTAAGCCTCGTCCTTGGCCTTCTTGATGCGCAGCTTCTCCCGCGCCATGAAGTTGGCATCCTTGCGGAGCTCTCTCATCGCGCCCTTGCGCTCCTTCTTGTGCTCCGCCTTCAGCTTGGCCAGCTCGGCGCGCTCGCGATCGGGGTCGTAGTGCTTGTCGGGATCGAACGTCTCCTCGAACTTGGGCACGTACGTCTTGATTGCCAGGGGTCGGTGATGGTGCAGCTCCAACGGCCGACGTGAGAGTTGTGCCACCTGGAGCATGCGCCCCAACTTTTTCTGCAGCTTGTCCAGCCGGTCATTTAGACCAGATGGCAGATGGGAGCCGCAGCCTTTGCTGTTTAGATGCTCGAGGACTTCTGTAGCTTGAGAAAACGTCTCGAGGAAGGCACTCTTTCCAGTCCATGTCTCCGCGGCTGCTTCGAGAGCTTGCGCCGTGGTATCGAGGATCGCCACCTTGAGAGACTTTGCCTGCGTGCCCGAAACATCGATTCCTCGGCAATCAGAGAAGTTGAGTTTCCTTAGGATAGTCTTGCTGGTAGATTCAGCCCGAACACCGGCCGGTGCGTTGTGAATAGGGAAACCTCCCAACTTGGACGTTGCTACAGGAGCAAGAGCGAGGAGCGTGTTGAGCGAAAAGTTGATCACCTCAGGAACATATCGTTTGGCGAGTTTCTGATAGCTGACGCCAAGGATCGACAAGTATGTACCGACGGCAAAGTCGGAGAGGTTCTGGGGAACCTTTTGCCCGAGATACCGCGTAATGGTCAACGTTGCTGGCGTTACAACCTGGTGAAAGTGATCCGATGTCGGGAAAATAGTGCCTACTGCACTGAGAAGGATCAAATCCCCAGCATGCAAGGCGAGAGGACGCGTTTCGCCCATCTCCTCAATGTTCTGCCGGAACTGTTTGCTGATTTCAATGGAAAACATCTTGGCCAGAGAGTGGATGTGGCGGACGACACTTTCCAAGACAGAAAACGAAGGAGATGTCGTGGGGTCCCAAGGTGAGCCGACAAAATCTACCAAGGCGGCAGAGAACTTGCCGAGCCGCTCCTTGTTTCTGCTATCGAGCTTTGGGTGGTAGAGAGCACGCACTCTTTGGATGATGGTGGGGATGGCCTTGGAAGGGTATGGAGCGATGATGGACTGGAACTCGTCGCAGGACTGGGGGCAGGGAAAGGTATATGGCAGTCCTTGGTCATCTCCCTTCTTGATCGCCGAGGCTTTTGTCGAGGAATCCATTTCGAAGACGGGGTTTCTGGCTTCCTCCTCATTGAGGAGGCCCTTGGTGAAATCATCTTCCTCTTCCTCTTCTTCCTCGTCAGAACCCTCGACATCAGAGTCCTCGTCGCTTTCGACGAGTTCCAGGTCGGAACCACTCGCCACGAGGTCGTCATCAATCAAGAAGTCGTCCTCGTCGTCGAACCCTAGCTCCGTTGCCGTCGGCCGAGTTTTGATTCCACTTCCAAGCCCAAAATCGTCGTCCTCGTCGTCCATGTCCATAAAGTCGTCGGGTTGAGGGTGTTCCTTTTCTGACTTGCCGTCGTCCTCGCTGTCAGTCACCTCCTCGCCTCTCATGCGCCTTTGCCTCTTGTCTTCCAGCTCCTTTAACCTCTTGGAGTCCTCTTCGACCTTTTCTTCCTCGGTCTTTGTGCGATCGGCAGGCTGAGCTCTCTTGTCCTGTGCCAACTTCTTCACCTGCAGATCAAAGTTCCTCTCAAAGGCACTGCGGTCAACGCCGGCGATTGTCGAGATGGCGCTGGCATCCGCATGAGACTTGGAGCCCTGGGGGCCTTGGTGGAGCAGCCACTGGATGTCTCGTAGTTCCTTGTCAAGTTCGACTCGTAGATCTTCATCCTGTTCCTTGGCAGCCTGGCGCTCGTATTTGTGCATCTTGGACTTGGCAATGACCTCTTCCATGACCTCTTTCTTGGTCTTTTTACGCTCGGGTTCGTCATTTTCAGAGTCTTCGTCGCTCCCATTCGCGGCCAACGAGCGAAGACGCTTGAGCCTCTGCATCTCGCGAACTGAGCCATCACTGTCGTATTGTTCGTCGAGGTCGTCTTCCTGGAAATCATCGACCTCGTCGAAAGTCAAGGACTTGCCCATGTGCGTCAAGCCTTCCGAGGCCTCGTCATCCTCTAGATCGAACATGGAGCCCTTCTTGTGGCTCTTCTGCTTCTCGCGCGCGAATCGCTCCAGCATTTTCTCTTCGGGAGTCATGGTAGGATCGTTTTCACCAAATCGACGATCGATGATGCCTCCAACCTTGTTGCGGCGTTGCATTTCGACGAGGAGTGTTTGTCGGCGCTATGAGATCTTCGTTAGGAGCCTGTCATAAGGGATCCTTCCGGTGGTGCTTCTTACCCTCTCCTCGCTGGCCGCCTTGGCCTGGCCTGGGCGACCCTTGATGCCATTCGCAATGCCAGCAGTAGTTGGGCGGTTGGTAGTAACTTCGAATTTGGGAGCGCGCGCATGCTTCAAGTCGAAAGGGTTGAATTGTTCGCGAATGCCCTCGAGTACCACCCCTCGTTGGAGTCGCTTCTCATTGCGGGCGCGCTCATCCTGAGCTTTGTGTCGTTTCTGTTTTTTCGATTGTTGGGGTCCAATGATTCCCTGGTCTTTGAGGGACGCCTTGAGGCGCTTGAGCTGGGAACCGGCCATCTCGGCTGTGTCGGTTGTTGGAGTCTGGCGGGAATCTGTCCAAGGTGTCGCACTCTGAAGCTGGGATTTTTTTCTGTAAAATCCTTATCGTTATCGGCGTGAGAATTGGCGATTGAGTGGGGAAGAGCTAGTCTAGTCTTAGATGAGCCTAAGGCGGTGAGCTGCGGCAGATTTAATCGACCACATGAGCCTGGATTGGGGCTTGACACAATTTACCTCCAACTTCATCGTATTGTATCATCTTTAATCCCTTCAAGCATGTAACGAAATCCAAGCTGCCAAAAAGATGAGCTGGACAAACTCTTTTCTCTCGTTCGCTCGGGACGAGCGGGTTATTCTCGCGAGTCTGGGAATAGTTACTTTTAGCATGGTTAGCTCCATCTATGCTGTTCTCACCCTCATCCGCGATGAGAACGAAATCCCGCCGCCTCAACCCAAGACTCAGTATATTACCCAGGAAACTGAAGATTCCCTACAGCTAGAGACTCTTGAGAAGCTTCTAGATCACCCGAACTTCTCCATTAGAGAAATCTCCATCAAAATACTTTGCGATCGGGCTGTCAACGACCCTGCCATCATTGAGCGTCTGCTTTTCGAGATCACGAAGCGCGGCTACGATGACCGTATGAGAGGCCTTCGCACTCTTGCTCTACTGACTGGGCAGACTCTCGGTATGTATTTTGTTGACGATGCGCAATTGAGACGAGCTGACTCGTTAGGCCTCGACAACCTCGAGAAGCTGCACACCCCAAAGGCTTACTCTGCTCTTGTCAGGTGCCTTGAACTGTGTCTATATGACAATCCGCCGCCAGATCTTACCGACAGCCATTGGGATGAATACTATCTCCGCGACATGGCCGAGAGGTTTTGCTTCATGTTCCTCGTCGAGTTGACCAATAAGTGCGGCCCAGCTTTACTGATCAAAGCCAAGTTTGTCGAGAAGTGGCTTGCGAGACAGAATTGGGGCAGTGCCCCTGAGGAAAGACGTCGCAGCTTCAAAGACTACATGAACTTCAGGTCGAACAGAATCGTCGACGTTGTGTCGAAGATCAGAGTATCCAACCGGGGCCAGAGAGCACTAGCCAAGGTCGGGTTAATAGACCGGGAAGAAAGGAACAAAGAGTCGGTAGACATCATCATGGGAGTCGAGGAAGCAGCCCAGAACGGACCACTTGCTGAGCAACAAGTGCCTCGGACTCGAGAGCATTCCGCCGAAGAACAACGATTGCGACGACAACATCGAGAAGCTATGGTTCTAAACGACGGCACGAGGCCGCTGGGGCGAGATGATATAATTGAACGAGACCACGGCTCCCCGGCTTGAGGACTCGGAAGATATTTTTGCTTTGCGACGAGCTTACCACGAGCACGACGGCAATCAACCCAGCACACCTGATTTCCCGACGTCATTCGAATAAGCGGAATGAGATGAAGTATCTCGGTTATTGGAGAAAAGATTGATGACGAGGGATATGGTCGCTCTCCCCCGGCGTGGGGATGGATTCAAGGGCCAGGGCCCGATGTCAGAGATTATCAAGGTTTCCAAGGCGAAGGCCGATTGCTTTCAGCGAGGCCTCAATGGATCGAGGTGGGAAAGTCATCATTGTGGAAGAAGTAGCATTCGAGTCGCGAGAAGGCGACGTAGTCGGATGGAAGTCATATCATGATACCCAAGGAATAGTGACTACGGCTACTATGCGTTGACAATACAAGCGTCTGATACGAAAGTTGAAGTCTTGGCAGTAGTTGAGCAGGCGTCGGATCATCGTCTTGCCTTGCGCCCTGATTTGCAATGCAATTCCAAGTATAGAACGACTCCACAGGACATTGAGGAGAAGGGAGAAGGGGACTGTGAACCGGGATGTAACGCTGTCTCCCTGACGGGGGTAGATAATGAAGGAGGAGATGATGCCATGTCGGTCAGCTTGGTGTACGAATACCCAAGCAGCAAATGTAGCCACCTACTTATGATAAGGGAAGCATTTCTTTCCCTGCCGTCACGGATATGTGAATCGTAGGAAATGAGGCCAATTGCAGGAAGGGGCTGGGATTGGGCCTTGGCCAAACATTGTCTGGAATTCGAGAAAATATTGATCTCTGTGAGGCTACAGCACAGCCGATCCCTGCCGTCAGGATGAGCAGGGAGACCCAGACAGGGTCAATAGATGGGACCATCAGTCTGACGAGTCGACGACTGGATACCCAGGAGGTTTGCTTTGGACACCTTCCCTCGGTCCAGCTGGGCTCTCTGGCTTCCGCCCAATTTGCGCCAGGGAACCCGAATTCTCCGAGGCCACCGTCGGGGAGCCTACGGTTCGATGGGTCGGAGCTTGGAGTCTTGATTTCGGCTGACCTGGGCCTACGTACATGGCTACTCATCTTGATTAACCCGCCTTGAGAAAGGGACCATGGACAAATGGCAGTGCAGAGCGTCGTATAATAAACATCGGCCGTCCCTCCCACACAAACGGCGTCACCCAAAGAACGGTTTTTGTCAGACGGTCCCCTGGCGCGGCGGGGGGCTCCAGGCCAGGAACATGGCGCACCGGTGGAGCGAAGGGCTCAGGGCGAATGGGATTCGCGGGAGCAGGGCCAGCGCGGGTGGTCTCGGCGGACGTGGGCATCGCTATTGGAGGCGTTGGAGGCGGGCGGGGAGGTGGCAGCGCGTGATGCGGCGACTTGCATGCGATGCCACGGCGACAGATGTAAACAGAGCTGCAGGTGCAAGGTGCAGATGCATCATGACAACGGTGGGCTGCAGGAGCTGCAGGCCCCCTTTCGTAAGTAAATAAAGGGGTCTTGATGGGCAGTCTGTTTCCCAGGAGCGAAGAGGAAGAAGGGAAAAAAAAACCTGTCAACACCACAGCCAATATCACCAAGCGTCAGGTGGGTATCCGCACGGCGTACTGCATTTTTCTTGTCATTGTTTGCTCGACTGTCCTCTCTATTTCCCTCTCGGCTGTCCTGCTGCCCATTGACCCTTCACCCCCTGCGCTTCCCCGGAGTTTCCCTTTGCTCATCCCATCCGGCAGGGTTCATCGTCGCCGGCCCTCTCTCGCTGACCGACAGAAGCGGACGAGGCTGCATCGGCAACGGCCCTTGGGACCGAACGGGCGACCCCTCGTTCCTCCCTCTCCCCCTGTGTCAGAGGCTTGCACTTGCAGGCCGGGGAGCAAAGACGGAGGAGCGATCCCCGAGCATTGGCAGTGGCGGTGACGGGCAAGCAAACCCAGAGACGGAACGGCCTTTCCAGGGTTCGCGAGGAAGACGCAAACGAGGGACAAAAGGGCGGCGAGCTGCCCCTCTCTCTCTTGTTCTTGGGAACTCCTTTCTTCTGGTCCCTCCCCCCCCATTTGCTGTTGGCGTTGACGACGACGAAAGAAGCAGAAGAAGAAAAAGAAGCAAAAAGCCAACGACTTGATGATTGATTGAACGGGTACGGTGCTGGCTCCAACCGATCGAACACTGCATCAACAGAGGCTGTTCTCCGGGTCATCGACTTTCTGTTCTTTTTCCGTCTTGGCTGATTTGCGAATTACTTCGTACATACCAATCACATCAGCCACGCGCGGAACAGAAAACGCCAGCTCGCCGTCTATTTGACTGGCCGTGGCCCTCCTTCATTCTTCGCGACTTTTTGCCTTGTCTTCTCTTTGGGCGGCGTCGCATCGCATTCAGCTCTTCCTCCTCTCTTTCTCTCTCTTCCAACCAATTTTTCATTTCATCAACACCACCCCACCCAACCAACTCGGGTACATATTCGTACATACAATCTCGCATCCCACAGCCTGTCGTCCCCCTCCATCTCGGTCAAGACAGGACAGGACTTGCGGAAGGAGCAAGAAGGGGGAAAAAAGGGAAAAAGGAAAGAAAGGGAGCGTCAAATCACATTCATCAACCACAGACGAGCCGCGTCCAACCAAGACCCCTTGGGACCCCTTTCGTTCCGTCCCCGTCCCCGTCCCGTCGAACCGATCGCCTCTCATTTCTCGCAATTTGGGGCCCAAAAAATTTCAGCCTAGCCTCCCCTCATTTTACCACCATCACCATCGCCACCGCAGCAGAAGGCAGTCCAAGGACAGCTTTCCGCATCGTTGGCATTTTCCTCCCCAATTTTTTCTTGGTTCCTGTTCCTGTTGGTGCTCGGCAACCCGCTTCCCTAGTCGACGGGAGCTATTATCCATTTCGTCGCACAGAGCTGGGATCACGGCCCAGAGTCGCCCCCCTATTTGCCAGATGTGGCTGCAGCCGTGGGGTGTAAACAAATGAGACACGCCCTCTGCGAATCCCTCCCCGACCGAAAATAAGGGCCCTCCGGCCTCACTCCAGGCCGCCATGCCTTCCGCCACAACACTCACACACTCGCGGCCCAAGACGCCCTCGCGATCCCTCCGCCGTCCTTCCACCCACGCGTCGACCCCCAACCTGAAGCTCGCCTACTCCAACCACTCGCGACTCGCTCCTCCGCCTCTGCCGCGCAAAGCCTCGCTCGCTGCTCTCACGCCTGGCTCGCTCGCCAGCATCCCCGATGTCACTGAGAGCTACGCCGTCGAGTCCGTTCTGAGCGATCAGTCACAAAACATGATTCCCACTACCCCCGGCCGCGGCGGTGCTGCCGACCATGCGCTCGGAGACGTCGTTGACGTTTCTGGTGGCATGGTTGGGACTGTCCGATTTGTTGGGTCTGTTCAAGGGAAAAGGGGCCAATTTATTGGTGTCGAATTGCTTCCCGAGTTCGCTTCGCGAGGCAAAAACAACGGCGATGTCGATGGGTAAGTTGGCGAGGCCACACCTCCTTCTCTTCAATCCCGTGTGCCGTTTACTAATCCGTCTCTACCAGTGTATCATACTTCAGCCCGAACATCCCCGGCGCCGGCATGTTCCTACCTCCGAACAAGGTCTTCTCGCGGCGCGATTCGATCCCGGCGATGCCCTTGACGCCCACGACGAGCTCATACGGTGGATTGAGGCCCGGAAACCAAAACTCTCTCAACCACACTCCCCCGACTCCCGTCCTGCCAAAGTTCAGTGCCTCTGTTGGCCCCGGCGCCCGCGCTCCTAGTCCCCAAGGCAAGCGTCCTAGAACCTCTCTGCCCCGGCCCGACTCTCCCGTGCGCCGAATGCAAATGACTCCCGGGCCCCGACCGTCCATGACCACCCCCGGCAAGCACCAGTCTTCCCGATATGGCAGCCCTACGAATCGAGCCTTCGCCCAAAGCGTTCGTGGAACTTCAGGCGACCCCAGCAAGAAGATTTCGAATCGCAAGCCCAGTATGGGCCCGAGAAGCACCTCTGCTATGGGGTCAGTTTCTGGTCTGGAGGATGACCTCGGCCCTATGGGCGTGCAGCGAACTATGACCAACGGTAGCCATGGATCGGTTTCGTCTTTCAGTGCCAAGATGCGCCCGCCTTCGCGTGCTGCCTCTCGGACTGCTTCTCGTGCCGGCAACCATGCCAATGACGAGGAACTTGAGCGGTTGCGAGCGCAACTGGAAGACCGTGAGCGACAACTTAAGGATCAATCATCCACTCTGGTCGAGATGGAGAGCAGCCTCGTCGAGCTGCAAGGTCTCATGGAGAGCGCCGAGGGACTGCCACCGCCCAGACGGAATAGCCTGGATACTAAAGATGTGCAGCAGCTTCGACAGCTGCTCCGAGAGAAGAACGACAAGATCGCCATGCTTACATCGGAGTTTGACGCCCATCGAGCAGACTTTCGCAGCACTATTGACACTCTTGAATTGGCTAGCTCTGAGACGGAACGCGTCTACGAGAAGAGGATAGAGGAGCTCATGGCGGATGTTCGGGAGCTAGAGTCTCGAAACGTTGATGTCGACTCTGTGGCAACACAACTCAAGCAACTGGAGGAGCTTGTCCAGGAGCTCGAGGAAGGCCTTGAAGATGCTCGCCGGGGAGAAGCCGAAGCTCGGGGCGAGGTTGAGTTCCTGCGAGGCGAGGTTGAACGGACGCGGACCGAGTTGCGCCGTGAGCGCGAAAAGGCGACCACCCCTCCCGGCAACGCCGAGCCCACTGTGTCTTCAAAGGAGCTGGAACAAAAGGACGACGAGATTAGGGGCTTGAAGGCTATCATCCACTCCCTTAGCCGAGACTCCGTCCCAGGCGGCGAAGACGGGACGCCCCCTCAGCGACCCGGGTCTTTGGTGGCAGGCGACGCTGTTCAGAACAAGATTGCGCGCGATAACCTGGAGCGGCAGGTTGCTGAGCTTCAGGCGCTCCTCGAGAAGAAGGCAAATCGAGAGGAGGAATTGGAGTCCGAGCTGGAAGGTCTCCGCCAAGACTCGAACATGGCAAACCATCGATCCTCGCTGCGAGACTCCCGCGACACCGTCGTCCTTGCCCAGGCCTATGAGCCTCGTTCTCCCGACATCAAGCTCAAGAGGGCCAGTGCCACTCACAAGCGCGTCAGCACCCTCGACACCATGCCCGAGAGCGACGATTTCTCCAACGCCACCGAATCGAGCACGCTCTGGTGCGAGATCTGTGAGACTAACGGCCACGACATCCTCACTTGCACCAACATGTTTGGCCCCGACGGCGCAAAGACCAACGGCGACCTCAAGACGAGCAAAGACAGCGACGATCTGAAGCCTCACACGCCGACGGGCAACGACGCCCCCGCGCCCCTGTCCACTCTCAGGTTTAAGCCTGGTCCTCCCTCGCCCAACGTCAAGATCCTGCCCAACCCCATGGAGTCGGGACCTGTGGCGGGCAAGGAGAGCGGCATCATGGACCCCGACAAGTGGTGCGCGGTGTGCGAGCGCGATGGCCACGACAGCGTCGACTGCCCGTTCGAAGATGCCTTCTAAATCTGTTTTAACGATTGCAAGATGTTTCTACCACGGCTTCACATGAAGGAACTTTTGTTCGGTTGGAGGGAAAGAGAGAGGATCATGACAACGACGATAGACCAATTGCGGAGAAGAACGGTTGGTGATGGGATTACGGGCGTGATGACATTCGCCCCATGTGTGCGCCTTTCTTTCTTGCTCCTTGTTTTTTTCCCACCCTTTTTTTGCCCATTTGGGTTGGCCTTGGTTTCTCGGGCATTCGTTTATGGCTGGGCACTCTATTGATACCATACCCTTTTTCTTTTGTCAGCCTTGGAGCCTTCTTTTGCGCTTCGATAGGACTTTGTAATAGTACATTGGCATGACTATATTTAATGGTCCTATTGATCTGTGACATGAATCTAATGATTACGTGAAACTTGATGTGTATAGGGTGAGTGATGTACAAAAAGTACTCTTCGTCTAGTAGTCTTCTTGATCTGTGACATGCTGAATCTGATGATTACTTGTAAGTATTTAGTTTGTATAGGGTGAGAGTGATGTACAAAAGTACTCTTCGTCTAGTACTAGGCGAGGGTGATGCTGACAGCAGTCCACCATCATCCTATCATGTATGTTATGAATTTGAGATGTGTAACCCGGGATTCTACTTTATATAGAGTCCAGTCGATCCTTCATGGCGAGGGCGTATCTATTTCCTGCACGCGCTCCCCTCTCATGCCGTGCCACGTCCTCGCCCCCTTCCACATCTCGTCATCCCAACCTCCTACAAAGTCGCGATACTTTTTCAGAAACCACAGACTGGGCTCCCAGCTGCGGACGTCCCAGGGAACGGCCGCGCCCATGCCTTGAGGGTTCTGCTGCGAGCCCCAGCACGTGACCCCGGTGAGGAGGTCTTGACATAGCACGTCTTCGTCCAGGAGGGGCTGTTCGTGGTCGAGAGCCTCGAGGATCTTGGAGCGGAATGCTTTGAAGGGGATTACGTCCTGGTCGTGTGAGCGGCGGTTACTTGGGAGGATTTTGCATAATGCATAATGCGGAGGGGGGGGATTACTATGTAAGGGTGGTGAGCAACAGTCAGCTGCCGGTCGCACGGGCGCAGGGCCGGGGCGAGGTTACGGAACTTTGCACGCACGACGGACAGCTGCGAGGCGTGGTAGGCGGTGTCCGGGCCGAGGGTGAAGATGCTCCAGCCGTCCTCGAGGAGCATGGGCGCGACGTCGGGCATGCCTAGGGCGTAGCAGTTTGCGAAGAGGGCGTTGAAGAGGCCCGTGTGCGTGCGGGAGTCGCTGGGGGCGCGGCAGAGGCTGGCCGTGGTGGTGGAGGAGGCGGTTTGGTAGATGGACATGGCGAACTGGAGGGCTTCGATTTGCATCCTGGTGCGGCTGTGGGGGTAGGGGTTGGGGTTGGCGGAGGGGGGGAGCGGGGTTTGCGAGGGCGAGGGGGAGTCGGCGGCGTCTTGGATCTGGCTCTGGAGGAGGTGGATGAGGACGCGCTTTTGGGAGATGGAGAGGTTGTCGAGCCCCCTGAGGACATCTTGGAGGGCTTCGGTCCTGGTCGTGGGCGACGGGCGAGCGCCGTTGAGGTTCCCGTCTGGCACGGCTCGCCATTGATGGCTGTTGTTGGCGGCGAAGGGATCGGTAGTCACTGGGCCGAACATGGGGTTGAACGGCGCGTCGAGGATATGAGCGGATGGGCATGATGGAGTTGGCACGGGGTAATACGGAGCGAAGGTGGTGGGCATCAGTGACTGAGACGAGGAAGTGTCAACGTCAATGGGTGCGGCGAAGTCGTCCATGGCCGAGAAGAGGTCAATATCGAGGGCGGATTCATGCTGCAAGATTGGCGGCTGCGAGACGGCTGCGTGTGAGAGAGGCTGGGCGAGGCCGGCCTCACTTTGGACGAAGACACTTGCATCAAGACCGGAGCTCCTCGCCTCGGGGGCAGAAGCCGAGGCGACGGCACCGCCGCTGCTCTCGGGCTCAAGAAGCTGGTTCAAGAGAGCCAGCTTCTGCCTCCGCTTCTCGCCTAGCACGATGAGGCGTTAGCATGCGCTACGAAGGGGGATTTCGCAAAATGTGCGGATAGCAAATAAAAAAACATCCATCCTCAGAAAGTTGGGCATACGGTAGTTGCGGCTAGCGATGCGGTTCTGCTCCCGACGGGCCTTCATGTTGCGCCGGGGCGGGAGCTTTGGCCTTTTGGGCTGAGCAGCGGGCTTGTCCATGGCTGGGGCGGGGATTGCTTGATGGGATGGAAGGGTATTACGTGCAGTTGAGCCGGCTGGGATATCGCGAAGGCGGTGATGACAGGAATTAGGTAAGGCTGCCAAGTGGTTGAAGCTTTTCGACGTTGAAAAGGCGGGAGAGTGGGGATGGCTCCGGAGGAGAACGCGCTGGCGGGTCCGTTCTGGGCGCTGGGGGCGAAAATGGGAAAAAAACCTACGTTGGCAATTGAGGTCTGGGGGGTCCCTGAATCGTGGCAGAGTTTTTCCTTTGTTGCGGGCGGACGGTCATTGCCTCGAGATTTGTTTCTTTCTTTTTTCCCTCTTCTTCCTCAAACTTTTCAACATCTTGGTGCCCAACTGCAAATTTTTTCAATAAAACCTATCCAGACGAATACGAGACGCTTCATTCGGTGTCACCTGGGGCTGAAGACTGCATATTTGCCCCGTGCAAGAAGCAAGCAGGCTTGAAGAAAAATAATTGTTCAATCCCCCAAAAGTCCAATGAGATCATTCTGCTAGGGACTTGAAGGGAAAAAAACCTGGGGGGGCAGCCAGGCGATCCTTGCAACCATTGCGGGCTGATGAGGGCCTAGCCAGCATCATTTTAGCGCGGTCGTGTCAAACCTGGGAAATGTTCTGGACAGTGGACGGCCCCAACAAAGCGACAAGGCGGATGGACGGGAATGGATTTGGGCCCCCTTGAAGATGGACCGTGGTCCCTGGAGAGTCCCTGGAGAGTCCCAACAAGATGATG
Organism: Thelonectria rubi; assembly: GCA_013420875.1. Lineage (NCBI taxonomy): Eukaryota > Fungi > Ascomycota > Sordariomycetes > Hypocreales > Nectriaceae > Thelonectria > Thelonectria rubi. Next base: position 269,354 of record WMHX01000107.1, read on the forward strand.
CAAAGTACATGTGCATACGCACGCAGGTAGACACTGACTAGGCACTCTCGTGAGCTGAGATGTCGTCTTGCATTCTGCAGAGAAATCCAAATTGCCGGAGCGGGCGACACGGGCAAACCTACCGGCCTCGTCGCCACCCGAACCTGGCGAAACACCGAGTCTTTGGGTCTGGACGCCACCGTGGAGGAGGGGGGAAGTTTGACGCCATCTCGCCTTAGCCGAGCTGGAGGGGAGGGGGGAAGGGAATCAAAAGTCTATCCATTCGCCCAAACCTGCGCTGGATGATCTGCTATTCCCCGAAGAGGGAGGTCGAGAGGCAATGCGGTCAAGGCGGCAAGCTTCGTGCATATGCACGTCTCTGAAAATAATCCAGAGTTGGGAAGGGGAGGCGCCGAGGAGGCGTCATTCCGTCATTAGCCTCGTCCTCTTTTCGCTCACTGCATGCTTCGCCAGATGCATGACCGTCCACAGACTCCAACTGGGAAAATGGTGGCTGCGGCTACCGGGCACTACGTGCATTCTCGATTCATGTCCCGTCCTTCTGGCAAAAACTCTGTCCTTTGTGTGCCTGTCTGTGCCTGGAGAGTTGCTTATTCCAGAGCCCGACTAATACAAAGTGACCACCCCCCCCTTTATAAACCGCCCCTTTGTCCTCTTCCTCCTCTCCCAATCCCTACCTATACCTCTCCCGCTGTCCCTCGACTCTCCGTCCCTTCCTCCCACTCAACTTCCTTGATTAATTCCCGAGTCCCGACGGCCCTCTCCCTGGTCGGTGGTCGCCCTCTTCCATCCTCCCTTCCGACTCCTCATTCCCGATCCGTGGCCCTTGTCTGCCGGTCGACCTATCACGGCTTTTGTGAATACCTTTTGCCCGTTGTTTTGACAGGGATTCTTTAATACTTCTGCCTCTTGGACCTTGGCCGTCTCCAGCTGCCTGTCACCGCGCCGACAACACAGCTACTAAGGACTTGGTTGCATCCAATATTGGTTGTGTTGTTTTGTTGTCGTCTTCGCCTGAAGCAGTCACAACAAACGGAAACTTTCTGCGGCGACCTGAGAGACTCTGGGAGAAGAGAGGAATTCTTCTTTCCGACGCAAGAGTCCTCGCTATTCATTATTTGTGGCCGTTGGAACATTCCCTCTTACGCATCCATCACCAAGAAAAAACAACAAAGGCGGAGACTTGGAGAGACAGGCCCCATCTCCATCCCCTGCAACTTTTAGACCTGGTTCGGCACGGACAGCTCTGGCACTGACAATCTCAGCTGTCGCCTTTTGCCTCTGGTGCCGTGTGCGCAGAATTAAATAGAGGCACGCACCGCCCGCCCTTTCTCTCCCTCTGCTCGACACGGTCCAACGCGAAGCGAAACGAAACGAGGCGAGCGGCAGTTCAAGACGCACCGACGCTGACGCTGACGTTCCGGCATCGTTTTGTGTGGCCGCCAAACCCTCACTTCGCACAACGCAGCCTCATTCCCTCAATCCTCTCCTTTTTGGTCATTTTCTCATCGCCGCGTCCGTCGCCGTCAGCATACCACTCTCCCTGGCCTGTCCCATTTGTTGACCCCCCCCCGGTCTCGTGCTGCGCCTGCACTGCCCAGGTGCCCTGCCGGTCCTCCGACAATCATTCTGCTCTCACTGGCCGCGACCGCCAGCTCCGACACGGAACCACGAAAATAGATAGAAGCCCCGAGACGCACACGCACGCGCAGACACGGACGAAAGAGACGACGTCGATAATAACCGCACTCCACGTTTGCCATCGCGCCACTCCGCACCCCGTCACGCTACGGCCATGACCCGTCGCATCTTCCCCGTCAACGACTGGGCTCCTGCACAAGAAGCCGTGATGGACACTCCCGCTGTTGCAGAGTCTGCGGCCGCCTCTGTTCCCGCCTGCGACATGGCCGAGCACGCAGACTCTTCCAGCAACAACACCAACAAGAGCGCCTTTGCTGCCGCCGACAACGCTGCCACCACGACTGCCACCACGACTGCCGGCCAAACTGCCGACCACGATTCTTCCCGCGTCGCCGGTGCGACCGTTCCCCAACGACGTCGCAGTCTCAGCCTCTCGCTGCCATGGCGTCGACCAAAGTCGTTTGCCTTTGGCCACGATCACTTCCACAACCTGACCAGTCACATCGACGAGCTTGCCATCGAGGACACTGAAGAGGACGACTTGAATAATGGTCCATGCCAGGCACACAGCCACACCCAAGGCCACCTAGCATTCCACAGCCAGCAAAATCACAACCAGCACCACCACATCCACGGTCCCGGGAGCATCAAGGGCATCATCCGCCGTGCGTCACACTCCCTCAAAAGCATGGTTCAGCGCAGGCCCTCGGCGGCTGCTGAGGACCTGCACCGCCAGGATGCTCATCAATACTTTCATCACGGTAGCAGGCCGACCACTGCGCACCCGCACTCGACCTGGAACCGACTTCGACAAGCCGCGAGCTTCCGTCATTCGCGATCCATCTACGATCTCGATTTCTCCCACGATCCGGCCGCCTTCAACCACCCTCAGCTGCCGATCCCAGGCTTCAACGGCGAGCCTCCCGTCATTCCCTCCAACTCGGGTGCCGCAGCCAAGGCCTCAGCGGCCATGCAGAACGACTTCATTGCCCGAAATGGCCTGCACAGCCTGTGGTTGCAACCGTCCAACAGCGAGGACGGGAACGACCGGGAGAGCGGTATTGGAATCGCCGTCACACTTCCTGGTAGCGGGGTCGACGATGGAGCCAGTAGCGAGCTGGGCACCGAGCTCGGCTCCACCATCAGCAGAATCGATTTCATCTCCAAGCTTCCGACCGAGCTGGCCATTCATGTCCTGGCCTATCTCGACGCTGCCGCCCTTACCAAGGCCAGCGAGGTCTCCCACAACTGGAAGGAGGTGGTTACCAACCAACACGTTTGGCGGGAGTCCTGTCTGCGCGAGATGACCGGCACGTACGCGACCAGTGCTCCTATTACTCCAGGCGCAGGCCTCGGCATCCCCGCGTTGGGCCCTGCGAACGACTGGAGGGAGATTTACCGTGTTAAGCACCAGCTTACCCATCGATGGAAGGTCGGCAAGGCCCGATCCGTCTATCTCAATGGCCACCAGGACAGCATCTACTGTCTACAGTTCGATGAGTACGTTTCTGCCCCTACGATGCAAGCACGAGATGGCTAACTGTGGCAGGTACAAAATCATTACAGGCTCGCGAGACAAGACGATCCGCGTCTGGGATATGCGCAGCCTCGAGTGTCGCCTGGTGATTGGTCCTCCCGAGGTGATCGGCGAGACGGGAATGCTCGTCGATGACGATGGTAATCCCGTTCATTTTGCCTCTGGGTCCGACAACGAGCGCTCAGCAACTTCGATGCCCACCCTGGCCTCGTTCCCGACTCATCACAAAGCCTCGATTCTGTGCTTGCAGTACGATGACGAAATCTTGGTGACGGGATCGTCTGACTCGAGCTGCATTATTCACGACGTTCGCGCGGGTTACCGCCCCATCCGCCGACTTCGTCATCATACGTCCCCGGTCTTGGATCTTGCTTTTGACGACAAGCATATCGTGACATGCAGCAAGGATACCACTATTTGCGTGTGGGACCGGGCGACGGGCGAATTGCTGCGACAACTACGCGGTCACGGTGGACCTGTCAACGCCGTGCAGATGCGTGCCAACACGATTGTGTCCTGCTCGGGAGATTTCCGTGTCAAGCTGTGGAATATCGACACCGGCAAGAACATTCGCGAGTTTGTCGGCCACACCAAGGGCCTGGCTTGCTCGCAGTTTTCCGAGGATGGGCGATACATTGCCTCTGCCGGCAATGACAAGGTCATTCGCATCTGGGACGCCAACACGGGAGAGTCTCTCCGCGAGATGCACGCCCACGAGAACCTGGTCCGAAGTCTTCACATTGACAGCGTGAGCGGCCGACTGATCAGCGGGAGCTACGACTCGGACATCAAGGTCTGGGACATGGAGACGGGTCACCAGCTCCTCGACTTTCCCAAGTGGCACACCAGCTGGGTCTTGAGCGCCAAGAGCGACTATCGACGAATCGTCAGTTCCGGCCAAGACCCCAAGATTCTCATCATGGACTTTGGCGCCGACGTCGAAGGCATTGAGATGCTGGAGGCCAGGCGAGCGATCGAAACCAAGGGTGGCTTCATCTGATCTGTCTTTTGGTCAGGTGGAATGAAACTGATGGTTGGGTAATACAGGGCATTATGGAGGCCACGAGGAACGATAATCTGGATATACAACCGCACCTAATCATGTCGGGCGAGAACTCGCGGGGTCGAGGGCGCCCGGCGGTAACGAATTTTCTAGTCATGACTTTTGGAGGTTTGGGTAGAACATTGCGGAGCGTGACGAAGAGCTCTCGCACGGAAACAGTTTCAGCATTTGGAAAGTGCTTTTGGAGAGCACTGGATGGCATTTGCTCGAGTTGGGCGATTTTTCGTTTGAAGGCAGTTTTATTAGTATTATTAGCCGGACTAGGTACACGAGGTCTGTGACGCAGATCTAGGAGGAACGCTTAGGATAACATGGCATACATATTCATGCGCGCGTGCTTGCTTCGCTTCTCCTGATCATGGCTTGTGACTTAGTTGATGTGAGGAGGTGTGATGATTCAGGGGTGATACGTTGCATAGGTAGGTGTGAAGGGTGATGTATAGGAATGAACCAGGAGAGCATAGGTGTGAAGGGTGATGTAGGGATATGGCGAAAGAGGAGAGTAGAGGGGCGAAGAGGGTTATCCTGTGATGCCGGGAAGCTATTGCCATGATAGAGCTCGGCTTGGGAGACGGATTTCTGGAAGCGTTTGGTGCAGCGACGATGTAACGACGGGGAGATGAATAAGTTTGAGGGGGGATCACGGTTGTGGGGAGAGAGCATAGGGCCGAGCTGGGTCCGAGATTGAGGGATGGCTACGGCTATTGTGCATGGAGTTTATGGGTGGAAGGGCTGGGTTGTGAATGTCACATGTCGTGGTGTCTTGTGGTGGCGATGGAAGGATTCGGTCGGGGCGAGAGATGGGATGAGATATCCAGCCTGTACCCTGCTGGATGTTTCGGACAGTGAAAGGGCGACTGACTGGTCCTGATCACGATGCCCCATGTTTAGAATGACTGTGTGCATAATCAGCTACTCGAACAGGGCGGGAGTTGACATGTCAAGAGGTTTGCCAAAACTCGGCACATGACGGTGTCCCCGAGACTCGCATCCAGCGCAACCCGCGTACGAACACACACACCAAGACGCCGTGTAACAAGCTCGGCCGCATAAAGGCTATTTCGTGTCCTGAAATGAGTGAATAAGAGAAGGGAGGGTCAAGTGGTGATACCCGTCTCCCCCCCCCCCCC
>WMHX01000107.1:274736-314856 GCA_013420875.1 Thelonectria rubi
CCCCCCCCCCCCCCCCCCCCCTCATTGTTGACTGGTGGTGGGTTGCTGCTGTGCGACTACGACGCCACATGGTGATGAAGCACGACGCGCCGGAGCGCACAAGAACGTTGTTGGACGGCCTTCTGAATCATTGGCGCCGGGCCGTCGGGGGGACACTACCGCACCTACTCAGATGGCGGTAGCGAGTCGAGGCGTGGCGGGCGAGGCGGCGATGCGACCTGGGCGAGGTTTGACGGTGAGTGGTGCTATTTCGAAACATTTATTGGCAGGGAGTAAGTGAATACGTGGATATGGCAGTCCAATGCGATTCAAGCAATATTCTGTTTTATTCCTTTTTTAACCCTTTTAATTCGTTTCGCACATCAAGCGATTGGGTGGGCGCTCGTGATTCGCCTCCCGTCTTTGGATTGTTGTTTGGAGTTCCGTCATGCTCGACGAGTGGGTGGATGGGAATGACTCACTGGGTGTGGGCGGCTACCTTTTTGGACGCCCGACGAGGGAGGGGGGTATTGTTTCATTTCTTCGTTAGGCGCGGATGAAGCCAGCTGAGACGGGGTTAGGAGGATGGCTAAAACAGGGAAACGAGAAGCAAAACGAGGCAAAAAAGATTGACTTGTTTTATCGGAATCGATAGACTGGAGAAACAAGGACGGGGACGGTAGGTTGGATGAATGCCAGCGAGTGGCTTCCACGAGAAGTAGCCGCCGAGGTGGGACTTGGTTGCGGCTCGCTGGATGTCACGATAGATATCGCGTGCATTGGTCGGACATAAACGCTCGTGGAGTCATACAGAAATACCCGTTGTCTCGTCTCCATCGGAGCATTTTGCAACGAGGAACAGAATCCCGCCAGGCCGATCCCAAAGGAGGGCCATTGCATTCTCGCTGCTCCTCCCAAGCGCCGCATGAACGAGGGGGATCCTCGGGGGGGGGAAGAGAGAAGAGAGCCAGCTCCCCACCGAAAATTGTCGTTGCCGTCACGCGCGTGTTTGGGGCCATTGACGGAGGTAGATTGCACATTCACGGCCACGGCAAAGGGGGGGGTTTGTGGGGGTTGCATCCGCCCCTTCGGCTCTGGACGAAAAGAAGGGTGCGACGTCAGGTCAGCGGTGGGAAAGATGGCAAGATCCATGCGAGCTTTGTGCAGGCACGGTAATTAAAGGGACCGGTGTCAATGGAATGCGGCCGTGGCGGTTGTCGTTGTGAAGGGCATCCATGATGGCAAAAACATGAGACGTCATGTACGGCAGAGGAATGTGCTGCCCCCTCGGGCGCATGCGCATCGCGTGTAGAGTTGATGGCATTTATGCAGATGCGATTCTAGATAGATGAGATGAGAGATGAGAGATCCCTTTTGCCGTAGCCTCATGTCGCGGTAAATGATGATGGACATGCATAGATTGCACTGTTGCAAGCAGCCGTCGCCAAGCAATTCGCCATGGCGAAGGAGCTAGTTGGCAGACGCCACACCCAAACTCGGTTGATCCGAACTGGTTGGACATGCGCTTCTGCAAGGCACCCGTCCGACTGCGTCCCATCCATTCCTTCGCAACTGGCCACATGGAATGTTCCGTCCACCACGAAACACTCCAATGGCCACCTGAATCTAATTAAGGGACCCGGCCCGTCCAAGAGTCCAAGCCTCCAGGGCGCTCTCTCCGAACCACCCGCTGTCTCCTTCCGGGAGAGCCACTGAAACGGCGCCAGACCAATACGGGACGGAGATCTTTAAGGTTTCCAATCCAGGGCAGGTGCCACCAGCTGCGGGCCCTCTGCACTTGCCTCTTCATGCCAGTGAAGCTTGGCTTCCAAGACGAAACCTTCTGTTGAGCGGCCTTAGACGGGACTCGTGTTCTTGCCGAAACCATCTGATCCCTCGCTGTCTCATTTCACACACTCCCGTCTCCGTCGCCCTTGAATCTCGTCGTGCGTCTGCTGCCGTGCGTCACCCGATTGACGCTGCATCACCGCCGCCATCAACCTCGCACACTTCAAACACCAAAGCCGCTCCACTCGACCACCAGCGCATCCCCCAAGTCCATCCGATGCTCGACGCCAACCCCCGGTGAAACGAGGTCATGCGCTCCGGCCAATGGTGATTGAGGAATGCCCCCCTGTTCTCGCTCGAACCCCAGTCCCATTGTCTCCCCCCTTGTTCCCTTGTTCTTCCCCTTGGAGGCTTTGAAGTGCCTTTGACTTTCCTCCGCTCGTCGCCGTCGATCATCATGAACGGGGCCTCCTCCGCTGCCGCCATCTCTGGCGCTTCGTTCGAGCCTGAGAGAGACTGGAAGAGACGGGCCCTTGCCCATGCCCATGCTGGGGCTGCGACTGCTACCCACGCGCAGGTCAGTTGGTTCCATCCATGATCCCCGTGGTTCCGTGTTTCTCTGTTTAGCCCAGTCGTTGAGACGTATGCCGCCAACCTCACATATAAGACAAGTCTCAGACACACCACCCATCCCGTTCTATCCTTCTCCGTCCTTCCTCCTCGTCCGTCGCCTTCATACCATTCTCCCACTGTCCTTTACGTGAACACGCGCGTGCGTGTGTCTCTCGCTTTGCTTCGCTGCTTTCTTTTTCTATCCTTCGCCTTCCCTCTCGCCTTTATCTAGTACGATTTCGTCCACTCGCTTTTCTTCCTTTTCCGCTCGACTGGTCTCGGCGCGTTCCATTCGACAATTTCACACTTCTTGGTAAGTTGAACACGTGAAATGAAGAAGAGCGAGCATGTCCATTGTTCCGTCGTTCCGTCATACCTACGAAAGCTCCGCGGTATTCACAGAATGGACCGCTTCGCACCCCTGCCCGCTGCTCTTATCGACGTCTCGGAATGCTTCGCATGGTGGGCGGGCACGGCACGCTTGGTTGTGACGTATAGTTACGCCTCGCACCTCGGCATTGGATGACTTCGAAGTTCGCTTCTATTGGCCTTTCAAGACTTGGGAAAATAAGCAAATCGCCGGCGGCCAAAAATAGCTTCGTCAAGGAGCTCAAAAGGCATTCATGCCCTTCCGCCATTCACAGCGAGCCTTCTCCCCATTCACCATTCGCCAACCATTTGCTCTTGTTTATTCCCTCGCGTCATTCATTGTGTCATTAACACTCGGACTCACTCGCTTTTTATTGTTTCGTCCCGTCTTCCTATTGGTCCTTTTATCCCTGCCACTCCCTCAATTGTTGTTCACTCATTCATTCATTCATGCGCGCCTGTTCCCCCCAATACCACAACATCAATACAGCTTCACACACGAAGTTGCCTACCCTTTAAATACCGCCCACGCCCTCAAACCTAGACTTCTTTCTCTTCATTTCTCTTCTTTCAGCCTTGTTCTTTCTTCACAAACTGGTTCGCCTCTGGACAAACACATCGTTTCCCCAAAGGGCCAAGACAACAACAACAACACGGCTAACTAACAACGCGCAGCTCTCTGCCATCTCAACTTCACCGTCGACATTTTATACACCATCACGCTCAAGAAGCCCAAGTACCTGCTGCTTGATCATCATGGGTCTGTCGACCATCTTCACCGCGGGTCTCTTGGCCCTGCGGCTTCTCGCTCTCAAGGCGGATGCCGCTCCTTCGCCTCAGCCTAGCGACGCTGTTGTCTACGAGTCTGCCGCCTCTTCTTGGTGGTTCGCCGACATCACCCGCCAGGGCGCCGTCGCCTACGGAGGATCTTCCGACTACAAGATTTTCCGCAATGTCAAGGACTATGGTGCCACTGGTGATGGCAGCACTGACGACACCGAAGCTATCAACAATGCTTTCTCAGACGGAAACCGTTGCGGCAAGGGCTGCGACTCCAGCACCGTCACTCCTGCTCTGGTTTACTTCCCTCCCGGTACCTACGTCGTTTCCACGCCCATCCTCCCCTACTACTACACCCACATGGTCGGCGATCTTGTCAACCCTCCTGTCATTAAGGCTTCTGCTAGCTTTGCTGGTATGGCCGTCATTGACGCTGATCCTTACGACGACACCGGAAGCAACTGGTATACCAACCAGAACAACTTCTTCCGCCAGATTCGCAACTTCAAGATTGATCTCACCTCCGTCCCTAAGACGTCCGGTACCGGTATCCACTGGCAGGTCGCTCAGGCTACCTCTCTCCAGAACATTGAGTTTGTCATGATTGAGGACTCTAGCGAGGAGAACGCTCAGCAGGGTATCTTCATCGACAACGGCTCTGGTGGTTTCATGACCGACCTCACCTTCACCGGTGGCAAGTACGGTGTCTTCATGGGCAGCCAGCAGTTCACCAGCCGCAACATGACGTTCCGCAACTGCAACACTGCCATCTACATGAACTGGAACTGGGCCTGGACCTTTGCCGGCATCACGATTGAGAACTGCGGCGTCGGTATCGACATCAGCGCTGGCGAGACGGTTCAGAACGTTGGCTCCGTCATTCTCATTGACAGCACCATCTCCAACACTCCCATCGGCATCAACACCGTCTACGCCACTGGCCAGTCCGGCACCAACGGAACTCTCATCCTCGACAACGTTGACATGTCCACCAATGTCCCCATTGCCGTCAAGAACAGCGGCACCTCTGCGACTGTCCTCGCCGGCAACTCCAAGGTTGAGTCATGGATTCAGGGTCGCACTTACAGCGGCAGCAAGGGCCAGGCTGTTCAGGATACCCAGACCGCCATCTCACGCCCCAAGGCTCTCCTCGACGGCAACGGCAACTTCGTCACCAAGTCCAAGCCCCAGTACGTTGCTAAGGCTTCCTCTAAGTTCGTATCCGTGAAGGACAAGGGTGCCAAGGGTGATGGTTCCACCGATGATACTGCCGCTATCCAGGCCGTCTTCGACAGCATCGGCGCTGACGAGATTGTCTACTTCGACCACGGCGCCTACGTCATTACCGACACCGTCAAGGTTCCCAAGAACATCAAGATTGTCGGAGAGATCTGGCCCCTCATCATGGCTGGCGGCAACTCGAACTTCAAGGACCAGTCCAACCCCAAGCCTGTCTGGCAAGTCGGCGAGGAGGGCGATGTCGGCAATGTCGAGATCCAGGACCTCATGTTTGAGACTCTCGGTCCTCAGCCCGGCGCCATTCTCATGGAGTTCAACGTTGCTGGCGAGACTTCCGGCTCTGCTGGTCTCTTTGATGTCCACTTCCGCATTGGTGGCTCTGCTGGCACTCAGCTCCAGTCCAATAAGTGCAAGAAGACTCCTGCTGTTGACACGACTCCCAACGAGGAATGCTTCGGTGCCTTCATGCTCATGCACGTCACCGCCAAGGCTAGCGTCTACCTCGAGAACGTTTGGCTCTGGGTTGCCGACCACGAGCTCGATCTCGGCGACCACTCCCAGATCAACATCTACAACGGTCGTGGCATTCTGATTGAAAGCGCTGCTGGCAGCTGGCTCTGGGGCACCGCTTCTGAGCACCACACGCTCTACAACTACCAGCTCACCAAGGCCTCCAACGTCTTCATGGGTTTCATCCAGACCGAGACCGCCTACTTCCAGGGCAACCCCGACGCTAAGGTCCCCTTCACTTGCAACTCCACGTACAGCGACCCCGACTTCGAGACTAGCTGCACTAGCAACTCGGACAAGTGCGCCCGCACCTGGGGTGTTCGTGCTACCGACTCTTCCGACATCTTCATCTATGGTGCCGGTCTGTACAGCTTCTTCAACAACTACGGCCAGACCTGCGTCGGCCTCAACAACTGCCAGGACAACATGGTCAGCCTCGAGAGCTCCACGGTTCACTTTTACGGCCTCAGCACCAAGGCTAGCGTCAACATGGTGACCGTCGACGGCACATCCGCTGCCCTCGATGCCGACAACCGCAACAACTTTTGCGCGTCCATCGCACTCTTCACCACATCCTAGGTGGTCACGTCGGCTTGCTGAACATATTGCCGATCGGTACATATCACTAGAGAAGGCGCCCATTTGCCGCCCATCTCTCTTCTGCCTCTATTCATTTGCATTTTCCGGTTTTGTTTCTTTTTTCGCAGGGAATTTATTACGCCAATGGTCTCAAAAATGGTCATTTGGGACATGGAGTTTGGGAAACGGACATGAGGCCGCGGTCGGAATCCGGGCCTATGGAGTGCAGATATTTAGTACCTTCAATGAAATGGGCGATTCCCATGATCAATCTGCCTCTTTTGTGACCCTTGTGAATGTATGTCTAATCGTGCAAGTTGGTAAGAAGCGTTCGAGTACCTAAATAGGACGTGTTGGTTCCTGGAGCAAGGTCGCTTTTGACTGTCCTTTGATAGTGTCTGAAGGCCTTCAACGGGCGTCGTACTTGAACAGATGACATATCGACTGCCGCCACGCGATCCAGCAAGGGAGCTGGACCATGCAGGTAGATAACTGTTGTACACACGATCGAGATGCATTTTCTCATGTTTTTCTGAATTCCAATTTGGCAACGAATTAACGCAACCATCTTCTGCACCAGCTTCTTTATAACACCGCAGTGGAAGGGGAACAACCAACCTACCCAAACCCCTACGCCCCCCCGCGAAGTAGAGCGATAGGCATGGCTTTGGAGTCGTATTGAGCGAGACTCCTGGGCGAGCCCTGGACAGAATCTCGAAATGCTTTGCGAGGCTGAGCCTGCCATCCAAGCTCGACTGTTCATGCCAAATGAGGTTCAGTTCTGCCCGGTCTCCAGCATTCCTGCGGCCTCCATGGCCATAGCACGAGTGATCTGTGTTTCGCGTATGGCGGCCTGCCCGTATGAGGTTCGTGCAAGGTTGGATTGGCCATATTTGAGACGAAAATGACATTCTCCAGAGCGCGTCCGCTCCAACTGGATCATTTAAGCAGCTCCGAGAACTTCAAGAGAGGATTTTGCTCTATTAAGGAGGGTGGCATCACATGAAAAAGAGAATATCTTGTAGTGGAAACCTGAAAGAAAACCGGGTGGCTAGGAACCCCATAATCTCGACCAGGACTCCCAGACTTGCCATCACATCGCTCAAATCTAGAGTGTTCATGACGATAATGCTGCGTTTCTTTTCCTTGTCAAGGGATCTCTCACGGGTTAGAGAAAAGGGAGGTTACAACGATTTCCATAAACTTGGCATTCTCATAGCATTCGTTTCCCCCCTTGCTCCATTCACAGTATGTCCCTATCAAGGAGCATTGCTGAGACAGCAGCCTCGAGCCGAGCGTCGGTAAAGGGTGAACTGACTTTCCGCGTACCGGCGACAAAGCAAGCGGTCTAGATATAGGCATTTGGGAGTAGCTTCGTGATCTCTCTGAGCGGCGCCGGAGTTGTATTCTGGGAGTGACTTGTCATCAGGGCAGTCGGGGGTAGGACATGTACGGCTGAAGGTCGCGGAGGATATGTTTCCTGAGATGAGATTAGTAAGTCGAGCCGTGATTTGATGAAGACTCTCACGCAGGAATTTTTATGTCTGTGTTTTCCTTTGGCTTCTTTTGCAGGGCAGGCCACCCAACCGCAACGGGAATTGAACGGGCTTTTGCCCGACTCAGTTGGTGGGCGTGGCGGCAGCTGAGAAGAGCTACCCATCGATATCGTAGGCTGGAGTTGCATGGGATATGGTCGACTGAGCATCGGTTTCGTCGTGCAGTATGCGGTCGTAGCTTGTTGCTTCCGTCCCAGTGAGAACCGTCTTCCACAGCCACACCGGACGTGCCTCTCGACGGGTAGAAAGGCAAGTAATCTGGCCTGGCTCCTGCAGATTGATCTTTCAAGGTCTGAAAGTCTTCAAGTTGCTCTAGTTCCGCTCAAGGCATCGAGTCGTGCCATCGAGGTCTAACGGGACCATCTCCTTGTGCAGTAACGCTTTCAGGACCGACTGGGCAGTGGACCGGGTGGTTGGATTCTGGTTTTAAAGACAGCGTTGATGAATCTGAAACGATGTCGACCATCTCGGACATGTTCATGCCAAGTTCGGTCGTTGGACTGCCATTATCGGAGGTACTGTCTGGCGAGCTGTTCCAAGTCTCGTCTCTATCATTCCTCAACGACTCTTCCACGGAGGTCTCTAGTCATCAGCAGCTTCCTTGCCTGCTGAATGCGAGAAATTAGTCAGTAACGACTTGGACATGTCTCACTTGTTGTGGTTGTATTCTTGAGCTGCCTCAGGAACTCTAATATGGTCCTTTTCACCACCAAATTCTCCCTCAACCGAAAACCGAGGGCCGCTCGTCGAGTCGTCAATTGGGCCCGTAAGGTAGATGGATGTAAAGATGTAGGAGAGAACCGACACCGTGGCAGCCGACGCCCACAGCGATGCGTCTGTCGGAGTCATGTGTATCGTCTTATCGAATGCGGGTGCGACTGCCGCCAACTTTGAGCAGAAGGAGGCACGATAACGGCAATTAAACAAAGGCGCTGGAAGTTGGTAGCTCCCGAGTCGCGTCCGTATAGTAGCTGAGTGCATGACCAAAGAACTCCAATACTGGGGGTTGGTCAGGCCCGGGGAAAACAACCCGACCACTCAGTGGCTGATACCGTCCACGATTCGAGAGCACCACCGGAAGCAAATCATCCACACACACTTTTGAGTCATACACGGACACGCCAAAACCTACCACATTAATCCTTACCAACCACCAGGCCGGTTTGGAGCTTGAGCAGAGACTGTGCCGTAAGCGAAGACGAAGGGGCCCCTCTCAACAGACTGGCAATTTTGACTGTCTGGGTGTCGAGTTCAAACCGGAAGAGCATTCCAGCCCAGCTTCCTAGCTTGTCCAGCGAGAAGCCTCGGAAACCCGATAGCAACCAGCTGACAACCCCCAGATGACTCTCTCTCTCGCCGATTCTCTGGCCTCCGACCTGTAAAGCTCCTCGGAGGTGACGGATATCTGCTCAACGATGCCGACCGTAGCGCACCCCAACATCGGATTCTCCCTCGATTCCTCCAATGGTATCCGAGGCCTACACAAGGTCCAAGAACAACCTTGTCCGTTGCCCAAAAGTAGCACTACTCTGAATGAGTTACTGCCAAGTTGAAGCGTTTGGTTCTTCCTTGTATCGATCTCTATTCTCGAACAATTACGCTCGTCGCTTCTGTTCTTCAGCTGTCCCTGGAGAAAGCAAAATTTCGTGTCTTCGAGGCACGAAAATAAGACTGATGGAATTATAGACATTGGACGGCCGAAATTAAGCTCCTAATGCAATTGGGGTAAGAACTCGTCAGAAATATACCGCATTATGTGCTAACAAGATGAAGTCGTGGGTACAAAGGGCACATAGCTGGACGCCTCAACTTACTCTCCCTAGCTATAATTCTCCTCGAAATGAACACGGGCGGCCCCCGGTGGAGGGAGTCCGCCAAGCGGGAGACGTAGAGTCCAATAGCGAAGGCGTGGAGGCCGACTTGTGCACGGCATGTAGATGGTTACATGAGAAGGTGGCACGGGGAGGCCAAGCATCTGCTCTCAATAGTGGTATCACATACTGCCTTTGATTGATCTTTCATCAACTATAACGCGTCATTCGACGACCCGAGGTTTCTTAAGTCTGTCGAGACACAAGTGCTTGAGGGGCCGCCAGTGGGTGGGTTGTAGAAGGAAGAATGACCAATCAATGATGAGAAAGGAAAGTACTCTACCTCTACAATTAATTAGAAAAGTACAGAAATGAAAAAGGAGTAGAAAAAAAGAAAGAAAAAAAAAATAAACCGGGAAACAAGCCGTACATGGGCCGCATTCGAACCCACGACTTCAGGCCTGACGGCACTTCCCAAAATGGAACCCACCCTCGAAAACGGCAAAAGCGAAGATAATACCCGACGGGTAGTCTTTACTTCAGTAAATTAAGTAGTCCGAAGACTTCTGAGCTACTTCGCTGAAGGACGAGTGAATTAATTTGGTATATGTGGGAGCGATGGCTGCCTGATTTGCTTGGCAGGGATTGATTGAGTGCTGTCGTCGTGGTGGGGTGGAAACTTGGTCGGGCATGGATGACATGAGCAGGCGGATGTGAGAGGAGAGGAGGCACAGTGAGGAACACTACAGGCGAAGAATGTATGGTGAAAGGCAAGTCTACCAAGAGTGAAGAGCAAAAAGAAGGGAGAGGGAGGGAATCGAGCAAGCGATGCCCAAGCCTGGCAAAAAGCGAAGTAACCAGCCCATTTCGGGGCGGGCGGAGGCTTGGTACGGTTTGAGCCATATTGGAACATTCCACCCGACCAACGCGACGGCCTGAGACTCTTTCACCCAGATACTTCGCCGATGAACTGTTGGGTTGCTTTGGTATATCAAGGGAGAGGCAGGGGGAGGTACATGGTGAGTGGCTGGATGATGTCATGGTTGGTGATTGCCTGCTTCGACGTGGAGATAGTCAGGGTTGAAGGAGGGACCATGTGGGAGTAACACGAGATGTGCTGTGTTAATGATGAGGAATGAAGAATGTGATGACGATACATATTGAGAGAGATGCGCGAAATAAAAAGGAAGGATACCACTGCATTGGAGTCAGGAAAAGGGAAATGGAGAAGGAAAAAAAGATGAAAAGA
The DNA here is from genome assembly GCA_013420875.1 of Thelonectria rubi. NCBI lineage: Eukaryota > Fungi > Ascomycota > Sordariomycetes > Hypocreales > Nectriaceae > Thelonectria > Thelonectria rubi. The sequence continues at coordinate 285,209 of WMHX01000107.1, forward strand.
AATAAGTCTCTACGTATTCGAACACGAAGTTCCCAGGGCACGGGTCGCTCAAGACATCAAAAAGCGAAGCCAAGAGTTATGAAGAGTCTCTTATTAAATAAGACACCCGGCCACTACGGCAGAATTGTATGTAGCTACTTCGCTGAGAGCTGTGCGTATTCGACCTGCTTATAAGGCCAAGGTTCTATGGGGCTGTGCTTGTTGGGTGCCTGTTGTGTTGGATGCCTCGAGTCGCTGGTTCGGTGGGGAGGCCAATCGAGGAGAGGGAGGGGAGGCTCTTGAGATGACGGCGAATAGATAGACTAACTAAGAGCTTGGAATAGATGTTTAAAATAATCATCTTTGCGAACCGGAACACGTACAGAGAAAGGGGACAAGACAGAATAAGATATATAAAAAGGGGAGTGTGGTGACGATTTACCAGGAATCGAACTCAGGAGCATGCACAATTTCCTCGCCCAAAACGACAAAAAGCGAAGGCTTCCGGGGGAAGGGGATCAGTCCCTGCTTCGAGACCGTCGAAATCGCCAATGGGTAATATGATAACTAAGTTCCAACTACTTCGCTGAGGGTAGGACGGACCAGACTGGCTTATGAAGCCGCCTTGTCTGCCTAGTGCAGCAGGGGAGCGACGAGTGACGAGCGGGCAGTTGGGAGGATTCCATTATGGGGGCGTGAGTTGGACGTTTAGCTGTCCAGATAAATCAAGCAAACAAGTCACGAATCCGGTCATGGACACCAGGCAAGTCTTTGATATGTATGTGTCTGACGGCTTTCGGATCAGCGTCGTGAAGCTCCCAGGTTGTCCTCATCACCCCGCCATACTTCCAGCAGCCGAAACACAACCGCCGTGCCTCATCCACCAGTGCCAAACTGTACTCATCCTCGACTACGCAAGAAATATTAGAGGTACAATTTCGTGCCGGGTCCTCAGAGTATGGTCTATTTGGCCTCTCCGTCTCGTGCTTCCATTTCCTTCTGGCTGCTTCAGGGGGCGACGTGGTGGCCACCGGAAGTTCGTTCCACCGTCGCCGGGGCTTCCCTCCAGCGCAGACCCATAGACGTCATAAAGTAGCTGGTCTGAAAACATGGCACCAGACAGCTCGCTACACCAACTCTTCATGCACCTCGATCCATGAGACTCTGAGCTGCCCTCGCTCCTTCTTTGCGTCCTCCGCCTCAATGGTAACCACCCGCCGCGCCGCCAAGCTGGCCTCCTCCTCCCCCCCTGGCGACGACGAAGAGACCATGGCCCCTCGGCTCGCCGCGTCCACGACGACACCGCGCACGTCGCCCTTCCTGCCCACCCGCCTCGAGCGCCTCTTCCTCGCCCTCTTCCCGGCCGTCCTCGTCTTCGGCACCGTCTTCGCCGCGCTCTCGCCCGAGATCCGATCCGCGCACTACGACCCCGTCCTGCAGGCGCACTCGCAGGACCCCGCCGCCGCCCCGAGCTACTTCGCCCGCAAGTCAAACGTCTTCAACGTCTTCTTCGTCAAGCGCGGCTGGGCCTGGTTCTCGGCCGCCTTTGCCGTCTTCGTCTTCACCCACCCCAGCACCGCCGTCGGGTCGAGGCGCCTGCGCGCCACGCTGCGCTGGGCCGCCGTCACGGCGCTGTGGATCCTGGTCACGCAGTGGTGCTTCGGGCCGGCCATCATCGACCGTGGCTTCCGGTGGACGGGCGGCAAGTGCGAGCTCGCCCACCGGGAGGTGGTCATGGGGGATAACTCGTTGGGAGAGATGGTCACGTCCGTGGCGTGCAAGGCCGCGGGGGGGAAGTGGAAGGGCGGACACGACATCTCGGGCCACGTCTTCTTGTTGACGCTCGGCACGGCCTTTCTCATGCAGGAAGTCGGCTGGGCGATTGCGCGATGGTCCGGTCGGGCCGCCGAGGAGCGGTGCGTCTACATGGTCGACGGGGCCCTCAAGAGTGCCAACGTGGAAGCCGAGGGTCCGACTGGGGAGGGTGCGGGTAAGCCTGCCCTCGGTCTCGGTACGAAGTTTGCCATTGGTATCATGGGACTCAGTGTCTGGATGCTGTTGATGACGGCGATATACTTCCATACGTGGTTTGAGAAGGTGAGTCTCGTCCCTATTATTCCCGGAGGACGATGTTGACTTGAAGTAGCTTACGGGGCTCTTGACTGCTGCTGCGGCGTATTCCATCGTGTACGTGGTGCCTCGATTTGTGCCAGCCGTGAGGCAGGTCATTGGGCTTCCCGGGATATAAGGCGAGTTGAAGTGAATGAGTGATGAGCAACGGATTGGATGCCTTTGGCAGGATAGAGTTAGAACTATATACTATGTAATAATACCGTGATGACTACATGGCTATTCTCCACAGCCTTCGACGGTTGTCTCGTGCCAGACTTCAGAAGGGAGAGGATCTGCCTCCTCCCATGGCCATTTGATGGATTGGGCAAAAAGGAAGATGCTTCGAGGCTCAAAACACCGTCCAACACCAAAAAGAATGCGTGATCTGGGAATCGAACCCAGGGCTCCCCGACGTTGCTCGAATGGCAACGGAGAATTTTACCACTAAACCAATCACGCTGTGGTATTTAATGAAAGAGGTCGAGGCAAAGATACCCTATACTCTCACAGGAGAGGAAGGTAACTGGTGGTGGTTGCAAACTCAGGTGGATTGATTGTGTGTTGTTCTGGGAGAGGGCAATGAACCAAGGCGGAACTGGTTTCAGGGTAAATGGATGGATGAAGAGCTTGCCCGTGATACGATGGCTGTGCATCAATGTTGAGTTGGACTGACATAAGCACAACACGAACAAACCGAATTGCGGGACGGAGTGACTTCAGCAAAGTGCTTGTAAACTTCCCGTCATATCACTCAGCAGCCGGGTGACAAACTCAATCTAAAACATCCAAGTCACCAGAAAATGCTATACAGACATGGTTAAAAAAACTAGGCAAATCAATAGTGACTCATGTTGGGGGATTCCCCTTAAGCACCTCCGCGGAACAAGTTACCCTGTAAGGCTTCAGCTAGGCCAATCTCTGTTCTCACCGGGACGAGACGGTGTGAAGTGGTGAAATCACAATGGTGTATTCTACTTCTAATGCTAAGCACGTGCCGGACCTCTTCTCACAACTAAAACAAGAGTGCTTGGCTGCATAGACGATGCATGATTCGAAGCGCATAGAAACGACCAAAAATCTTGCATGCGCCGAACTAAAAGCCCCCATCTGCAAGTGTCAAGCAAAGGGCGCACCTGTGGAGGCCGAGCAGTTCAGCGCTGGCACGAAGGATGCATTTAAACAGCCGTGGAACAAATGCGTAAGCCCGAATCCATCCTCCTCACTCCTCACCAAATTCCTCCAAAATGGAAGCCTCGCCGCCCCTGACGTACCGAACTCACCGGCCCGGAGACATGGGCGTCATCGTGCAGCGTCACGGCGTCTTCTACCACGAGAACCACGGCTTCGACCAGCGCTTCGAGGCGCTCGTGGCCCGCATCGCCGCCGACTTCCTCGACCACTTCGACCCGGCCAGGGAGCGCTGCTGGATCGCCGAGCGCGGCGACGACTTCATGGGCTGCGTCATGGTGGTCCGGGACGCCGAGCGGCGCGACACGGCCAAGCTGCGCCTGCTGCTGGTCGACGAGGGGGCGCGCGGCGAGGGCGTCGGGACCGAGCTGGTGCGGAGGTGCGTGGCCTTTGCGAGGGAGGCCGGGTATGCGGCCATCGGGCTGTGGACGCAGAGCGATTTGGAGGGCGCGCGGAGGATATACAAGAAGGAGGGCTTTGTGCTGGATAAGACGGATGTGCACGCCTCTTGGGGGACGGAGCTGGTGGGCGAGCACTGGATCATGACATTGTAGAGGCGATTCAAAAGAGGTTATTGAGCGTTGCAGTTGGACTGGGTTGCGAACTTGAGAGTGGACGAGATATGGGAGTCGGTAGCCGGTTCCGGGATTGGTCATAGAGTCTAATGTTGAAAAGTCAGCTCATGACTTCGTTGAGCATGGGAGACATGAGTTAGACTCGAGACCCGAGAACTTACCTCGGGCGAGTGAACTGCGTACTGGACACCTAGGACACAATTATTCACATCGTGCATTCCACCCACCATGACAAAGACTGGATGAGTGTGCAGGCCTTTCCTGAGACGTGGCTTCACAACTGGATAGCCCTTGAGAAAGAGTGGCGTGACTGAAAGCTGTGAGACTGACTCCTGACTGCTGAGCCAAAGGCCGCCAATTTCGAGGGGTCTATCCCGTTGAGCGGCTCGATTGAGTATCCAAAGATGTGTAACAAACAATGGAAGAGAATTTGAAGAGTGGGAGGTGACCTCCGTTACGGATCCCGTACCGTTCTTGGTTGCAAGTTGTGCTTCGTCGTCGAGTATCCGCGGGGGAGTGTTGAGGAAACCCCCGACTTGGACCTGATAGTCTGAGGCTAGCTTTGCCGGCTTCCATGGCACCTAGCACTTGAGTTGATGGCGAAAGCATCGACTCAATCCTGTAGACGGGTCGAACTGTATCTCGGTGAGTGATGGCTGGCTAGAACCCAACTTCCCGAGGCCTGGGCATTCCACAACGCTGGCCTGGGGAAGAAGACTGTCTCATAACTTAGCCCAGCGCGAGATATTCCACTCTCTCCCTTAATGTATTCATTATCCGTGTCCCATAAGTTGCGCACTTTGGAGTTTCGGACATCTTCGACGGCTTGTTTTGAAGGGCAACGTAGTTTCGCAAGCGTGGCGACAATCATGTACCGTTTTTGAACTGAAAAGGATAGAGTATGATAAGATGGCATTGCGCTCTGAGGGGTAGGTTCGTGATATATCGCTGAGAACTTGAAAGATGTCAACAAACTCTACTAGTTGAACGGAAGTGTTCATCCTCTAGGAGTCCAGTGCCATTCTCCAGGGATAACTCTAACCATGACATCAGCAGACATTGAAGATATCTTCTCTTCAATGCTTAAGCCGGCGAGTCTTTCCCTTGATAAATCTTTGCAAAGACTCCAGGGAGAGTCCGAGACCCCAAGGCAGGAAACAAGGACATGCTGGTGGCGTCTCCTATGCAGACTGTGAAGACAAGCCAGGTTGCGATGCAGGTGCTCACAAAGCTTCTTCAGCGTGACTGCCAGCATCTATCTCCAGTTTTGCGCATGAAGATGTCATGGTTGGATGTGAAGTGTCGGCCAAACTGCCAAAGTAGCTGTTCGACGGCGAACACGGCACCTGGCAGAACTTGGAGAAGGGAGCTTTGCCCTGGGTGGTTCTTTTGACAAACACCAGCTCGACTCTCATCCCTCAGATTGAAAGAGGCTGCAAGGTCAGTGGCACAGAGATATGGTAGTCTCCGTGGCATCCAAGCTGTTTTCATCATCATTGAGAATCCGAGTCGTTGCCAGAGGCTTGCTGTCCCAAGTTTGGCCTCGAGTGGATCGAGACATCATTGAGCTTTGCCGCAGCATTGTCGAATGAAGGCATTAATGGATTAACTTGATAGCTCTTGATAGACGAGGGTGTGAGTTCTGAGAAAATCCATGATCCGTTAACAAGAACCCGTGCTCATTGCAGCGTAGATGTAGCACTATAGCATATTGACGTTAAGGGGGTTGAGCCCCCCTCAAATAGCAGTAATCAACGGAGGCTGAGAAGTCCTTCAAGAGAGGAGTGTATTGATGAGGTGCTGTGGAGAGACCGTAAACCTCCTGAATAAGGGACCTTGGGAGAAATAAAGTGCTTTCAATATGCTGAGTCAGTTCTCAAGCGCCGTGGCAATTTCTTTTGAAGGGCATCGGGCAAGTGAAGGGCACGAAAGATGCAAGCCCAACGCGAGTTACCCTACCAACCTGCCCCGAGATTTCTCAGTAGACGGGCCCTACGCGAAGCGGTGTGCGCCAGAATGCAAGACAGTTCCTGCAATGGTTATGCATTTTTTGTGTTCGAACGGCCATGAGTATATCGAGGCTGTCTCGGTTGCCTCCTACTGCAGACTTGTAGAGTTGCAACTCACACTTGTGACAGCCAGACAGCTATATGGCTCCTACCATGGTCGAAACTGGAGATGACGTTGTGAGGAACAAACCAGGATCTTTGACTGGCAGCTTTGCTATCAATAGCAATTTGCAAGGTATCTTGAAGCTGGGATTTTCCAGTGCATGATGTCCATGGATAACAAGAAAAAGATGTGCTTTGGTCACTAAACCATAGACACCCCCATTGCCATCACCACCTAAAGGTACTGCAAGCCAAGAGGGGTGCTCGGTCCCTTCCAACATACCAGTTTTGGAAGCACACTTGTGCACAGCCAGTTGTTGGGGGACCTGACAGCTCGGAAAACCTTGGGTTGGATGATCTGAAGCGAAAGATATGTGTAGAGAAATAGAATGAGCCAGTCGTCGTGTTGGCAGATCCCCCAGAGCTGCTAGGGGCAGAGGTTCAGGTTCCGATTTAGAGGCAGTGAGTGACATATCGACAAACATGGGCATGGTTCCCATACCTCCTGGATCATATGATATATCACCAGGGGAAGGGGGCATATGGTACCTGAGGGAAGACCAGGATCATCGTTCCAACCACCGGCGTCAAAGACACCTCAGACCTGGAAGCCTTGGAGGATCTTAACTTCAAGGTATTGTCATCATGATGGAAACGAAAAGTTGGCCAACCGTATGTTGCATGTGGGCTTGTAGAAAAGCTGAGGACGAGAGGGTAAAGTGGAACGGATCATACCTGTACCTAGACGAATTGGTTAGGCTGCTCTGTGTTGCAGGCTGGATGTTGTATAACCAGGAGACTAAGTAGGAAGCCCTATTTGAGTAAGCTGAGTGGGTTAGCCGTTGTCTTGAGATTTGATACGGATTCACGTACCTGTACGGATGTTTCCTTGCACTTTGTCCTTTTTGCGGACTGGTAGGATCGGTTTCGGGGCTTGGTGGGGTGCAAGTCGGGAATGCAAGGGGTCGGTGGATAGGGGGGCTCGAGAGGATTGTTGGGCTTGTTTCGATGCTCAAGGGAGGGAGGAGCCGACATACTTTGGGGTCTCGAGGGTATTGATTGTCGGATTATAATCGGCTCTTCCACGTTCGGTATGCTTGTGTATCATCGTCTTCGTCGGATTCTTGAGGCAGCGGCCTAGGATAGGGGGTAACGGGGGAGGACTCGGAAGGAGGGTTTCGAAGGACGGCCCAGAGAGGGGTTTCGAAGGAAACGGAGGATGGTTTCGAGGAGGGTTTGGAAGGACTTGATGGAGAGTTTCGAAGTCGAGGTTTGAAGGAGGGTTTCGGGAGGATTTCTGAGGAAGGTTTCGGAAGAGGATTCGGAGGGGGTTTCGAAGGACTCGGGGGGAGGTTTTCGAAGACTTGAGGGAGGGTTTTTGTTGGATGTCTCTGGGGAGGACTCGAGGAGGGTTTCGAAAGAGGGGTTCGGAGCAGAGTTTCGAGGGAGGGTCTCGAGGGCGAGTTTCGAAGAGGGTTTCAAAGAGAGACACTGAAGAGGACGCGAGGGAAGGCTTCGAAGAACTAGAGGAAGGGCTTTCGTTGAATGTCTTGGGGGAGGGTTTCGACGGAGGGTTTCGAAGGAGGGTTTCGGGAGGATTTCGGAGGAAGGCTTCGGAGGAGGATTTGGAGGGGGTTTCGAGGGACTCGGGGAGGGTTTCGAAGACTTGAGGGGTGGCTTTCGTTGGATGTCTCGGGGTGAGGGCTCGGGGGAGGTTTTCGAGGGGAGTTTCGAAGAGGGTTTCGAAGAGGGACTCAGACGAGGACGCGAGGGAAGATTTCGAAGAACTCGAAGATGGGCTTTCGTTGAATGTCTCGGGGAGGGTTTCGGAGGAGAATTTCGAAAGAGTCGAAGGAGGTCTCGGTGTTCCTCGACAAGCCGGGGCTCGGTATATGGAGGAGTTTCTTCGTATTGTAGACTTTGGGTCGATTTATTGATATTATATCGTTCGTTACGGTTTCGGGGTTTCGAAGAGTTTTCGGAAATGTATCATCGGGGGGTATGTATAATGTCGGTATTATTATTCTCGGCCGGTGGGGGTTCGTTCGGTCTCGGTTTCGGTCTTGACGCTGGGCCATCTGAGGAAAAAGAAGTTAGCTATAGTTCGGAGTTTTCTAGTCTCTATTCTTCGTTTTTCCAGCTTGAAACTCGAATCTATCACGTCTCCCCAAACTGTGCGTGTGCGCCCGAGGAGGAGGGTGGTTAATCGTTTCTTGGAAAGAGGGGTGATTTCGTCAATCGAAGGAGATGAATGGTTTCCTTTTTAGTCCAATCTGAATGGCTCGGAGGTAAATCGTCTTCGGGTCTTCGGAACGGCTAGGAATAGGAGGGCGTCGGGTAGCCAGGAGTTTGTGGATTTCGGGAAGAAGGCTCATGCCTAGCCCAGAATCAGTTTCATGAAGTCAACTATGTGCCAGTAGTCGTGATGGCGTACTTTCCATCTGATATAGTATTCATCATGATGCCTTGCGTGCCGATCCCCAACGAAGAAGGTCTCCACGGAAGAACTATTCAGTCAAGATGTCAGCGTCACTCCCCAAGATCCAATTCACAGCGTAATGCCGTTATTGAAAATCCTTTTCTGGACAGATGCCATTGCCATTCTGACGAGGAAAGAGTAGTCAAAGAGCTCCAACTTACAAGAGTGTAATTGTTCGGTCGCTTCTGTGCACTCGTTACTTCCCAGAGCCTCCGAATCAAACTCGGGAAGAGGGGCGATCAACGTGATGATCCAGTAAGGTGGTAAGATAACGTAGACTTTAGGAGTATTCGTATCTCTGCCAGGCCTTCTAGTTATCGTTAGAGTTCAAGTAATCTCATCACCTATCATAGGAGACGGCGATCGAATATATGGTTTCTCACTGGCATGCAAGCTTGAGTCAGTCTTGAATCTCCTAGGAGAAAGGCTCTTGGGTCATATAGAGAGACATACATTCGAGCTTGCTTTTCTAAGCTGAACTTGATATTTGAAAGGCCGCGTCGCACGAGGTGCTCGCCAGGGTCACCACCGGGGGGTCTCGAGGTTCGGGAATGTCTCAGGTATCAGAATAAACGCAAGACATGACAATCTCTCCCCACTCACAACTTCGAGGTCATTGTAGAGGTGTGACCAAAGCAGGGATCCTGTTTGTTCGTACGGGTTCGTCCTTTTCAATATGCAGTCTTGATCAGCAGATGCGTTTTTGTGCGACTGATTCTCAACACGACGACTTTATCGACTGAGGCTGCGATGAGGGATAAGAATATCTTACTTTTTCTTGTAGTTGGGCTGGATTTCTATTATTCCTGTATCACGAAGGCTGTCGTGGCTCGTGGGTTTCGGGAAGCGGGAGTAGGTTCGCGTCTCGGACTCTCGGCGAAGGATCTCAGAAGAGAACCTTTTCTCGGAGAATACAAATTAGTCACTGGTGAAGATGATCACTCGAAGGATTTGAAAAGAAGTTACCTCGTGTATAATTATTCGTTGGCAACTTTTCCAGCTTTGTTATGGGAGGGCTAAACTCTTCGGAACGCGTTCTTCGGACTACATGTATCAGCCAGCCTAGGGATTCCATGGAAAGGCGAAGCAAACATACCTTTCTACGAGACTCCTTGTCTCTATTTTCGCACTCTCTGTCATTTGTCGCCTCATCATGTTTATTGGTGCTTCCTGGGCGCGAGCATTGCCATGTCGGAGTTCGGACGATTCCCATGAACGCGATTCTAGAAGGTCAGCGGAACGCGTCGTCAGACTCGTCACACAAGTCGACAAGCAACGTGAGGAAGGCATTTGATGTATTTTGATGCCTACCTAGTGTTCTCGATGGTCTCCTGGTGTTTCGCACCTCGGGAGGAGGGGGACCCAGGGAGGGATGGGACCGGTCATGGGGAATCTAAACGTCAGCAAATTTCATGAGATGACACGAATGGACGTCTCTTGTTGCCCATCAGCAGGATTCGGATCCATTTTCGCTCATCCGTGACGTTCATTTGTCATGATTTTAGTGATGGGAGTCATGGTGAAGGCCGCTGTTGATGGACAGTGCAGTAACTCGGCGAGAGCAGGCGCCCCAATGAGGCAAATTCAAAGAAAATAAAGAAGAGGGACTCTGTGCATCAGCTGGACACCCCAGGGAGTTTTCAGCGCTCGGAAAGCCCTTGATGTGAAGATTTCGCGTTGTTGATCTCGACAGCCCCAGCGGGTGCCAAAGGGGATATTTTGGTGCAGCTCCAGCTCGCACCCACGCACAGTGGGAGATTACCACTGCATCAACTCCCAGCTCACATTTTCGCACGTCCCACATATTCCAGGTTCAAATTCCATGATCCAGCTTCACGCCCAACTCGGCGCCACACGAGATCCCCCCTGAATTCTGGTGCAACGTGTTTGATTTTTCCAAAGCAAATACGAGGCAAACTCGTCTGCGAAATGGCTTCCCTCAAAGCCCCGTCGGCCCTACCGAAGCTGGTGAAGGCGGCTTTTGAAAAGGCTCGCTCCGAGGGAGAGTTGGTCTACTACCCCACCCAAGTTGCCATGGTCCACGCCCACGACGTGCCGGTGAGTTACACCAGGCCGAGATTAGGTCGAAGCAAGCACCCGGAGCTCACTACTTGCTGCAGTTCCAGCTTCGCTTCTCGCCCGCCCTGGCAAACAAGCCAAAGGGGGGTCCTCCCAAGGGCCCTAAGCCCGCCGCGCCCTTTGATCCCTTTGCAGACCCTCCCGCGGCTCTCCGCGTCGCCTCCCTGGGTCCCTCCCATTATCTCGTGCTCAACAAGTTCGCCGTCGTCCCCGAGCACTTCATCCTCGCCACCACCGACTTCAAGCCCCAGACCCATGTCCTGGACGAGGCCGACCTAGCGGCTACCTTGGCCTGCATCGAGGCGTATGAGCTGGAAGAGGAGGGGATCAACGATGGCCTCTTTGCCTTTTTCAACTGCGGAGACCACTCTGGAGCCAGCCAGCCGCATCGGCACATCCAGATGCTCCCCGTCGCGAGGATGAAGGACGGCCTGCCTCCCGATGCCGACTGGGCCGTTCTCGCAGACAGCCTGACCTCTCGACCCGCCCCCTTCGCCACCGTTGCCGAGAAGATTAGTCTGGACATGCCCGGGCCCGAACTCCACGCTGCTTACCTGCGCCTCTATCGACAGGCGTGCCGAGCCGTTGCCGCACACTCGGGGAACGAATACGTAGAGGCCCCCTTGGGGGGCGAGACCTTGATTAGCTATAACATGGCCATGACGAAGAACACGCTGGTCATATGTCCCCGGCTCGCGGAGGGAGTCAAGATCTACAAGGATGGACAGGCGGTGGGCATGTTGTCACTCAACGGAACCGTCTTGGCTGGAACAGCCTTGGTCAAGAACGAGGCGGAATGGGAGGCGCTCCGGAAGGATCCGAAAGCATTGTCACAGGCGCTCACGGGAATTGGACTCAGTAGTTTGGTTTGAAAACCTTTTCGAAGTTGCTATAGAAGGGGTCCCTGACCCTACCGAAGACATGAAGTCATGTCATAAAATGCTAATCCTCCGAACTACAAAGGGTATCGTCGAAATACATGACCACAAACGCCTTGAGGGACCCCTTTTCTTTTTCTGAATCCGATGTTCATCACTCGTCTCCTATGTGTGACCTCGTCCGTCCGATGCCTAAATCTCTCTCCTAGGTATGCCCCCCCGTCCCCCCGATCGTCTTTCCGATTGCGAGCGAACGTTGAGTAAGAAGCAGAAGTTGGCTTCTTACAGGCGGCCCTCGGCGAAGAGCTTCTTGGCGCGTCGCTTGGTAGCGATGGCAGAGAAGGGGTAGCTGGCGCCGTTGGCGAGCAGCTCGTCGCTGAGATTGGTCCAGGAAAACGCGTTGGGAAGCCTGTCCGGGTTGCGACCGGGGAGGTTGTGAGCCCAGTACGATCGGAGGATGTGATCCTAGAGAGAGAGAGAGAGAAGGGTCAGCTTGGTTGTTTCGAGAGGGCGACGACGATGGAGGAAGTGAGTGACTTACATCATTGGCATTCCACTGAGGGCTGCGGAGACGGTGCTCTGCATCAATTACCATGGTGCGCCAAAGACCGCGAAGGGAAGACTCGGGCTGAGTCAGCATGGCAGCGTTGCGGATCTGGGTATACGTAAACCCAAACTGGCGGCCAATCCAGAGGTGAGGTCGACGTCGGGGAATGCTGGAATCGGGTCGGTACGTGAGAAGCCACTGAATGCGGCGCTCGCGGAGAGCACGTCGCTTGTGCTCGGAGAGGTTCTTCTCGCCGTTGGGGAGGAGCTCCTGATCGATGATGTCGCGGTAGGCCTGCTCGGGGAGATCGCCGTGAGCGCGGGCGGCGTCGATGGCGATGCGAGCCCGTCCATGGAGGTGACGCTTTGGGATGGGGAAGTTGGCCGGGTTGAGCTGGTTGTCATCGTCATCGTCGTCGTTGGCACCGGCAGGGGCAGGGGCGGGGTTCGCCTGAGCAGCAACTTGGCCTGGGACACCTGCGACAACTGCGGCAGGGCTGTTGTCAAAGAGGGCAGCAGCTCCGGCGGGGAGCGGAACCTGAACGTGGTTCAGGGCAATGTCCTGACCCTGACCGTGGAATCCCTGGAAGTGATAGCCGGGAACGGGAGGCTGGAACTGCTGGCCAGGAACGGGGGCCTGACCGAAGCCGCCAAACTGCGCATTCTGCTGCTGGAAGGGGTTCTGCTGGGCGAACTGCTGGTTGAACGCCTGAGGCTGGGCGAACTGCTGGGGCTGGACGAACTGCTGGGGCTGGGCGAACTGCTGGCCGGGCTGAAGAGGCTGAGCAAGTCCCATGCCGTTGTCGAAACCGGCGTTGTTGGCGAAACCGTTGTTGTTGAAACCGTTGTTGGCGAAGCCGTTGTTGGCGAAAGGAGCCTGATCAACAAAGGGATCCTCGAGCATCCGACCGGCAACAGGAGCCTGGTGACCAGGAGCGGCAAAGTTGGGAACCATGGCGTAACCAGGAACAGGAGCCTGCTGGGCAGCGGCCTGAGGAGCCTGGTAGAAGGGCCCGGGATACTGAGACTGGTCGACAACCATGGCGGGCTGCTGAGCCTGGTCACCCATGACGATGTCTTGATTCTGGTTGAGGTCCAGATTGGCCATGTGAAAATTAATGTTCTGGGCCATGTTGTTGACATTCTGGTCAAAGTTGTCGTCGACCTGCTGCTGGGCGAGGTCGTCGAAGCCATGCTGGGCAAGTTCGTAGTCAAGGTCGTCGGATTCGGCCTCAGAAGCGTACTCGTCATCGTCCGAGTCGGCGTCGTCGCCTTCGGCCTCCATGATGGCATTCAAAGCCTGGTGAGAGTTAGCGACGAAGACACAATGAGAAGTCAGGAGAGGAGAGTCACTTACGAGAATGTGGTTGTGCATCATGGCAATGTCCTGAAGAGGTTGGGCAGGATAAGCATCCTCAACCTCCTGGTCGTGCTGGGCCTGAGCCTGGGTCGAGGTAGTTAGTAAGGGACATGCAAAGGTGAAGGGATTGGCAACTTACATTCTGATTCTCCTCAACGAGCTCCATGGCGTCAGGAGCGCCAGCGATGGCAGCAAGAGGCTCCTGCGAAGACTGTTAGACACAAGACATGAAAGATGAGGTGTCAGGATGGGCGAGATGACTTACATTATCCGGAGCCTGGTGGACAGGGGCGGCTGGGCCGGCGGCAACTTCATGGTTGACAGGAATCTGCGATGATGTGTCAGTTACTCGATCGCGAGGAGAGATGGCAAGGACAGTGGACTTACGGCTTGAACGCCAGCATGCTCATCATCGGGCTCGTCCTTGATAACAGGCTCGGGAGCCGGAGTAGGAAGGGCCTGAGCGGCGAAATGCTGAGCACCGTCCTGTGAATAGTTGCGTTAGCAAGAGACGTCGGACAAGTGAAGAGAGGACAAGGCGATGTGAACTTACCTCGTAGCTGACAACAAACTCGTAGGGGTACTAGAGGTTGAGGGTCAGCAAAGGTGATTCATGGAGTGATGTCAGAGTGGAAGTCACTTACCCCAAGCTCATGGTCAACGGCTGCATTGAAGTTGATGAGATCAAGGGCGCGATCGAAGCCCTCAGGGTCCGGTCCGAATGCCTCGCGGGTGGCGATGTAGCTCTCTCGAGCACCCGGAGCCGAGAAATCGGCGAGGTTGTTGGAGGTCAGGAAGTCGAGCTGGCGCTTGAGCTCGTCCTTGGGGATGAACTGATTGGCCGCGGCAGGTCGAGCGAGCTGGGCAGGCTGGCCCCAGCCGGCGGCTTGGTTGGCGATACCAGCTTGGTTAGAAGGACCAGCCTGGTTGGAAGGGCCAGCATGGTTGGAGGGACCAGCGGGAGGGGTGATGTTGCCGAAGCGATCGTCCCGGACGAAGCCGGGCATGCCGCCGTTGTTGTTGGGAGGCATGATGACGACGACAGGAAAATGAAATGGCAGAACAAAGTGCTTTGGGTGTGCGAAGGCGAAGTGATGGATGTGGGTGGTGGGGGAAAGGTGGTGTCCAAGTGTCAGAAACACCTAGGCAGCACGGGGACAGCGTCAAGATGGCGTCAACTCGGGTGAGCTTGGAGCGCAAAGGAGCTGAAAGCAGAATGTGCGAAGGGGGGAAATGAAGCTAGGAACTGTTGACGATGATACTTATCGAAGCAAGAGTGCGAAGCGAGCAAGTGTCGAAGAAGAAAGGCCAAGTTGTCGAAGTGAAGTGAACTTGGTTTGGAGTGAAGAAAGAAGAGAAGAAAAATGTGTGTGGGAGAAGGGAAGAAGAAGGGTCGAGGAGAAAGTCGAGAGGCGGGTTCAAATAGTTCTCGAGGAAGCAGGGGATTGGGCGAGCGTTGGCACTCGCGGTAAACGCACCCTCGCTCGTGAATCGAGGCACAATTCTGAATAGGAACCAGGGCTCAGGGCACCCTGAGGGCAGAAAGCAGGCTCACGATAGGCCCGATAGAGGCCAACGGCGCTAGAGCGTGTGCCGGCGAGGGTATCGAGGACGAGGTGGCAGGGGGGCTGCCTAGGGGGGGGATGCGAACGAGAGTGAATCGAGGTGCCGAGGGACAATGGATGAACCTATCAGACGCGGACTCGAGGGCGTGTGACAACGAGGGCTCTACCTGCGTTTGCCCAAGGGACGAGACCAATGGGGGGAGAATCGGGGTGCCTCGGCCGTGGAGGGGCCATGGCAGGGCTGATATATGTTTTGGACGCGCAGACAGAGAGCCCGAGAGATCGCTGGGGGCGGCTCGACGGCGGCTCGCGGCGGTGACGTGCATTTGTCCTGGCCGCTCGAGAACCCAACGGCCGATGCGTCCCTAGTGTCAACGTGCCATGATGCTCTCCCGCAGTTGCATGCAGCCCTCGCGGGAGCTAACCATGGTCCATGGCTCTCCCGAAGGGCCGTCGACGAGAGTCTATCGGCGGGTTATGCAGGCCTATCCAGATTCGTGAACGTCGGTCCCCCCAGCACACGCACCCACCGAGCTCCCATGCGGCGTCCCCTCCTGCACACCCGGTAGCAGCCGTTGCGTGGCTGACGGCCCAGGTACCTCGACCGTCTTTCCCACACGCCCCCCCCCTTGAATCCTTGATCAGAAGGCCTCCACCCCCCTGATCCCTCCCCTGCAATAGAACAATGGAAAGTGGCAAACCGTCAACGAGCGTCAATAGAATCGTGGCCCTCGACCCGGGGCCCCTGGGCAGAGACGGCCGGGATTTTGGTTGGTAGAAGAAAGGTCGAGCGAGAGAGCCGTGTCCCACGCACTGTCGACGGAGCCCCCCGGGGGCCCTGGGGAAATCTGGCACGATCGGATTATGCATATCTGGCATCGCGGACTTGGCAGATCGCCTTCTGCACGTTCCTGGCGGCCCCCTCTGTGCACCCACGACGGGATGGAGGGGGCACAATCGAGAAAAACGAAGGAACTTTATCTGGCATCGGCATAGTTGGGATATATCACAGCCCGTCCATCGTAGCACCGCACTTCCTCGAGGGAAGGAAAAAAAGGGCCGTCAGACAATGTCCTCGATCCATGGCACGAGGTGGCCATGCACTCATCCGCTCTGTGCCTCACCCGAAAAGTGCCGCTTCTGCCAGAGCACAAAAACGTCCCGACGGCACAGGCTTTGCCCGCGTGGCTTTTTCCGTCCACTCAGTTACCTCCCCTTTCCTCCCCGCACTGTGAGCAGCGAGAAATGCACCGGGCACTGGGGCCAGTCACCGGCGGGAGAAATCAAGGGGGGCTGGGGAACTACGTACCTACCAGTCGTTCGTCGACAGTGAATAACGATGGAATGGAATGGTGGCACGCTTAGCGTTTGCGGTCGGGGACGATATCAGGGAACAACCCCTGTGACCCTGTCTGCCAGCTGCGAGCAGTTGAGTGGTCTTTGGACCGGGGGGGATGGAGGGGTGGTTGGACTCAACTGGCAGGCGGTCTGTCAAAGGTGAGAGGGCTAGGGCTGGGGCACACAGAGAGAGCGAGAGCGAGAGGAGAATCGAAGAGGAAAGAAGAAGAAGAAAAATAGCTTGACAGGTTCCGGCACTGAAACGGCAGGGCGAGAGGGGGATCAGCAGTAGATACGAGGACGCCAGGTTTGAGATTTCCCGCCGTGTCGCCCCACGAGACGGGGGGGCTGCGTAAGAAAAGAAGAAGAAAAAAAGCCGTAGTACTTCCAAATGCAGAAACGCATGCATCTGCCAGAAGCTCTGGGGAAAGAAAAGAAGGGCAGCGTGTGTCACGACGACTGCTCCGATCCTTGTGCGCCCGCGGAGACGGCTGCGCTGCCAAGCGGCGAGTGACAGGCCCCATGGATCTTTCTCGAGGCTGGAACCATGGCTGCTGTCGTGTGCCCACCCTCCCTCTCCCCAGAAACCTGGTTCTCGTAGCCCGGTTGTGCGCCGCGGGGCAACTGGTGACGGGGACGGTTGTGCAAGTTGTTCTCCCCATGTGACCGAGACTTTTTCAAAAAGGAGGGTAATCTGAGTTGGGAGATTTGAGCGGGAGCGATGAAACGGGGGAGGAGAGGGAGGGGGACTCTCGGCTTCGATGCTACCATGTTTGGCCTTAGAAGTTGTCAAAAGAGGTTTGCTTGCCTCAAGAGTCCATCTTCATTTTACGGTGGGCACAACGGCTACTGCGGCATCCCGCCAAGGGACGACGACTACGTAGGGACTACCTGCTCAGATGCAGAGAGAGGGAGTCGCTACATACCCGAGACGATCGCTCGGTTCCTTCTAGGCAGCAGAATTCTGCTCGAGGAGCGACTTTCCCCCCAGTGGGTGTCTTCTATCGAGGGGGCACGCACTCACGCAGTAGTAGATGCAGGCTACGTGCTTTAGGAGGTTTCCAGCAAAAAAAAAAGCAACGGCAACGACGGGAAATGGCCATGTATCTATGTATGTAGCAGGATCCGTAACGGGACTAAACGCTCGACTCTGTTTATTTTCGGTGGCGTCGGGGCCCAGGGCTGTAACATCAGGCAGGCTTTTCGGTCGGGGAGCCTAGGGGAGATCCGGCCGGCAGATTGCAGGCTGAGCGGGCGGGGGAGAAAGACTTGAAGAGGACGACGAGGAACGAGGAGGAGGAGGGGCTTCGAGGGGGGAACGACGGGCGAGGAAAAGGCGACGACGACTCGCTGCCTTGCATGAGCTCACGGCCGGGATTTCTTCGTGACAGGACCTACCTTTTGGAGTTGCCTCCCTCCCCTCTGCCCACGAATCCACGATGCAACCCCAAGAAAAGACGACAGCCACAGCGGGGGGAGGGGAGGCGGGAGGGCAGGCAGCAGAAGTACGACCCCAACAGTGGGAACCAGAGTCAGCTTCGTCCTGCAAGAGACAATGAGGAAACAACAAGAACAGAAATGACAAAAAGTGGCCTCGTTGTCTCTTTCTTGGCACCGCATCGACCTGTGTCATCCCCATGAGACGTCGTCCGTGCTGAGTAATCTTCGACACACCCCCCGTTTGGGGCGTTACGGGGGACGACCCGGCGGGAAATGTTGTTAGTTTCCCCAGGGCGGGCGAGAGAGGCTAGGATGGGCGTTGGAGGGGACGGGGGAACGGGCGTGGAGGCGTGGAGTTGGGCGAGACAAGCATCCATGGATAACAAGGGAGGAAACGGTTTTTTGTTGTGTCCTTTATTGTCCGGCCGCCGGTAAAGTGAACGAGTCACGAGCTGAAAAAGGTTCCCCATTGTCCTAACGCTTTCCAGGACGCTTTCGCACACACTCGCAGCAGCAGCAGCAGCAGCAGCAGCAGCAGCACTCCCAAGCAGCCAATCTTCCCACCCCCCCTCTCCGTTCCCTCTCGGCCCCGCGATGCGAAGCAAAATCGAAAGGTATCAACTGCCGGAGCAGGGGGACACTTTGCCAGGTAACCAGGTTTTTGCTTTCCCGGTTCCCCCTTCCCCATCCCCGCTCTCCCCTCTCCGCCTCCCTTCCCCCCTGAAAAGACCGGACAAGAACTGACAGATGGGCCGATGGCAGATCATTAGTTTACATGTCACCTTAGATTCAGCCGCACACACAGCCAAAGTGGGATACTCCTTGGACCGGGCACCCGTTTTGGTCGCTGTCATCGCAAAGTCAATCTGGATTCCCACCGTCCGGGATCTCGGGATCCTGGGGGGGGGGCAGGCCATTCCAACGAGGGGTTTTGTTTCGTGCCGTTCCCGCTGCGTGTGGCTTGACCCAGGGAAACACCCCGTCAGCGGCAGTCTCCTCTTGGGCCGGTGTTTGCTTGCCCTCTCGGGTTCCCACACAACCCAAGTTTTTGCCCCCCCCCCGGTTTAACCCAGGCCAACGTATAAGAAGCGGCCAAATCATCTCCCCCCCTCCCCCCTTCCTCATCGACCTCGCTCGGTTCGTCGTCACCGTTGCATCGCGCGGTTGATCCCGCTCGCCAACCTGCATGCCCAGGCGCTGGAGGATGCATCTTTCCTCTCTTGACTGCGAGGATCCCCCCCAAGAAGCCGGGTTGATCCCAGGCAAGCCAACGCACGACATGACGACACGGTTCCGCCTGCGAGACGAGACGAGACGAGGTCCCCCAACCAAGCATTGCATACTATATAAGGAGTGACACCCTCCTCTGCCAGAAGAGAGTCCGAGAAGGGCTAGTTGCGTCAAAATGTGGCTTGCGAAACGGGGTCAGTCGACTCAGTCTGCTCCGTGATGACTCTGACCTGGGCGCGAGAGATGCAGCCAACCTCCATGCACGTATTGCATGCTTGGGATGTTTCTGGCCTCAATTTTCTGGTGGCGAATTTTCTTTTCTTTTTCTTTGTCTCGAGGAGCTCAGGCAAGAGGATCAAGGGAAAACAGGTACTCGGCGTTGCCCCCAGACTAGATTGCATTTCTTGTGCAGACTTGTTTCGTTAAGTGGAAGTGTCGTCGTCAGTGTCGTTTCACCAAAAGAGAGCATCATCATAGTCAACAAGAAGCTCCAAGGAAACAGTGTTTTTTCTTTTTAAACCCAAGATATGTACATATGAAAGACGTCGTAGTCGACATGAGGAACCGTCTCGCCGAGTCGGCCCTGGGTACCGCATATTCGGCATCACATCCCACCAAACTCCCGTATCCCGTCTAGATAAAACCCCAAAAGGCAAGAAGCCGTGACCAACAAGACAGGAAATCAAGCCCAAATCAAAGCACCCTTCTTGCCCGTCTACATCCGTCCCGGCAAGCAACACCAAAACCCCGCAGTCTAATCCTCCCACTCTTCGTCCAGTTGATCAATCAGCCGGTTCTCGGCGTCTCTGTCCCTCTCGCCTCGACCCGGGCTCGAGTTCAGATGGCGGTAGCCTCGTCGGGAGGGAAGGCCGCGACAGCAGTTGGCCAGGAGAATCACAAACATATCCTATGCTCGCCCAAAACACAAATCCGTCAGCCCAACGTCACCTCAGGCTCAGGGGAAGTACCTCTCCGTCTTGAGAGGGAGGGGACGCACGCAAATGAAACTCCAGATGCCGGCCCAGAGGCTGTAGTTGGGCAGCTGGCGCCAGCCGCGGGCGTGGGCGACGGTGCGGTTGTAGAAGATGCCGCCCAGCAGGTACACCAGCACCGCGATGAGGAGGATCAGGCCGAAGATGCTGCCGGGGCCGACGCTGCCGGGCTTGTGCGGTTCGGCGTGGGCGCACGCGTGGCTCGACCGGACCTCGAAGAAGTAGGCGCACTCGTCCGGGTCGGTGCCTACAAAGGCGACGTTGGCTTGCGTGGAGCCGGGGTCGCGGTCGCAGAGGAACGAGATGGTGGCCGACTTGCGCCGTTTGGTGTCGAAGCTCATGGAGTCGTACGCGTAGCTCGACTGGGCGTCCCGCTTCGTCTTGTCTTCTTGCGCCTCCCGCTCGGTGGGAGGAGACGCCAGAGCATCCGGTCCGCAGGGAGATCCTCCCGTGTATTGCAGCACTATTTTCCGCCCGCGGCTCTGCAAATCCATCGACTCGGAACTGGATGCGCGGTCAACATGGGGTCTCGGGGACTGGGACGCAGCGAACCAACCCTATTGAGTAGATCTTGTTTTGGTATGTGTAATACGCGCTCACGTTGGCCCACTGAGAGTCTGGGACGTCGACGACGTCGCTGACGGAATCCACCACGGCACCGCAGATGTTCAAGGTAAAGTTCTTGCCATAGTCGTACCCCTTGGCAAAGTAGTCTTTCGTAGGGGCATATCTAGTGTGCGAGTCCGAGTCCGCGTCCGAGGCATAAGCACGGTCCGGCCTCAGATCGAAGAAGGCGCCGCTGCCACTCGACGACGTCGCCGTGCATTCGGGCACGTGTATAACGGTGGAAGCCGAGTCCTGCAGGGCGCTGGCGGCCACGGCGAGGAAGGGAACGAACGAGAGCGGTTGACAGCGCATCGTGGGATGGTTCGCGTCTCGGAGGGAGGGTTTTCGGGCAAGGCAAGATGGACAACGGGTTGCGCTTCGAGCGTCACTAAGAGCAGGGCAGGGCGAACCCTATCATCAGCAAAGAGGTTGCGAACAAGGATGTCAAGGGCGACGAGAAGTCAAAAGGAGCGTGGTTAATAGAAGGGATTTCGATGAACAGAAGGGGAAACGACGTCGACGTCGACAAGATTACGCCGCCCGCATCCGTCAACCTCAAACTGGCATCAAAGCTTCCTTGCAAGCGGCAATAGAGTGGATGTGGATGACGAGTCTCAGAGCCGGGACGTGATTGGATGGAGCGGCCGCTCATCACTGATAAAGACGCAGAAGCCGTTGCTGACTGATGCCCCTGCAATCTGTGACGCGGACACTCGTCAGAATCACCCCTGAGCCGTCTGGAGCTGGTCTGCGGACCAAGTGTTTCTCCGATGGGCTGGGGCTGACTGAGGCGTTCAGGGGGGATGGCTTTCGGCACTCGCTGCATTGCCCCTGGACCATCCCGAATACGATCCCTTACGAGGCGGGTCTCGGAAGCTAGCAGTTGGAATCACCACCGTCCGATGCGGAACGAGTGGGCTCCGAGACTCAAATTTCAATGACCCCGCGAAAGCCAACGCGGTGTGATGAGTTCTCCCGATTGATTGTTGAGGGACAAAAGAGGGATCGGTTGCCGGATGCATAAATAGTTGACCTCTTGTGTTTCTTCGTCAATTGAGCCCTCTTCAACCCGTTCCCGCCCCTATTGTCAACATGGCAAACGTAAAGTCGGCTCCCGAAGAGCCACACGGCTACGAGTTCTTCGGACCGTGAGTAACTCCCCAATTGCCCCCGTCGAGTCTGTGGTTGGAGCTGCTGCTAACAAGGTCCAAACCCCTCGACAGTCCCGGTGCCTTTGCCATCTCCTTTGGCCTCCCGATCCTCGTCTTCGTCTTCAACTTTGCCTGCAACGACATCTCTGGCTGCCCTGCTCCCTCCCTCCTGTCCCCCAAGACGCTCTCCCTCGACAAGCTCAAGCAAGAAGTCGGATGGCCCGAAGATGGCGTTGCCGGTCTCGTTAGCTGGGAGGCCACCGCGGCCACGGTCGGATACATTTTCCTCTCCATGCTCCTCTACCGCATCTTGCCCGCGGCCGAGGTGGAGGGCACCGAGCTGAAGAACGGCGGGAAGCTGAAGTATAGACTGAACAGTACGAATCCTCCACAACACGCTCGGAGCCGAGACTGAGTGCTGACTGCCTTAGCCATGTACTGCAACACGGTAACCCTGGCCGTCTTGGCCGCCGGCACCGCCGCTCAGGGGGCCGAATTCCCCGTCTGGACCTTCATCTCGGCCAACTTCATCCAGATCATGACGGCCATGATCATCCTCTCGTACCTCATCGCCGTCTTCGTCTACGTGCGCAGCTTCGGCGTGCAGCCCGGCAACAAGGAAAACCGCGAGATCGCCGCGGGCGGCCACAGCGGCAACGTGCTCTACGACTGGTTCATCGGGCGCGAGCTGAACCCCCGCGTCGTGGTGCCGCTGATTGGCGAGGTCGACCTCAAGGAGTTCCTGGAGCTGCGGCCGGGCATGATGGGCTGGATCATCCTCAACTGCTCGTGGTGCGCGCAGCAGTACCGCAACTACGGCTACGTCACCGACAGCGCCGTGTGCATCACTGCCGTGCAGGCTCTGTACGTGGTCGACTCGTGGTGGAACGAGCTCGCCATCCTCACCACCATGGACATCACCACGGACGGCTTCGGCTTCATGCTGTCCTTTGGAGACATCGTCTGGGTTCCCTATGTCTACTCGCTCCCCGTGCGGTACCTCGCCACGCATCCCGTCTCCCTCGGCCCCCTGGGCCTGGCCGGCATCTCGTCGCTAATCGCCACGGGCTTCTACATCTTCCGCTCCGCCAACAACGAGAAGAACCGCTTCCGCACGAACCCCAACGACCCCCGCGTGGCCCATCTCAAGTACATCACCACCTCGCGCGGGAGCAAGCTCCTGATCTCGGGCTGGTGGGGTGTAGCCCGGCACATCAACTACCTCGGCGACTGGATCCAGTCGTGGCCGTACTGCTTGCCCACCGGCTTGGCGGGGTACCAGATCCTGAGCGCGGGGACGGGAGCCGAGGGTGCATTGGTGATGAAGGACGGACGAGAGGTGATTCAGGGCGAGGCCAAGGGCTGGGGCATGTTGATTACGTACTTTTACGTCGTCTACTTTGCCGTGCTTCTGATTCACCGCGACAGACGGGACGACGAAAAGTGCCGTCGCAAGTATGGGGAGGACTGGGAGAAGTACAAGAAGATTGTCCGTTGGCGAATCGTGCCCGGCATCTACTAATGGCTATAACTTGGGTGGACGGCCGAAGGTCTTGTGGTGCCGAGTTGGAGATGTAGGCGTGGTCGTCGGAATGGCCCGATGATGAGGGTAGACGAATTGTTTAAACAGGCAACGTAGCATTAGAAGCCGCCTGGATGCTACCAATGATTCTTCAACCTCTTACTTGATCCGTCTGATGTTCTCGCGATCCATATGCCCATATTCAACGCTGTCCCAGACCAGGCAGGTCAAGGACCATTGTCGCTCACCCCCTCATACGACGTTGCTCGCAGCGCCTTGGAGTCGACCTTTGGGCTGCGAGAAAACGGGGAATTGCAACCTGCGATGCCTGTCGACGAGCACGAGGACTGCCATGGGTTCTCCGGATCCTCGAAAAGGGCCGAAGAGCGCGGGGCTCGCGGGTGCAGGGTCGGCGATGAGGGGGGCTTCTTCTGTTGGTTTGGATGGAGGAGCGCCAAGGAGACGGGTGCAGGGGATAGAGTGTGCTGGGGCCTAGTTGAGAGGGGAATCAGCAGGGTCTTGGGGAGGATGGGTGAGAGGATGGAAGCAGTTCGGCTTCCATCCCGGTTGTTAATGTCGTCATGAGATGGGGAGGTTCGATTCCGAGGGGCCTTGGAGACGTGGTCGAGGCGGGGAAACGTAGTGCATGGGAATCCCACGAGCAGTACGGAGTAGCTTCAGAGTAATGAGGGGGTTGATGTTAAGGTATTTCGGCTGTTCGAGAATCTGACCGGGAATATCCAGGATGAAGGGGAGAGGATGAGGCGCGCAAGAGTTCGAGGCAAAAAAGAAGGAGGGTCCGAGGGTCGTTCAGGGGATAAGCGCAGCGTGAGGACGGCCGTGTCGATCGCTATTCGGTGGTGACGCTATCGACGGGGAGAATTATTAGCCAAGCAAGCCACAGCGGAAGGAGATTTAGGTGCCAACAACAATTCGATATTCAATGAAGCAGCTTTTTGGCGTCGATGACAGTCATGGCATCGCCTTGGTCAAGGGTGAGCCCAGAATCGAATAGGCAAGTGGAATGTGAGAAGAATGAATAACGCCGAAAAGGAGGTCAAGAAATCAGCACCAAATGCCCAGGGCTGCCCAAAAGTTCTGCTCCTGATGCCTCGCTGCTCGTCATGTGCGCCATCGTCACGAACTTCTCTCTGTCCTGGCAACCACAACAACAGCAGCAGCACCTTGCAAGGATCGGCCCTTTTCTTCAGACCAATGCCGCGTCCCGCAAATGGCACGGCCACTATGGCTCTCTGCAGGTCGCCTATTTACCCCCCCCTGGCCCTCAGGCCATGAGGTCGTGTCACTGGCATCTAAGGTTGTGTTTCCCTGCCGCGTTTCGAGTGCTGCGCTGGTGCAAAATGACGGGGGGATCGGAACTCGGATGAGCTGGTTTCGGAGAAAAGACTGGGCTTATGGTAAAGGGAAGGGATGCGCGCTGTAAAAGGGAGACACGACATTGATTGACGAGGGAAGGTAAATTGAGGGCAGATGCATTGCAACGGCCGATGCGTCGCTCTGTCCCTTTCCGCGTTATAAATACGAGGGCCTAAGATGCCGGTTTTGCCTTTATCAACGGGGGTAGCTGTTCCTTGCTTCTCTGGTTGACTCTCTTCTTCTTCATCCCGTCTCCCCCGAGTATCATCAGCAACACGTCGCACACCAGCGCCATGAAGACGTCGGCAACGCTCGTGGCGGCCTTGCTGCTCTCGGTTGGCACAAACGCAAACGCCGCAAACGCGTACGAGGTGAGTCGAGTCCCGAGTCCACTTGCACACCGCACACCTTGATGCACACCTTGATGCCTCGTCGCCGGATAATGTCAGCCATTGGATGCCAATTGGGCCGGGTTGGAGAGAACGAGGGGCGCGTCGAGCGGAGTTGCGTGATGCTACCATCGCCACTCACTCAATTGCACCCAAGTCAATCCAAGGGAGAGGAGCTAATTGAACTCTGCCTTGATGATATCCCCCTTACTCATCGTTTCCTTGGTTTTGGTCGTCGCAAAGGCAATGCCCTCCTAGACAGCCCCTGCGGCAAATAGTTCCAACATGCAGTCCCCCGTCGCTCTCGCCCTCTTTTCGCTCGCAATATCCCCTCTCGCTAATGACCAAATCCCTCTCCAGAACACTTCGGGCGATGAAGACGTGGCCTTCTCCCCGCCTCACTACCCGTCGCCGTGGATGGACCCCGAGGCTGCCGGTTGGGAGGACGCGTACATTCGGGCCAAGCAGTTTGTGTCTCAATTGACGCTGACTGAAAAGGTCAACCTGACCACTGGCGTGGGGTAAGCAGTTCTCCTCCTCTTGGGCGTGTGCAGGTCTAACACTCGTCAGTTGGATGGGCGAGCGATGCGTCGGCAACGTCGGCTCGATTCCTCGCTTGGGCATGCGCGGACTTTGCATGCAGGACGGTCCCCTCGGTCTGCGAATGTCAGACTACAATAGTGCTTTCCCTGGAGGCATCACGGTCGGTGCTTCGTGGAGTCGGGCCCTCTGGCACCAGCGCGGTCTCCTCATGGGCACCGAGGCCCACGAGAAAGGCGTCGATGCCCTGCTTGGTCCTGCTTCTGGACCTCTTGGCCGTACGCCGACCGGGGGCCGCAACTGGGAGGGCTTCACTGTTGATCCCTACATGGCTGGCGTCGCCTTGGCCGAGACGTCGATTGGTATTCAAGCTGCTGGTGTGATTGCCACTGCGAAGCATTACATTGGAAACGAGCAAGGTAGGCAATATCTGATTCCTTTCTTCCGGTCCTGCTGACACCGTCAAGAGCATTTCCGACAGGCCCCCGAGGCGGTAGGATACGGCTACAACATCACCGAGTCTCTGTCAGCCAACATCGAC
The DNA here is from genome assembly GCA_013420875.1 of Thelonectria rubi. NCBI lineage: Eukaryota > Fungi > Ascomycota > Sordariomycetes > Hypocreales > Nectriaceae > Thelonectria > Thelonectria rubi. The sequence continues at coordinate 311,207 of WMHX01000107.1, forward strand.
GACAAGACGCTTCACGAGCTCTACCTTTGGCCCTTTGCCGATGCCGTCAAGGCTGGCGTCGGCGCCATCATGTGCTCGTACAACCAGATCAACAACTCGTACGGCTGCCAGAACTCGAAACTCCTCAACGGGATTCTCAAGGACGAGCTTGGCTTCCAGGGCTTCGTCATGAGTGACTGGCAGGCTCAACACGCCGGTGCTGCCACGGCCGCTGCCGGCCTCGACATGTCCATGCCTGGCGACACCGTCTTCAACACCGGTCTGAGTTACTGGGGTGGCAATTTGACTCTGGCTGTCGTCAACGGTACCGTCCCAGAGTGGCGCATCGACGACATGTGCATGCGCATCATGGCAGCCTTCTTCAAGGTCGGGAGAACCGTCGAGGACATGCCCGACATCAACTTTTCCTCGTGGTCTCGCGACACCTTTGGCTACATTGATGCCGCTGCCCAAGAGAACAGGGAGCAGATCAACTTCCAAGTCGACGTGCGCCACGACCACGCCGTCCACATCCGCGAAGCCGCCGCCAAGGGCTCCGTGGTGCTCAAGAACACCGGCTCGCTGCCTCTCTCCGAGCCCAAGTTCCTTGCCGTGGTCGGAGAAGATGCCGGCGGCAACCCGGCTGGTCCCAACGGCTGCAGCGATCGCGGATGCGACGATGGCACTCTTGCCATGGCCTGGGGCTCGGGAACCTCTCAGTTCTCCTACTTGGTCACCCCCGACGCGGCTCTTCAGAACCAGGCGCTTCTTGACGGAACTCGATACGAGAGCATCCTCAGCAACTACAAGTGGGAACAAACCAGCTCGCTCGTCTCGCAGCCCAATGTCACGGCTATTGTGTTTGCCAACGCTGACGCAGGCGAGGGCTACATCAACGTCGACGGCAACGAAGGCGACCGGAAGAACCTCACGCTGTGGAAGAACGGCGACGACCTCATCAAGAACGTGTCCTCCATCTGCCCCAACACCATTGTCGTCCTCCACACCGTCGGCCCCGTCATTCTAACCGAGTGGTACGACAACCCCAACATCACCGCCATTGTCTGGGCTGGCCTCCCTGGCCAAGAGTCGGGCAACTCTCTTGTCGATCTTCTGTACGGAAGGGTCAGCGGCGGCCGATCGCCCTTCACCTGGGGCCGCTCCCTGAAGAGCTACGGCACCGATGTCCTGTACACGCCCAACAACGGACGCGGAGCTCCTCAGGACGACTTCTCCGAGGGTGTCTTCATCGACTACCGTCACTTTGATCGAAACTTTGCGAGCACCAGTCGAGAGCAGTCTGACCATTCGGCCGCCCCCCTCTTCGAATTTGGCTACGGCCTTTCTTGGACCACCTTTGCCTACTCGAACCTGTATGTCGAACCTCACACTACCCTCCCCTACCAGTCCATGTCCGGCAAGACCATGGCTGCCCCCGAGCTGGGCAACTTCAGCACCGACTTGTCCGACTACACCTTCCCATCCAATATTCGCTACCTCTATCAGTTCATCTACCCGTGGCTCAACACTTCTTCCTCCGGAGAAGAAGCCTCCGGCGACCCGCACTACGGCCAGACTGCCGAAGAGTTTCTTCCTCCCCATGCCGTCGACGGCTCTCCTCAAGATAAACTCCCCGCCGGCGGAGCGCCCGGTGGCAACCCGCAGCTCTGGGACGTGCTCTACACCGTCTCGGCAACCATCACCAACACTGGCGACTTCACCTCGGACGAGGTGCCCCAGCTTTATATCAGTCTCGGCGGCGACGACGAGCCCGTCCGTGTTCTGCGCGGCTTCGATCGAATCGAGAATATCGCGCCTGGCCAGAGTGTCATCTTCACCGCGGACATTCTGCGTCGCGACCTGAGCAATTGGGACACGGTGGCGCAGGACTGGGTGGTTACTGGGGCCGAGAAGATTGTGTACGTGGGCAGCAGCTCGAGAAACCTGCCTCTCAGCGCGAGTTTGGTGCCGACGTATGGGGAGTATGGAGAGTAATATCCTAGAAAGAACGATAAAAGGTGAAGGGAGAAGAACAGCGTGGAGGTTGACGGGACACCGACATGCTTATGTATACACTTAGTCGCGTATGAATAAACGAGCATTAATAATTTCAATAGCTTCTGCAGAGGGCCACCCAACAACCATTGATTAGATTGCTAGCCTCAGGCAGCTTGGCTCTTGCTCATGGCACTCGCTTGCCAACCAATTGTCGACTGTTCAACACGACGGGAACCTGCCCTGGTCGGCTGATGTCACTGGCATCACCAGCAACCGCCTCGAGGCAAGGTAACTCGCTGGTTCGGAGCTCGAGTTGTACCTCGACAGCCACGCATAATGCGCACTAGTCCTTGTACCCGTGAGTCATTCTCTGCTGAGGAACCTGAAGCAGGGCACTTGACACGGGGCAAGGCCCGAAAGCGGTCTTGCTGTTTGCCTCCCGGTGTCGCCTTGAGGGCGGGTACGAGCATCTTTTGTTTGTTGCGCTCAACTCCTGGTAACGTAACAGCTGGGCAACCACGGCCAATCATTTTCCGACAAGGAGCGGAAAGGGTTTCCTCGCTTGGTTTTTTTTTTTTTTGTTTCTTTTTATTCTGTTTGCTCAGGGGAGGCCGATGATGCTGGTCTCGTGAGGGTTTAGCGGAAAGTCTTACAAACCATCTGGGAGACGACCTGGTTCTCGTCAATCTCGACCTATGCCGAATCGAGAGAGCATTGCCGAGTGACTGTTTGCCAGAGTTCGGGCGGGCTCGCTTAACCAGCCGACGTTCCTTGGTGGGAAGCCCGGCCACGCGACCGCGAGAGAGTCACTTTCCCCCGGTGAGGCAGAGCCTTGCGCCCCTCCCGACGTGACCCCTCGGGAAGTCATGTGGACAGGGATGGCGACACGGGGAGATGCGTTATAAATGCGGCTGTTGGAACCCCCCATTCGAACCTGGAAGAGATCGAATCCCACGTCGGGATGTGAGGCTCCAGAGGAACAAACGGAAGGCGGGTTTTGGAAGTCCAAGAGGTATGTTTTTTTCTTTCCTTTCGTTCCATGGGTTTCTTCTTCTTTGGAGCGTCGAGGGAATACTGATTCTACGGAAACCAGGGTGAGTGACTGGAGTCTGGAGTCTCTGAGCTACAGCCTACCGGGGGTGGGACTGATGCTCGAGTTTCTTCTGGCCACTTTGTTGAGTCATTGACCGACATTCCTCGAAATCGTGGTGACCATGGCACAAAACTGTCTCGTCGCCCACGGGCCTCTCTCTCTCTCTCTCTCTCTTCGCCCTTCTCAGCGAGCGTGGTGCCCTTTCACTCGAGAGCCTGACCTGGAGAGGCCAATCACGCCGACCAGTGACCAGGCGGTCGGTCTAGACTTTTAATGACGGACGGCTCACATGATTTAGGAACCTGGCAAGAAAAAAAAGGTATGTGTGGAAATCCTTTTGGGGGGTAACTTCGTTTCATTGTTACTCAAGCTCGCCTAGGCAGACACCAGACGGGCGAATCGAACGGATGCCAGCTCGACGGCCGACCCTCCGAACAGAAGAAAAGGGAGGAATGGGAATCGGCGACGGGGCTGGAGGGAAGTGCGACGGCAGCTGCGGGTGCCCTTGTCCATCAGCGCCGACTGCATTCGTTTTCCCAGCAGCCCTTGATGATGCATGCATGCATGCACGCAAGGGGGG